>ML792264.1:206130-232881 GCA_009831015.1 Picea engelmannii | reverse complement strand
TGAACATGTATGGGTTCTACCAGAAATTGACTCAAGGTATTAACGACAAAACAAATATCTCGTCTCATGTTCGACAGGTACATCAGTGATCCAATGATCTGTCTATATAGTGTGGCATCAATCAATTCTGACGAAGTGTCGACCAATAGCTTTAGCTTCGTTTCCATGGGTGTATTCATGGACTTGCACTCCAAAATGTCGAATCTCTTCAAAATTTTGACTGCATACTTCCCTTGGTTAAGGAAGATTCTCTCTGGATTCTACCATACCTCAAGACCTAAGAAATAATGCATTAGGCCAAGGTCTTTCATCTCAAATTTTGAAGCGAGATTCTTCTTACATTCGGTGATGAGATTTTCTTCTCTAGTTAAGGATAAGTCATCCACATACAACATCAATATCACCGGCTCATCATTCATAACCTTGAAGTAGAGGTTTTTACTCTTGGTAAATCCCAAGCTACTCGGGAAACTGTCAATTATGCCATATCAAGCTCTAGGAGCTTGCTTCAACACGTACATATCCTTCTTCAACATGAGTCTTTCCATATTCAATCTTCAAATCAGTTTTTCTCATTACATTGTACCAATCTGGTACACTTGCTCAGCTGCAACTTAATCTGCACAATCATGTGTTAGCTCGATGTGCTTTCTGCAAGGCACTAAATGTCTCACTGTCTGGGAGTATGTCCTCTACTCTCTTTGCAACTGTTCCTTCTAGAATCTAGGATTCTTCTCCTGCAACTGCTCTGAGGTTGAGAATGACTGCTTCATTCTCATTGTGGCTGCTAAAATCTGAGAGTAACTCCTCTTATTTTATCACGGCAACAGTTTCATCTGAAACTGAGAGTGGCTCAATAACTGATGTTGAGGATAACTCTTCTTCTTTCATGGGGGTAATGTTATCATAGTCATGTCTTCATGACCCAACTGATGTACTGCACCAACTGTCACTCAAATTTTAAATATGGGGATTGCTCCCCCTGCATCTCATACTATATGAATCATCGTTTTTCTGGTTGTCTTCATAAGTACTAGAACTGTTTCTTCAATAAGTGTCTCGTCATAGTCTTCTCCCTTTTTGTTGGGAGAATCCTCTAGACATACATCAAGATTTGTACATTTGCAAGACGTTTAATTTGTATAGAGATCAATATTGGAAGTCAATACTGACTTCTCTTCTCACGGAAGAATTCATATCCTAGTCTTTTTTATTGGCTTCCTTCTTTGTCACTGAAACAAGAAAATCATCCCGGAGATTTCATATCTCCTAGGAGTCTCTGAAGTTATGATCTAGTCTTCTCATGAGATCTGTTTTCCAGTCTTGGAAGTTGTCTCTTCATCTGATCCTTTCTGAGATCGTGCTTACTCTCGATTTCTTCTGAGTCTACAAGGACTTCATCATCTCTTACAGGGTATACTTGGTGTTGCATACCAAGTCTAAATATGGAAGACAGAGTCAGGCTTCAAACAAGATCTACTTACCGTTCTAATATTCAGTCATCTTTGGAGCCTTCTGCTCCTTTCAGTCGATCTTCATATGAGATATTCTGAATCTCAAGAGATAGCTTCTTCTTCATCTTCTTTGGTGCATGAGTGTATATGGTCATGTACATAGTCAGCTTCATGTATCATATAATATGTTGCCTTCTCCAACCTTCACTATAGCTTTCTCAGGGTTATCACCTTTGACCTGAAACAAGGTCAACAAAACAACAAGCAAGAATAATATCCTTTTGATGATAATAGATAAAACAATAGCACGAATAATCATCACGGTAGCTCCTTTAGAGCTATCACTTGTGCCTTGTCTGAAGAAACGATCAAAAGTAAGAGATACACTACAAAATGAGGTCAACACTCTTATAGTGTTGTGATCGAGCATTCCTCCATGGCAACCTGGAACTAACACACAAGGTTTCTCTTAGAGGAGGTGTTGGTTGTATCAGACAAATGATTACATTAAGTATTTACCTCTATATGCTCACATGATATCAAGTATAATACTTTACAAATACTGTTATCTCAACTATAGTGGTTACTTGTAAAGAGGTAGTCATCAACTTGTCATGTGTACCTTTGAGTCTTACCAACTTGATTAATAAAACCTGGAGCCTAGAGCCTTGTCCTCAAGAATGAGTGTGCTTTCTTTTCTTCTAAGTCTCCTTCACTCAATATGACGAGTGCTTTCTTCAACCTGTCTTTTGCACTAAGATAATATGTTATTTTGGTAGAAGGTTGGGTTAGAGGATAAACTCTATGATCTCAAATTTTAATCCATCTAATACCTTGACTCAGATTTTGATCAAAGGTTAGAATGATAGTCATAGCTACATCATGCAACATGGATCAAAATAATGTCATAACAAATAGATGCATATCAGAATAATCACACCTGGGTTGCATTATTCCTCTGAATGTGTTGGATCTTTAGATCCTTTTGGATCTATGGCAAGAGATCCGTTTTCCTACAAATACTCTTTAAAGCTTTACCGCGAGTACATGCCTCTGACGACACTTGTAGGTAGAGGCACCATCTGGTAGCAACGATAATGATTACCAACTCTTAAGAACTTCAAGGGTGACTGCAACTGGTACTACGGCTGCAACTGATACTGCAACTGCAATTGATACTGCAATTGGTTATGAGACTACAACTGCAACTGTAACTTAGGGTTTTCTAAGGAAACCTTAATTTTTCAAACTTTGAATTTTGAAATTCTGATCCAGGGGATAGATGCACTGAGCTGAGGCGAGTAAGTTGGTGTAGTTAGATTTATGAAAATCCAAATTTTACCCCTTCAAACTTGATCAACGGATTTCTGGACTGGTGCTTCTGTTTTTTTTGGTATCTCTGGTACTCTGATACTTCTGGTACTTCTGGTTTTCTGTTACTTTGTGAAACTAGGGTTTCAATTTTTGGGAGATCTAGTCACTGAAAAGTTGCGCTGAGGATGCCAAAGTGATGCTTGAGGAAGGGCACACTTTTTTAGATGGTTTTGGGGCTGAAATACTTCATCAACAAAAAGCCCTAATTTGCATGTACGACAACAGTGACATTTTTCACTTTCTCTTGTGAAAGATGCTCTCTTCAGCTTAGCTCTGATACCATGTTAAGGTTTAAGATATTATTAGAGTTCTTTTCATTTCACTAGATAAAAACAACATAAGATAGGATCACTGAGAAATACACAATCACAAGAGACACATCATTTATCCTGGGAAACCCTCATGGGAGAGAAAACCCTGCAAAACTTCCTTATTATAGATCGCCAATACAATGCCAAGAGATAACTCAAACAAATACAGAAATTCCTCTCCCAAGAATGCGCCTCTCTCTCTCTCTCTCTCTCTCTCTCTCTCTCTCTCTCTCTCTTCTCCAACTGCAGCTCCGAAACTTGCTTCTCAATGAACAAGTGAGTGTGTGTCTAAATGAGGTGCTAGCCTCCTTATTTATACAACTCTGGAACATGTGGATGGAGGTGTCTCTTCACTGGCAGGGCCGACTTCTTCTTCTGGGTGGTTATAACCACCTTTAATATATTCTGGGGCCAACTTCCTATTCTGAATATTACAATTATGTTTTGACCAATCCGCAAAAGGGGATTTGGTATTTTACAATAGCTGACATGATCAATCTGCAATAGGAGATTGATCTAATGAATAATACAACAATAATAATTAGAATACACTTTTTAGTTACATTATTTCAACATGATCCAGATGGATATTGGTTGCCACCTACCTGTTCCAACTAGCTCCTCTTGTTAGCTTTTAGTTCAAAACGTTCTTTTGTACTTCTTTGTAATTGTGGGATTTACACCTCTGGGGTTGTCTAAAGCCCTACACATCTTCCAAGTGGCCATTGGTGCCCTCCCACATAATCCAACTAACTTATTTTGTATGTTTGCATGTTAGCACATCTTGTTGTACTTCCAGGGCCGTTTTGGGGCCCTAAACAATGTTATTTTGGCTCACCATAGTCAAATTGTAGACGTAGTCAAATTTTGATGACGTAATGCGTATTTCTCGAAAAGACCTTTCCAACAGGCTATCACACACCTAAAATGGATATAGTATGCTAAATTTACAACGCCAGGAAGTTAATGTACTAACTTACCCAAACAGGGCCCACATGACTTTTGGCCTTTCATCTCCTAGGGTTAGGTTTTTGGATGTTTAGGGTTTTGGCATTCTTGTTTATCATAAAAAGGCCTTCAGAGCTTCATTGTAATCATCTTATTGCGAATGAGCGTAGTCGTCACATCTCTCCTCATAGATAAAGCTATCACTATTCTAGCGAGTCTTGCACTCTATATTTTAACAGTCTCTTTACAATTCTTTCATTATAGAAATCAAGTATTGTTGTATTTCTCTATTTCTGGAAATTTGCATGAGTATTTCATTGTAATTCCTCTGCTTTCATTTCATTTCAAAAATGAATCTGGATCATTGTACTGAAATCTTTTACATACTCAAATGATCTCCATCCCAGCCCGGGTAAAGCAAATAACAGAGTGAGTGCCTAACCCAGGGTCTTCGTCCCGATCCCGAAATGGTATGAATCTAGCCATATGAATAAAAGACTTGATGTTGAACATGGTAGAAACCACTTGATTACTGGTTATTGATGTATACCGTTAACAAGTGCGAAGGAAATCACCAATGATGACAATGACTCCCAAGGTACCTTTAGTACATTTCAAGGACTGTGAATAAATGAGTTGAGGTTGAACATACATGGAATCATCCGATCAGAGGTCAATGGTGTAAACCTATTGTCAGAAGCGAGGAGACCTTTCATTGAGGCATGTAGGCCCCAAGTTACTAACTGTTTTCTAAGTCTAATTCTCAAACAATGTGTTGAATTCGACAGGAAAAGACTCATCGAAGGAGGGTCTTGATGCATCCCCCATCATCAACACGAAACTGATACAGGAAAGTGATGTGAGACAGTGAATTAAATGAGTATGGATTGACATAGGAAATGGAAACTAGTAATACTACAAATGGATGGTTTGAAGTGAAACTTCCCTTGAACATGATGAGTCACGACAAACGACTTGGAAACATTGACTCGACGAGTACTAAGAACATAATGTGACGACAATAAGAGCACTTTTAGACTGGAACAAAAACGTATAACAACACATGGAATTGGTATGACTCAGAGGCAAGCGGATTACCCAACTATAAGATGAGACACAAACAAGTGCCATGTTCAAGGGAGACAATAGTTGTTATAAAGGATTCCGAAAAACTTGACCCACTTCCTTCAATTTCCCCCCCATCATGATTGATGAGTGCCTCTTTGTTTTTGTTTTCTTAACGAACTCGAGGGGGATAAAAAATGCTCAATATAGATCATCCTTCAGATTAGTACCTCGACATATGTTTAATGAACGTGAAGAAGGAGAGGTTAGGTCATGTATGGGTCCTAGAGGTTGGACTCGCATAGGTCCTTCGATGCATAGTTTTACGAGCCCAAAGAAGGTAAACTTGGTGGTTTTTAACGATTAGAAAGTCTGAAAAGAACTTAAAGACAACTCCATGGATAAATTTTTCATAAATTTACTCTCCCAAGCCCGAAAAAAGTGTGAAACAATGAGAACTCTTATATTCATGCTTGACTAGAGTGTTCATTTTTCATAATTAGTCTCGTGAGGTCGAAAAAGATATAAACAAACCTTTTAACGAGTGTGAAAGGAAACAAGCTCACTCGACAATCATTTCATGTTTAGGGAGTCTGAAAAGAGCTTAAAGGAGACCTTAAGAAGACTTAATCCTACACTCTCAAGACTAGATTGTCCTAGAAAAGGAACATTATTCGCTGCAACATTGTGGAGATCTGGAGTTATATAGTCAAGTTGGTCAACAATGACAATTTTTCCTTGATGGGGAAATTGTAAAATACAAAACATTGAAGATGCGATGGAAGTCATCACATAGAACCAACTACGACTAGGTAACAAATTGTAATCCAGAGGCACTCCAACCACTTCGATATCAACCGAAATGGTTTTACCCTTCAATGTCACAACGAAAGATTGCAAGAGACCGTGAGGTTGGAAACCACATCCATCAAACACTTTTAGGGTGGTAGGAGACGAGATAAGTTTAGGAGAACCAAGGGCTCTCCAACAAGGCAAAGACATGACACAGGTGGAGGCTCCCTCATCCAAAATAGTGCGATGTATGTTCTTTCCACCAACCAAAATTTGAATTTGGAATGCTAAGTGGTGGGAGAGTCTCTCCTTAAAATAATCCAGATTAAATGTAATCAGATTTGACTCCTCTAGATTTATAGCTCCAATGGTTGACAACAAGGTTCTACATTGACTTGGATAGTGTTGTAGAACTTCGAGGGTTGACATAGCACAAGGTGGTTGTGTCAAATCTTCAACAATGTTGTAGTTTTGGGCAGCATGGGCATTTGGATTAAATGTCTCTTTTCAAATTGCGCTCTTGGGTGGGTGCAACACTGCGTCAAACGTTGGCTTCTCAATATAAATAGGAGTGGAAGATGGAGGGTTGACTGGTAACCTTTCCATTAGCCGAATCACCTAGAGGAGTGTCATAAGTCTTTGCTCGAGTCGTTACATTAATCGCCTTAAACATGTACACCTCAGAGGCGCTCGTGGAAGCATCCTCATGGTGGGAATGACCTATGTTTCCCCCTGTTGATGTTACAATATTTGCGAGAGGTATTAACCTCCATGTATAACCTCTGACTATATTAGAATGTTCCAAAAGTGAGAGAAACTCTAAATAGAGGTGTAGAAACACTAGAAGACATGTCGACTCAATAAAATAATTAATATTTAAGTATTATCCTCTAAAAGAAGAAGTCGTCCTGGACAGGTGACAAAGAGCACTATAAATAGAGGGTGCTTGAGCTCAATTGGCCATTCACTCTCTCACAACTCACACAAGTCAATGAAGATTTTAACCTTGTACAATATTTACTGCAAACATATTTTTAGTAAAAGAATAGAAAATATACAATGGAAAATATGAACATTGCAGAGAGATTTTTCCCCTGGAAACCCAAACTGGGAAAACCAACATATTCTATATTCATTCATCGTATTAAATTGTTTACAATACAATATACATATATGAGCCAACAACATCCAAAACCCTAACCCAACGACCTGGATTAGTCAACAACCCTAATTCCTTAACCGGAAATAGAAAACCATCGACAAAGAAACCATGTGCTGAAAAACCACCTAAATATGTGACACATTTCCCGAGGCAAAAAAAATTCTCAGGGGTGCTGCCCCGGAACCCCCCAAGGGGGGGCATAACAAAGAATATAACACTTACCCAAAATTCTCCCACTTGTTGTTTTCTTTGCATACAGGGGGTTATAGGGTTACATAGTCAACAATCCAAGGCAACAATTCCCATGGATCCTCTACACCAAGAGAACTTCTCAGTGCTCACAAATTTTGTTAATGAATCTGCAACATTCTTCAAAGTGTCCACCTTCATCAACAACACTTTCTTTTCTTCAACCATGTCTCTCACAAAGTGATATTGAATATCAATATGCTTTGTCTTTGAATGATAAGTCGGGTTCTTCGCCAGAAAAATTGCACTCTTACTATCACAATCTATCCTTACAGCTTGTTGTACCAACCCAATACCTAAACAGAATCTTTGTAACCATACTGCTTCCTTACTTGCATGAGTGGCTGCCATGTATTCAACTTCTGTAGTTGAAAGCGCCACTACAACCTGTTTTTTGCTCATCCAACTTATTGCTCCTCCAAACAGGTTAAATACATACCCACTTGTAGATCTCCAACCTAGTATGCATCCACAAAGCCATGTATATCCAACACTCTATCCAATCCTGATCTTCCTTGGTAGCACAATTCATAGTTAGCAGTGCCACACAAATACTTGAAAACCCTTTTTACTGTTGTTTAATGCTCCTTCCCTGGTTTTGACATATACCTGTTCAAAACTCCCACTGCATGTGCAATGTTTGGTCTAGTACAGACCATTGCATACATCAAACTGCCAACTGCGCTCACATATGGAACACGAGACATGTCCTCCTCTTCTTCCTATGTCTTTGAACACTAATCCACAGATAACTTTGCATCAACGGGAATAGGAACCCTGACTAATTTACATTCCTGTATATTAAACCTTTGCAATATTGTCTCGACAAATTTTCTTTGATTTAACCAAAGTTTCCTCTTTTTCTGATCTCTTATAATTTCCATGCCCAAAATGAAATTTGAAGAACCGAGATCCTTCATGTCAAATTTAGAGGACAACTAAGTTTTCACATCCTGGATAATCTCCTTGTTGTTTCCTATCAGCAACATGACATCCACATACAAGACCAAATAAATCAAATGATCACCAATTAATTTAAAATACACACAATGATCCTCTTTACTTATTGTGAAGCCAAGTCCCATCATATAAGTATCAATTTTTTGATACCACATCCTTGGTGATTGTTTCAAACCATACAGGGACTTTTTCAACTTGCATACCAGCTCCTTCTTTCCCTTCACAAAAAATCCTTCAGGCTGCTTCATATATATATTTCCTCTTCCAGATCCCCATGTAGGAATGTTGTCTTCACATCCATCTGTTTTACTTCAAAATCAAATCCAGCAACAACAGATAAAATAAATCTTATAGAGGTTAACTTGGCACCAGGAGAAAAAATCTCACCAAAATCAATTCCCCCAACCTGGGAATAATCCTATGCTACTAACCGAGCTTTGTATTTCTCCACTTTGCCTTCTGCATTCAACTTCCTTTTAAATACCCATTTGTTGCCAATGGGCTTTCTTCCAGTCGACAACTCCACTAGATCCCAAGCCTCGTTCTTATCCAAGGCTGCCATTTCTTCATCCATGGCCTTTTTCTAGAGATTTTCATCCTCTGAATCCACTACCTCCTTGACAGTTCTAGGATCATCATCAGTAATAGACAAAGCAAAATTTGAACGGAAATCAGATGGAGTATACCTTTCCGGTAGCCTTCTTTCTCGAACCGATCTCCTCAATATTGGAGTATGAGGATTTTCTTCTTCTGATTCTTGTTCTTCTGTAGAGTTTGATTCATCATCCTTTAAATGAAACTCTATTTTCTCTGGTTCTTCCTTACTTGGTAGGACTTCCTGTTTAACAACATCCTTCATTTCTCTAAATACCACATCTAGTCTATACACTACCTTCTTAGTTTATGTGTTCCAAAGCTTATAACCCTTGAGACCATGTTTATATCCAATAAAGATACACTTTTCATCCTTATTATCTAACTTACTCATGTTTTGCTTTGAAACATGAACATATGCATCACAACCAAATACCTTGAGATGTGTGAGAGAAGGTCTCTTACCATACCATACCTCTCGTGGAGTCTTGTCATCTAGCGTTGATGAGGGTGATTTGTTGACCAGGTAACATGCAGTACCCATTGCCTCTGCCCAGAATTCTTTCCCTAGCCCGACACCACTGAGCATGCACCTTGCTTTTTCAATCAACGCCGTGTTCTTCTTTTCTGCAACTCCATTTTGCTGAGGTGTATATGGAGTAGTCTTCTGCCTTGCTATACCACACTTCTTACATAATTCTTCAAATTCATTCTCGCAGAACTCTCTGTTGAGGAAAATATATGAAATGATCTTACTCAAGAATTTTCAGATCTTACTTGGCTAAAGCAAGATAGACGGGAATATCACCCTATGTTTATAGCCATCAAAAATTGTTTCATAATCCACAAGTATTGGTTACGAGGGTTTAGGCTGATTTTGTTATAAATAAAAGTTTGTTGAGAAATTCAATATTTATGTAATTTTCTGAATATAACAGATGCAGAAATAAGTGTAGAGACAGAAGTAAAAATACCAAGTCAATAATCAACACAGATGAGACATAAATCAATCGCTTATTTCATTCCAATTTATTAAAAGAATCGTTCTCTTTACAAAATTCCCTGAGGAAGTTTGGACCAAAGTCAAACTTAGATGCCCCCAATGAAAACCATACAAAAGGACTTTTGACAGAAAGTAAAAACCTGAACGTTCAAATTTGGATCAGCTTGCCACATATTGCTTCCCACTCGACTCTGCACAATATCCTTTATCAGTGATGAAATTTAATTTACAAACAGACAAGTCTACAAAGACTATCAAAGATAGATCAACACCTCTGAAAAACAAGTGTCTGAATGATGTAATTCAACCTTGAATCTTGATGTCTACAATAGGACCATGCTATCATAAAAGAGAATTAGGCTTTCAATGAATTAAATAATGAATGAAAACTGAATTATCTCAATAAAACTCAAGAGCATACCTTAGTATGCTTTCTCCTTCTATTCTCCTCTTGTTCCTCCTTGTCTTTTTGCCTTTAAGCAATCATAATTAGTTGAAGTAGTTAAACTACCTCTTTAGTTAAGTTAACTAAAACTCAACCAAATTTTAGTTTAGGGGGGAAATTATTAAAATAACAATAAGGGTCTTTAATAAATAATAACTAGTAGGTGGGACCCCTTGTGACTCCCTTTGGTTTCTTTAACAAGCATAAACACAACTAGTTAATCAATCAAACACATCCCTCCTTGTGGCTCTCATCATCACTCTCATAATTTGAAAATTAATATCAATGATATTTGAAACCGTATCCAAAAATATAATATCCAACATATCCAAAAAATAGTGTGCCATCCAAAAACTTCAGAAGTCAATTGTTCTCAACAATCAATAAATAAAAACACTCAAAAACCATATTTTCCACTCTAGGAGACAATTTTCCCCTTGTTGTTGTTGTCTCCCTTTGATTTCTCTGAATTTTCCTTTGGCTGTGTGGAGCCTTTAGGCCTAATCTCGTTGATAACATGAGAGCAATCATCTCTCAAATGCATGCGGGCAGTGACTCGGAAAGGAGGCCTTTCTGGCCTAGGTTGGACCACTCCTTGTCCAATCTAGTTAAAAAATCCAACTTGAAATAGTTGGCTCAACTCTTGTGAGTCTGCATCAAAATGTATCGAAAACCTTGGCCTTCTAGGGCCCCTGATCCAATTTCTTCTTCCCCTGTAACCCCTGCCATGGCTACCTCTACTGAAGAAGCTCATTCATGTATGCATTAATTGTTAGCAACTAGTTTCTTCAACAAACCATTCATGACATCTCTTTAAATATGAAACAAAGTTTGGCTCAACAACACATCAGACTCATGCAATCCCATCCATAAAATCGTTTAATACTTGTCAATGAGCAGGGGGTGAATAAGGGTTTTGGGATATATGAGGGATTGTATTGAGTGAAAAGTGGTAAAATGAAGGGGGGTAGATCATGATTACTGCTCAACAAATAATCAAACAAGAAATTGTATTGTAATAACAAAACATATCAACTGTAACTCATCCATGTGCCATCCTTCAACTGCTACAATACAAAGTTTTCATTTAACTATAATTTAATTTTAAGAACATGGAGTGAATAGTGAATCTGGGAAGGTCAGGAGACATGTAATGTGCGGAAAAGTGAGAGAATGGCAGGGAAATAACAAATATTTTTCATAAAACAAATCAAGTAATCAATAAACATAACTTTGTACTGAATACAAAAAATACCAACACCAATTCAATAATTACTGTGTATCAAAACTGTTCACTGCTCAACATTCAAATTCTTCAAAACTTCTCAATTAGAACAGTCTGCAACCATACTCATAATTGAAAAAACTTCCAACAGTCATGTTAAGAGAATGCTTGGTCTCTAATTTCTTTCCTTTCCTTTTAAGAATCGAAAGAAAACACACATCAGCATTGCTCCAGCTCTATCTATAATACATCACTATAAAAATATCATACATTGTCCATAAATTCACAATTGGCCAATTAAAACATATGCACTGGTCCCTTCCAAATTGAACAGACTTCTAAAACATGCTCGGTTTCATACATTCTTCAACATATCAACCAATAAGTTCTTGTAACAGAACCACAATCAACATAAACCCGAGATTCATCACCGTCAATGCAACCATTCATAATATGCACGATGATTCCATAATAGATGCACAATGAACATAACAAAATACACACAGTTACCAATTCCATAGTTTGTTATAACCCTGATCGGGCCTAATGGAACACACATGAGTCTCTAATTTGCAATCAAGAACCCGTTGTAGAACACAGTGATTCAAAGTATAACAAAAAAGAGGTAGCCCTTTGACTGCATATTATTACTCATTCCCGATCACAACTTTTCAACCGATTTCATCATAGGAAGACTAGATAGGGACTCGACAAAACATTCCATAACCACTCCACTTGATAACCAATCTTTGACAACCAAAAAGATGCCCGATAGGAGCAAGAACAGTTGGAGATTTTTAAAATCGAGCTCTATCACAACAAATACAAAGAGGTAATCAAGAGTGCGCTCAGTCATAAATCGCACAGAGAACTGGAGGTCCTCAAGGGCATATCAACCAAAGCAAAGACCCTTCAATACAAGCATAGTAGAAAACCACATGGTTCCTTATAACTCTCGGTCTGAGCAATGACACAACAGTTAGCCACAGAGGAAACAATGGTGGGTAGGGTAGAAAAACGATGCACATAGTGCGTCTTGCGTTTGCAGAGGAGAATCGAATTTCCACTGGACAATGAAAATTACCTAGAACACACATAGGTATAACCTTTGTCTATTTCTTAAGAGCCAAATCATTTGATAACAATGCCAGTGAGGATGCATAACCTGAGGCATAACTTATATCACCCAACAACCATAAATCATATACATCGACGTTATGTCCACCGAGACCAACTTCTGAGATACTTTGATGCCAAGACCATGTGAATAAGCCCACAACCATGACTCTGGAAAAAATACAGCAACCAAATGGTAGTCTGAACACGACTGGATAGGGTTACCCTCATAACTGTGAGGAAGCAACCAGAAAGAATACACAGAGTGAAATCCTCCACCATTAAAACACAGAGCGATAATACACATATTTATTTAAAAATCCACAAAGACCCACCATGATTTTAACCATCAGAGAAACCATCGAATGCACAACTCAACCAAAACCAATTCTTTTACTTGCAAATCAAAGAATTACACAGTCATTCCAGAGAGAAAAACCATGCATTTACACAGTCGCAATTCTTAGGAAAACACAAACCCAAGCATTACTGAGCCATTGTTCATTCATACACAGAGCGTAATTCATGGATGGAGTGAAAAAGAACCATACTTGTAACCAAGAGCTTAAAAGGGCGAGCTGGCCGAGCGTTTTCTTCCCAAGCCTGAATTGCAGAGCTTAACCACCAACAGATCAAAATGCAACAAGAACCATACTAGGGTGACGACCTGATGGGGGGAGTATCGAGTGACGTGCAATTACTGCACATCACTTCCATCTCCTCTTCTATTCAATTCCGAAGTACAACACAACCAACACTCACCGCATCATTTAAACCATGTAATCAATTTCCAAACCATTGAAAACTGCGACCATATTCATTGCCAAATGAGACACCCAAAACATTCACGTAAACCCTTGCCAAGTTTTTATGTCATACCATATGCATTGCCATATCATATGTGCAATAACTCAAATGCAAATCGCATAGCCACCAACCAGCCATTTAATAGTTTGGACTAACACTAACATGTTTTACATTTTCAATAGCACATAACTTCTAACATAACATAAACATAGATCCTTTCTTTTAAGATTGTTTCAATAAGTTTCTTCTCTTTGTTTTGGTTATGTCATTATTAACATATTTCTTGTGTATGTGTATCCAGGTAATAAATCATGGTGACATGATTAAACATAGCGACTATAAATATATGCCAATCATAACATAAAAATAAAGCTTTAAATAGCAGAACATCCCATAAAATGCATCATCCACTTGTTACTATATCCAAAATGAAACCATGACTGCACTGTCAACCATATAGGACCCTGTAATTAGCATCGAAACAACAACAACAAAAAGTGTGATATGACTATATTCGAGCCTCCAGTCTACAAGGGGGTCCCACATACTAGTATTATATTATTGGCATAGTTTAAATAGTAAGGCTTTAGCAATACTTTGCAGGCGAAATTCCTCGTTGCGATTTTAATCGTCAACAAACTAACGACTCCACAAAGAAATCTGTTTCCAACAGATTAAGAACTCAGAGTGTATGGTTTTGCAGACCAAGTAACATCACATCAAGAAGATATAAATCAGAATGATTATGCAATAGGGGGAAGTGAGCGGATTTAATAGAAAAATGACCGGGAATTTGGGAATAACTCATGGAAAGTGTTAAGTATGAGGGGGTTTATCCCTATAAGCATAATCATTCAACCAAAATTTTCTCTTGACCTCAAGGAGAAAAGTTTTCTGGACTTGCTCTTTTGAATCCCAAAATGGATGAAGAAATGGAAAGCAAAAGCGGGAAGTAACCAACTATCTCATAAGACAACAATGAAAGCAGATAACAAATTCAATGATGCCTTCGAGGGTAACATCATAACAGCTATGTAACCTTGATTTTTATTGACTAACAATGCTTTGTAGGAGCGTCGTTGTGGCATAACTGATCCAACATTTTATTCTTAACCAAAAATTGAAATCAAAAGAACAAAAGCAAGAAATGTCATAACATAAATGAAACTGCAAAATTTAAAACAACATAAATGGAATGATAGAAATGCAAACAACAGAAGGAAAACTAGTAAAATGAAAGCAGAATTGAAAACTGTTTTAGAAGAAAAATTGAAAAAGCGGTAATGAAAACTACTAAAATGAAAACAGAATTGAATTACTAATATACAAAACAATACAAATAGCATTAAACTCTTTAAGTTGGTTCCACGTAGTGTTTTAAGTGAGAATCATTAGTGTTGTAGGAAAACAATCGCTCTTGTAAATCCTTTAGAAGGTAAGAGTTTGCACCCAATACAAAAGCGATCTTGAAAGGATCCAACCATAATTTTTGAAACTTCGAGACATTTGACCACCCTTTAGAGTACATGATTAAATCATAAAGATAGATATGAATAATCTTGCCAATCAAATCGTCAAAAACTATCTACACAACCCTTTACGACATGACACCTGCATTGGATAAGCCAAAAGGCATACGTTCGTAAGCAAAAGTGCCCCCAACGAGTAATAAAGGTGGTTTTATATTTATCTTCCCTTTTTACCTTGATTTGATTGTAACCAGAGAAACTGTCAAGTAAGGACATCATCTACGATCCTGCAACTTGTTGCAAAATCATTTCCATATTAGGGAGAGGAAAGTGATCTTTTATGCTAGCCCGATTCAATGCACGAAAATCTACGCATAATATTATCTAACCAGTTTTTTTCCGAAAGGGAACCAAATTACAAACCCATTCTGAATACTTAACCGGAAAGATAATTCCAGCCTTCAAGAGTTTTTCCAACTCCTTTCGAATAGTTGCTTCTAGTGCAGGGTTGATAGGTCTTTGTTTTTTCCTAACTGGTTTTATGCCCTCCTTGATAGGAATGGCATGTTGTATAAGAGCAGTATCAAAACCACGAAGATCCTCATAAGACCAAGCAAAAACATCTTGAGATTCACCAAGTAGTCTGGCAAACTTCATTTTTTCTTCATTTGAACATTGGGCACCTATTTTAACATTCTTTGGAGACTCGAGTGTTCCAATGTTCAAGGAGATGGTTTCAACCACCTTCCTTTTCGACTCCTCTTCTTTATGTTTCTCTTTGTTTCCTACACCACTCGATGAAAATGAACTTTCTAGAGGAGTCAAGCCCTTAGGAATCTTATTATCTTCCATTGATATGATTTCCTTAGGCATATAAGGTTCATTTTAAATGAGAGCACAAATGCTCTCATAACTAGGGAAGACCTACCATGATTCTATATTGTCAGGGATGTGTGGACGATATAGAGATTGAAAAGTACAATCCGGTCTTTGAGGTAGAAGTTGCCGATTAGGAGAGGCTATAAAAACAGCTAACCGATCAGCCATTGAGTTCAATTCCCTCTTAACATGAGTAATGTTGAAAGATAGTAGGTTCGAGATAAGTGCCCAAACAGTTTGGGTGTAGCGTTTCATCAACTTGTTGCTAGGGGAGTATATCTTACATACAAGGTTCACAACAAGCTCAAAATCCCAAAAAATTGTAAGGTGACCACAACCCAGATTATAGGCGTTTTCAATGCCTAATAATAAAGCTTTGAATTTAGTGACATTGTTTGTGCAAGCAAACTCCAACCTATAAGAATAGTTATGAATTTTCCTCACAGGAGAGTACAAGATAATTTCAGCCTTGTTTCCTTCATTAGAGCATGAACCATCAAAGTGCATTGCCACATACCATCATCTAAGTCGATTTGTTCCAAGGGAGTGTTGTCCTCCTCGATAAAGATGGAATACACCCCTGGTTCCTCTTCGATATAATTCACATTAGGTTGTGGAACACTTTCTATGTAAGGTGAAGTGCTTCCCTCTCTAAGGACTATGATGTTTTTACCATTCCAAGGGATAGATAAGTGTGTCGTGTTGAGTGAGAGGTATCCACCTGTCAAAGATTGCCAATCTCTTCCTAGGATGATCGAGTAGTTACTTACTGGCATATCGATTACCTGAATATTAAGGGTTGTCCTTATTTCAGGGTGTGTGCACAAAACCAAGGTTACGTCCTTGATTTCACCTATGGTCGTTTGTTATAGACTATTATGAGAGAGCATGCTTTTGGCTTTTTCATTTGTACAAGACGATCTTAGCTCTTCCATAATAATCTTCGACATTATACTTGGGCCCGAACTGTCGTCAATGAGGCAACAATGGGAAATCTTATCCATAATCTTTACATAAATATAAAAAGGGGGATTTTTTACAGGGTATCTAAAGTTATGTACACCTACTTTGTTTATAGATGAATCCTCTTCAGGGAGGTTGGCTACAACAAAATCTTTTCTTTCCATGAATTGTTTTAAATGCCTCTGTTGTTCAGGGATGACAACCATGTCCAGAAGGGTTGCATCTTCTTTGATGTTGGACAACTGATTTAGAATAATGTATTTGGAAGAGGGGAGAGAAGAGATCATTCCTTGACTATCAGGAACCTTGGGAACCTTAACAATAGCAGCTGGTGAATATGAGCTCGGGCTAGAAGAATTGCGGGGAGGATCATATTTTCTTTTGGGAGCATAGGATTTATTCCTAGTATTGATGATCACGACATCTTCCAGCTCTGCAAAATCTAGGACAATGATGGTAGTTTCAAGTCTCTTACAAAAGATTTTATCTCTGACACTCTTCCTTACCTCACATGTACTTTCCTCGTGATGTTCCTCACAAAAGTTACACCAACTACGAGGCATGATAGCTTTAGGCTGAAAATTATTTTCATTTGGATTTCTGAAGGGGGGTGCAAAAGAGGATGAAGCTCCAGGGGTAAGAGGGGATACATTTCCCTTTTGCTCGTATGCTATCATATGATTATTCATTTATTGTACAAGTTGTAAGAGGGATGACATGTCTGTCTGTTTAACTGATTCTCCCCGAGGAAGAATATAACACATACCCAACAGTCAAGTGGTGCGCAAGTTTAGAGAAGGAGTGCAGTTGTAGCTATTGCAACTGGGTTTTTGGTCTTACTTTATGGTTCGTGGACTTTCTGTTTGGTGCGCTATTCTTGGAGGAAGAGAGATATGCTATCTCTTGGTTATATGTTAGGTCTGGTACTGCTTTTAGAATCATTCTATGTGTCAAGGTTATGGTGCTAAGGGGTGGCTGTGTGCCTATGGTTGGGTGACAATATTCAAATATTGTCTATGGAAAAACGAGCACATCGAGTATTTTAACAGGTTATGGGCCCACACTATCTTCATACTGTCTAAGCATTGGAAGGTAGATTGGAAAGTTATTTGACAAGCTCGTTGTAGCACCAAATTGCAGTTGCAGTTGTAGTCAGGTTTTTGCAGCGACAATAAAACCCTAACCCTTGTGGTCGAGCACTTCTGGTGAGGCGTTTGATCTAATTCCTTCACATCCTAGTGCACCCTAGCCCAAAGAACCTATTGGTACCCTCAGCTAGAAAAAACATTATGTTTGATTTTTTGGTCAAAAGTCAAAGTCAAAGTTTGATTGTTCAAAGTCAAAGTCAAAGGTTGACTTATGGTCAAAGTTGAAATTTTAGAGTTTCTATCTTGTTCTAATCATTGAATCTTCTGATTCAGTTTCTAGTATATTCTTGTCAAGATGGTATCTAGTTTCAGATTGGAAGACAAGTTGGATGATGCTACAAGATTCCAAAGGAATGCACTTGTATATCATCTAGAAAAAGATGAGTGTGTTTGTAGGGGAAGTATTAGAGACCTTGTCCAAGTTGTAATCTTGGATTCAATGCATTCAGAGGAACAAGCGCACCCTCCATGGTAGTTGAGGCTTCAGGTTCCAGGTTTAATTAAATTGTTAAGCTTCCAATTTGCATATATCGAGGGTGATAGTTGCTACATTACAATTTGTGAAAGAAATCTTTGAAAGGTCCTATTATTGCTAGGTTGAATGAATACTTCACTGCATATGAATACCATTGATATAGATGCTTATTGTACTTGTTTGTAAGATGAACTAACATCTCCTCTAGAGAGATATTTCTTGTTTTCTTCCAGGCATGTCACCTTGGTAACTCTATGATGACTACCATCCTTGTTACCATAGATATGTTCTTATGAAAATGTTATTAGAAATATTTTTGCTCTTGTTGTTCTTGTTTCGGGCAGGTCACAGGCGATAGCTCTAAGAAGGAGCTATAATGACAGTTGAAAACATGGAGTAGATGACTCCATCAAGTGGTGAGGCAAGTGATCTCACTAAGTACTAATTCTAATGGAAGCGTGGAAAGCAAAAAGGAGTTTTGAAAATCATTCACTCATATGTGTGCGGACCAATGTCTAAGTGAAAGATAAAGATCTTGAGGTTCGATAATGGAGGATAATACACCTCCAAGAAGCTCGTTGCATTTTTGTAAAACAATCGGGATTAGGAGGGAGCTAATTGCTCCTCAGAATGGTGTGGCAGAAAAGAAAGAACCGTTCACTTGAAGAATATGTTAAGGCAATGATGAGGTATATATAGAGCAACCTTGATATTTTGAGGTACACAAGAGAGAAACCCATGTATCCAAATTAAAGAAGACCTTGTATGGAATCAAGCAAGCTCCAAGAACTTGGTGCAGAGCCTCTCACTATTTAGTGTTAAGAAAGAGCTAGCCTCATAATTTTATATGAAGGATCTTGGTATCACGACTAGAAGTATAGGAAAAGCGTGTTGAAATCTTCCTTTGACAATAGAAGTATGTTGTAAATATTCTTCAGAAGTTTGGGATGATGGATTGAAAATCCACGGCAATTCCCATGGTAACACATTTGAGGAAGTTGAGAGAATCTGATTCTGATCCAGTAGACTCGCCCTTTTATCAACAATTGATTGGCTCATTGATATTTTTGGTAAATACCAGGCCAAACATTTGCTTTGTTGTGAACATGTTGAGCCAGTTCCGAGTGGAACCCAAACATGAGCATTAGATAGTTGCAAAGCATATCTTGAGATATCTTTGTGGGACGATAACTTATGGTTTGAGATATGCCTCAAAAAGTGATGTACAACTACATGGATTTATTAATTCAGATTGGGTAGGGAGTGCATATGAAAGAAATAGTACTTCTGGTATGTGTTTCAATATGGGATCTGTTATGATATCATGGGCTAGCATGAAACAAAAGTATGTTGCACTCAACACTGCAAAAGCAGAGTATATTGCAGCTTGTGATGCTTGTACGGAAGAAATGTGGCTTCGTAAGTTGGTTTCTAGATTGTTTGATCATGTGTTGCATTTAACCGTGATATATTGTGATAACTATAGTTGTGTGAAGCTCTCAGAGAACCCAATATTTCGTGACAGGTCGAAGCACATTGAGATCAAGTACTATAGTCTAGAGGGGAGAAATGGTTCTCCTGTATATCTCCACTGATGAGCAGACTGCAGATATTTTGAAAAAGCCTTTGTCCAAGATAAAGTTTTCATACTTGAGGGACAAGCTGGGGCTCATGGAGATGACTCCCCAGGTTGGGAGGGAGCACCGATATATTATTGATACATGGGAAATCATTTTCTAGTTTGGAAAATGGTCCAGGATGGGAAGTCACTTTCAAGGCTGAAAAGTGGTCCAAGATTTTAGACGGACAATAATTTTCGTAAAGAAAATGGTTCGACAGATTGTTTATGTACCATAGACAACAATTCCATTTGTGGCTAATGTGGGGGAACGGTTCAGGACAATCATTCTCCTTGGCAGTCACTCCGAGAAGTGGTCAAGTAGAATGGTCATCCTCTCTAAGCAGTCATTCTTTCAAAGTTCACAGTTGTGAGTAGTTTCGAAGAATGGTTCGATGTAGGAGGTTTTTGCAGGACATTCATTTCCATAAGAAATGGTCCAAACAATCATTCCCTAGGGTAGACTCATTCTCTCTGTGTTGCACATTGAATCGTGCTGAAAGAATGGCCCAGTTAGGTTAAATGGTCTAGGTTCAACAATCAGGGACAATTATTCTTCTATGCTTGGGAAGAATAGTCTAGACAACCCATGGTTGATGTTTAACTTTCTGAGGGTAGATGCTCTTCCAGATATCACATATGTGAATGGAAGAATGACCCAGATGACTCATTTTGTATCATGACATTGTTGATGCAGGATGATATCATATGATATGATTTGATTGTTGTGGAGACTGTATGTCTTTGGACAGTAGTTGTATGCTACGGTGGTGGATGTGCTCCACTGGTAGTGACTGCGTGTCACTGGTTAGTAGTTGTGTGCTACTATGAGTGGTTGTGTACCATTGGGTAATAGTTGTGTACTACTATGGATAGACACAGTTGTGTTCTATTGGATGGAATTGTAGCAGTTGCATGCTATTATATGATTGCCATGGAGACTACCACTAGTGTTGGAGATGTATGCCAGCTAGATGGATAGTTAGTGTGTTGGTGGACAGACATTATCCCCATGGATAATGGTCCAGGTTGACAGATTGTTGACGTATCATGGACTCGTATTTTCCTAGGGCATAGATTGTGGCCAGATTAGGAAAATGGTCTAGGACGGATATTCTCCCAAGGCACAATTATTGGCATGATCAGGCAGAATAATATGCCCCCTAAGGACACGACGTCTCGATTAGGGTGGTTGATACAAGACTGATATTTTCTAAGGCATATGGGTAGAGATTGATCTCTATGGTACATATGACCCGATTAGAAAATAGTTCAAGATTGACATTCCTGTAGGAATGGTCTCTGTAGCCCATGCAGTGGCTTTCAACATCTGGGAGGACTAACATTCTTCTAGGACGTAGGTCTGAATTAGAATAATGGTCCTTGTAGCCCATTGTGGGGCATTCAACATATGTTAGTACAACTATTCTTCTAAGATGCATGTCTAGAATAGAAGAATGGTCCTTGTATCACTCTATTGAGTAATTGACTTATTCGACATCATGCTTGATTACTCACATGGAGTATGGCTTCGACAGATTATGCAGTTGATGATATCAGATGATACTAATAGTGGTGATGTTGCTCGTGAGTTGATCTACATGATCATGAGATAGTATGTGTGGCTATGATGATGCTATCAACATAATGGTTTGTTTGTGCTCAAGACCATTACCGTTAAATACCTCCCTAGCTAGGAGGGAGTGTTTATGTTACGATAGTTGTGGGAGGTATTAACCTCCATGTATAACCTCTGACTAGATTATAATGTTCTGGAATCTAGAGAAACCCTAAACATATGTGTAGAAACCCTAGAAGACATGTCAGCTCAATAAAAGAATTAATATTTAAGTATTACCCTCTAAAAGAATAATCTCACATGGACATGTGACAAAGACAACTATAAATGGAGGGCACTTGAGCTCATTTGGTCATTCACTCTCTCACAGCTCACACAAGTCAAGTGGTGCACAAGTTTGGAGAAGGAGTGCAACTGCAACTACTACAACTGGGTTTTTGGTCTTGGTTTCTAGCTTATGGACTTTCTGTTTGGTGCGTTATTCTTGGAGAAAGAGAGATACGCTATCTCTTGATTATCTGTTGGGTTTGGTACTGCTTCTGAAATCATTTTATCTGTCAAGGTTATGGTACTCGGGGGTGGCTGCGTGCCAATGGTTGGGTGACAATATTGAGATATTGTCCATGGAAAAACGAGCACATTGAATATTTTAACACTCCCTTGCGAAGGGGCAGGATTTTGTGCAACCATATTTTGTTGTTGATCCAGTTGGGAGGTACCCTTCAAAAATTTAGCGACTTCCTCACAATGAGGACAGTCTTTCATGTAGTGGTCTTCCTCACAAATCATGTAAGGAAAATTATCCTTCCTAGTTAGTTGAGTATCAACATTCTTTGTAGTATCCTGCTGGTTAGAAAATTTCTTAGATTTAGCCTTGTTTTTCTTCTTACCTCTTGGTTGCTGAGATGAAGCAGATTAGACCGATTCACCTTGGAGGTTTGAGTAAGAGTGGAAATAGTTCTAGTGTTTGAAATAGAAGTTGGTTCCAGAGTAGGTCTTTTCAGATCGTTCAACGAGGGAGGAGCATCAGGGATCATATCTTAAAGTGTGTCAGACTGGAATATACCAAGTCCAAATATCGAGCATGACTGATAACCTACTTCTCAGTAACAACATTTCCCATAGCAACATCGTGGGCAATGGGAGGCAAGAGCGACTTTGTAAATCAATCCACGAGGAGTTTGTCTAGAATTGGAGCTTTAATCAACTGTCTTCACCGTCTCCACTCATGGATATGATCAAATATGTGGGTGGAAGAGGATTTCCATAGTGAGGTCAAAATCTCTGTACCAGTCTCATACCATATAAGAAATTGAAAATTTGTCAGGAAATCCATGGTAAGAGAATTAAAGTCGACAAAGGAGTTACGTGACAACTCAATATACCATTTCATTGATGCACCTGCAAGTGTTCTCTGAAAAAGTCTCAGACGAATGGAATCGTCCATCAAAGAGTTGGAACAACACCATAAATGGAAATTCATAAAATGGTTGTTAGGATCTTCCCCAAGTTTTCCATCGAATTTTGGGATGTTAGATGGTAATTTAGCAGGGATGGCGAGCCAAAACGGGGCATGCTGAATGGGATCGTTTGTCAAACACAACATATATGGTAGATCTAACATAACAAAGAATGGAAGATGTCAATTGGCGTGTGGATACTGGTGATAACCATATGGCATGGAAACACCAGTAGGACCAAACCTAGATTGCAGCGAGATGGAAAAACTAGATGGTCCTCCCTTGTATGGTGGTTGCCCGGGTTGTCCACCCATGTAAGGTTGTTGTCATGATTGTCCACCCATGTACTGTGATGGAATATATGGACCTCCTATGTACTAAGATTAGCCTAATGGTCCCCCTGTGTATGGTGGTTGAATGGGTTGTTGTGTTGGAATCATGAGGTTTATGGATTGATAGGGAAAATTTCCTTGCGAAGGAATTCCCACTGGATTGGATTGACACCACAAAGGGTTAGCAACTCCTGAAAATGGTTGTCCAGGATACATGAAAGTTGTATTAGGGATAGAAGGACTTGTAGGAGCGGCTTGCCCCTAAGATTTTTTATGTTGTAAGCAAGTAGGTTTCCTCCCGGTGAAAAATTTCCTTCTAGCTGAAGGTTGCCCCCCAGCTAGAGGTTTGCCTCCCATTGAAGATTGATCTCCAATGTAGGGTGTACTCATCTGTGATGGTTGAGATGGAGGCTGAGTAGCTTGTGTAATCGTGGTTGTGTTAACTACTTGATTTTCGACCATCTGACTGATGGAACGACCAAATATAGCACTTGGTGTGTGCATGTGTGGAAACATTGAAGCGAGAATATTACCTTACCCATGTGCAAAGGGAGATGTATTCATAAGCGGTTGGGTTGGGTTTACCTGGGTCACTGATGTTCCCATTAAAGAAGAAGCACCAGCAATATCAACTACAATAGTCGTCGATAAGGATAAATTCCCAAGTCCTTCAAGAAAACCATAAAATGATGGGTTCATGCCAAAAGATTGCGTAGTAGTTGAACCAGACGGTAAATTGTAAGAAGAATAAGCATCAAAATATCTCGTGGATGGTGGATCAATAAGTGGTAGGCTAAGTGGATCCGTAAAAAGAGGATTCACGTAAGATGCAAGGCTTTCTACGAAGGTTGTGACCAGTTCTTCTACGTGATGGCCACTTCCAGAAGCTACACTTCCCATCTCAGAAGTTTGATCTTCGATAATTCCTTCATAAGAAACATTGTGTTGAGGTTCCTGAACTTCAGGATCCATACCTTGTATAATGTGAAATGTTTGATCCTAAGGCTAACTATGAAAATTTAATAAAAACACTCCTAAGAAAAATAAAATTTATCAACCAAGCAACATCAAGTTCAAGGATCTTTCAAAGACATGATATCAAGCCGCCAACAAAGAAATGAGAAGCAGTTACCCCAACCTCCATGTGATAGCCCTTCTTGGTGGAAGTAACCCTCGCTTTCATGAGATCACCCTCCAAGGGTATCAAGAGTGTGATACAATGTCTACCCCAGGTACCATGGGAATCGCCCCACAGTCACCTCTGTAGATATCTAGGAAAGGCCACTAAGGATACCAACTCACAGTCATCCTATGGGCGGGTACAGTCGACAGTCAGGATTGAATGTATGGGCAAGATATCAAAGTTTGAAAATATTTTAGAGGACCGAGGATATTCAGAGTTCACGAAGTACCGAGACCAAATGAGTCAGTGACACTTCAGGAAGAACCCCCAGTATACGCCATGTTCGCTACGATTGGTCAAGCTTTGGAGGCGTAATCTCTGCATCTCTTCCGCACACGACCTCGTATTTAGCCCCTGTGTGAGAGGGGGTTCCCAGATATGCTTAAACAAAGGTTGGATTTGTTCACTCTTTAGTGCTCTACAATATATTTAGCAGTCTTGGAAAATTTACTCACTTTTCCTTGTCTAAAGACCCTAGTCCTGTGCTACTATTGGTGTGCTAAAACCAAAAAATTTTCTAGTTGATTTTATTAGCGCGTGGTCAATTTTAATGGCTTTTACTCAATAGGTTCACGAAGATGAAACTAATGATGTGAGAGAGATTCAAATCCAAATAGAATGCAAAAGAATGAGATGTAATTCGTTCTTTTCAATGAATTATGTGTATGGGAAGGAGAAGAGATGTAATTTGTTCTTTTCAATTTACTATATTCTTCATAACATAAGAAAGCACTCGAAACTATGCAACTTTCAATTTTTGGGATCAAGATGATGCCAAACTACCAAGCAAATGTTTCTAAAAATTGAAATGAACATGCAAAACTAGCTCCTTTTTCAAACGTGTACCAAAACAAATTTCCTAAAGAATGCAAAGATTTCTTTGTTCAATTGTGTATGCAAGGAGATATGCAAACTTTCATGCTTCTTAACTTTCAAGTGAAATGAAAGAGATCAATGTTTGACACAAAGATATACGAGGAGAAAAGGGAAACAAACAAAGCACACTAAAAAATCATGAGAACTGAAAGAAAAAAAGTGTGAGATAACTTGTTACAATCAAGGACTTGAAGATGCAAAAGAGAAAGATGACAAGAACTCATGAAAATCATCAAAAAATGTGCAAAAAGAAACAACATTCAAGGCTGGGTTGTGGAAAAAAAGAGAGTCCTAATCATCCAGAAAAGTGAGATGTTTCAATGAAGACAAAAAAGGCTCAATACCAAACAACCTTTGCAAACTCTAGTTGATGAAAACTCCTAAACAATAAAGCGATATGGAAGATTTGTGAGATGAAGATAAGCGAACTGAAAGGTAGGATGAACCAAGGGATCTTGTTAACCCAAGGGGATCACAACTAGGAGAGAACTACAAACTCAAAGAAGGAAATTAAACGAGCGATGGAATGTTAATTTCTCAAGCAAAGAAAGTCAAAGACAAGCTAGGAGACTCTAGGCAAAAATACTCTCAAAAGCAGATTGAGAAAAGCAAGGAAAAAGCTCACAAAAATGCCTAAAAGAGGAGATCGACACCCTATTATCAAAGGAACGGGGCACTATGGCGCTCCCTAAGAGGCTTAGGGGGTTGCTAGTCAGGCAGTGGCGCCCTGGTGTGAATTGGAGGGGAGTGTCCGTTTATGAAAAAAGCTAAAAAATGGCTTCCAACAACTCAAACTCAACAGAGACTCAGCCAATGGATCTGTAAACTCTTCAATGAAGAAGAGGGAAGGGGAAATAGATCAGAATGAAGCATTAAACAAGCAAGATATAATCACAAGCAAGGATTCAAGATGAAACAAAGGAAAGACTAGTCAAAGTCCTTCCCTAATGGAGTCACCATTTTTCTGTTATGAGAAATCTTATCCTGCAGACATGATAAGCTCCCATTTGGACCCAGACCCCTATCTTTGGTCCAAAGACAAAAGTGATAAAATGGTTGCTACTTTCCCCATAGACCTAACTTAATCAATAAAGCAAGAGAGAAGAATATTGCGGCGTACCTTGTTGTGATGTTTGTCCTCGATGCTCCAATCCCTGGTGTTATCACATGAAGTTGTCAAGGCCCATAGGCATGTGTCGATTTACTCGAGTCTGTACCCTTGCCCCATTTTCATTGTTTTTTTCAGCCATGCCTTTATTCCCCC
>ML792264.1:159330-193300 GCA_009831015.1 Picea engelmannii | reverse complement strand
AGAAGTCAAAGTACTTGAAAAGAAGAAATCATTATTTAAATGACAAAGTAAAGTGACAAAATCAAGAAAGATTATTTTAATGATAAAATGAGGTGACAAATTCAAGAAGGAATATTTAAATAATAAAGTATTGGAGAACTTTCCATTCATGGAAAGTGGTTAACCCTAAATAAAGGAAAAGAGGTTAAGTGACCTAGAAATGGGTTAAGTAACCTAAAAATGGGTTAAGTGACCTAGAATATGAAAGTATAAATAAGAAGCCAGGATCTGTTGTAAAATGAACATTTTGGTGAGAATCCTTTTATGGATCAATGGAGAGCTTCTTGTGAATATCTTGTGGAGGATTGATGGAGAGCCTCTTGAGAGAGCATCCTATTGATGTGAATCTCTTGTACATAATTGAAGATCTATTCTTAGGAAGGGACTGAGAGGAGGATCTCATGAACGCATCAAAATTTCGGCATGTCGAAGATCTTGACGGCAAAAGTCTCGGATCCACAGAAAACCCTATTTTTCTGATGTCCACGCGGGCTGACTATGTATAGGGTGTGTGTACACGCGGGATGGATGTGTGCAGGGAGCGTGGAGTGGATAAAATCATGGAGATTCTTGTTTGATTTGGTGCCAAGCTCTTGGATGATGAGGCAGGTTCCAGATCTGCATTCTATGGCCTCAGATCTATCACTGAGACCCTAGTATGGTTACATTATTGTCTTCATAGATACTATTGTTTGATATGTTGTGAATGCTTAGGGCATTCTTGGTATGGCTTCTATGATGTGCTTTAGTTTGGTTGATTTGGTTGATGGAGTGAGCAACACTCTTGTGATTTAGTAGTGACATGATTTCTATGGTATACTATTTATTTATACATGATTGATATAACATTCATATTGATGTGTTGTGGAGCATGAGCAAGCTATTGAAGAGCTTGGATGTGTTGTGGCTGGTTGTGGGTTAGTTTGGATAGTGGAAGACAAAAGAGAAAGTGATTGTAGGTTGCAGAGGATCTGAGCATGAGAAGAAAAGAAAAACCCTAGTTGCTTAGAAGTACACGCTTGCTGCATTATACACTGGACGCGTTTACATGCAGGTTATAGTGAGCCAGGGTGCATTTAAACGCGGGTTGCACTACTGACAGGTCGCATACCTGTTGACAGATTGATATCTATTAAGGATTGTTGCCTCATCTCAGTTGGTGCTGAGGGTGTAAGCTGAGTCTTGCATTATAGAGCTGGTGCTCTTGTAGAGTTGTACTCTATTCAGTTGTTGATGATAAACCCCAAGGATTGTAGTCCGTACTAAAAAGAAAATTGTACATACATCTTGTGTTCTTTGTGTTCATTGTGGTGATGGCTTGTTGATGATATATTGTTGATATATGCTCACATCTAAATTGGTTATAAATGACAGCAATGGGTAATGAACAAATGTTGAATGCTAATTGATGAGTTTTTGTAAGAAGGAAGTTTTGGTAAAAAGAGCCCCACACTCATTCACCCCCCCTCTAAGTGTGGTAGGTGTGTCCAACAGCCTTTCCTGCAATCTGAAGGGCGACTTCCGGTGCTAACATTTTTGGCACCGTTGCTGGGGACGAAGTTGAAGATTTTCCCTGGGATTGAAAGACAAAGCTTACTAGTTCTGAAGGTGCATCCGAACTTTGTACATCAAAGATTGCAACTGTGCACCTAACGACTCCACTTTGGTGACTCCATTGATGCGAATCCACTGACGACTCCACTATTTCAGTTGTGGCTTCCAGAGGCAGACACATGAGGTCTACTCCACAACTGCCTCTAGTGACTCCTGAGGCCGACCCAGAGAAAATTGTTAGAAGAAGAAAGACCCTTCAAGAAGGCACTTCAGCTGTTGAACCAGGTATTTCTGATAATTTTCACCATCTTCCTATAGCAACTCCAATAGTTATTTCTCATTTTCTTGTTACACCCTCTATTGGAGTTTCTAGAAGTTTAAATTTTGGGAGTTTTCTTACTGATTTCCCCTCTCTGAGATTTACTTCTCCTCCTCCTGTTAAAGTTGCTTCGTTTATGGAGAGGGAAACCTCTACTCCCTCAAGTCCCCCATTTTTTTCTTTTGTCCCCAGAAACACACCTCCAATATGCCCTACTAGAACTCCATCCCCACCTAGTTCTCCTCTGGTTCACCTCCCAATGGCGGGTGCTAATCTCCCTAGAAATAGAATGGATACCATAGTAGCTGCCAGATATGCCCCTCTCGTTCTGCCTCAGCCTCTTAATGCCCTACCAGCTGGTGGCTACCTTAAGCAATTGCCTAAGTTTATAGGAGAGGGAGATATAACTGCAGAAGAGCACCTTGCAGCTTTCTATAGTTATGTTGATAACTATGTCATGGTAGACGAAGATGTATGGATGAGGATTTTTGTCCACAGTCTTGATGGAGAAGCTAGAAAGTGGTTCAGAGCCCTAGCTCCTTGATCCATTGCTGGGATTGAGGCTCTACATGATGTCTTTTTGAGACAATGGGGGGATTAAAAAGACTTCATGTATTATATCACAGAGTTCGGATCCCTAAAGAGAAAATAGGGAGAATTTGTCACTGAATTCACCAAAAGATTCAACAAAATGTACAATAAGATCCCTGTTGAGATAAAGCCTACAGAAGCCTCTGCCAAGATTACCCGTGCTAGTTCTTTTGACCTTGACTTCTAGTGCTTTTGACCCTGACTTCTACCTAGGAGGGCGAATAACCATGCTCCTCAGATTATGCAAAGAGAGCCTCGGAACAGAGACAGGGATGATCAGAAAATCCAAACCCCCCTTCAGAACAACCTTATTGCAGATGATGGTGGAGAGGAAGAGGACCTTGACCCATAAATTCATTGTCTCGAAGACGCATCTCCTTCTCCTCACTTAACTCAATCAACATACGAGGAGTCTCTCATGGACAGTCAACTAAACGAGTTGAGCAAGGGAGACAAGGCCAACGTCAACCAAAATAGATATAATATCAAGTCCAAGAAGAAAGCAGGAATGCCTGATGTTCCTGAGCATCCTATCAATGCAGAGAAGCCTGCTAAAGATGTAGCAGACAACAACAAAGGTAAGAAAGTGTAGACCCCATCTCCAGTGGTCAAAACTCCTATTCTAGACGCAAAAGAAATTCCAAAGCTCACATCACCTTTTAATTTTGAGCATGAAATCCAGAAAATTAGGATCCCTATACCCCTCTCTGAGCTGGTCAAGCATGAAGATTTCAAAAGGAGCCTCTCTAAGATATTGCAGTCTGAGCCCTCATCTCATCCCTCYGACTCAATCAATTTGCAAGATGAAAAGCCAGCAGTCATCTTAGGTCCTATGGTAGAAGACAGGGATGATTCATCCCCTCCCTTCTATACTTAACTGAACATACATGACAAGGTGTTGCATAACTGTCTGATGGATTCAGGAGCTTCTCATAATCTCATGCCCAAAACTGTCATGGAAGAACTTGGACTAGAAATCACAAAAGCATACCATGACTTGTTTTCCTTCGATTCAAGAAAAGTGTCATGTCTTGGGGTCATCAAAGATTTGGTCGTGACCTTGTTTCAGCTGCCCATGAAAAGTGTGGTCATGGATATTGTGGTAGCTGATGTTCCCCCCAAGTTTGGCATGTTGTTGTCGAGATATTGGATAAAGAGACTTGGGGGAACCTTGCAAATGGACCTCACATATGCCACTATTCCTGTGTTTGGGGGGAAGCATATAAGATTATATAGAGAAGCTCAGTTGGCCTATATCATTAGTGATGAAACAAACCCCACCAACCATCCTATCTTCGCGCTTGACACCGATTTGGGATCCAGTTTATTACAACTCACTGATGCTCCCGAGCCTCCTCTTAAACTCAGAAAGTAGCCCACCGCTTCTCCTGAAGCTTCCCCTTCCACTGGATCATGGTCGTCCATTTTGAAGCAAGATCGACTGCCAATCTCAAAGGAAGTTTCGCGATTTCGGGCATTGCGATGTTGGAAGTCAAGGGGAGTGAAAACTCCTGAAACACGAAATCCTGAGATTTCACATCGGATAAGCATGGGGTCACAGCCCGCGGTCGCGTGGGGCAAAGAAAGGGGGATGCACAAAAGATCAGAGTGCCCGAGTTGGTCACAAAGAAGGATTTGCGTGGTCTCGAGGCTCTAGAATTGACTAAAAGGAATTATGAGTTCATCTGGAGCATTCATGGGTGTCAGGCCTCGCCCTGGTCCCGATGAAAGTAGTTAATGGAAATAGAGAAGTGGTTGAAACCTCATTTCACCACTTAAATGGAAAGCATGGAAGAGCCGACAGAGAAGGGAAAATTGTCAGCCAAAAGTTTCCTGTCATAGATTTTCTTGTGAACCCCATACCGATCCGATCTTGCGTCTAATAGAAGAATGGAAGCACAACCTGACAGAAGAAGCATCAGACGCCAAGCCTTGAATGCAATGACCATAGTGTGCTTTTGAAGGGAGCGATTTTCTTTGAGTATAAATACTCAGTTTTGATATTTTGTCATGGTCGATGGTAGAGAAAAGCTCCCATATTGTAAAGTTTTAATAAAGCCTCTGGCTTCTGGTTATGTATCTGTATTTGAGACTTCTTGTTTAATCCAAGTCAGCTTTTCTTACTCCGTCATATTATGCGTTTGATACTGAATGTTCATGATTGAAGGATTCACATGGATTATTGTGACTGTGTTGTAATGGATGTTTGATTGCAGTGTTGTCATAATGTTTTCAGTTTCCTGAAGCTATGAATCAAATAAGATCTTTTTTTCTGAGTTTTTCCTCCTTAGGTTGCTAGAAGACCTGACGTCCATAACAAACCTTTACATTTTCTTCTCTAAGTTCTTCCTCCTACTCACCCTTACTACAACTTGTTGACTAAAGTTAGATCAAGATCTCACCTATCTATGCATACCATCCCATTTTTCTGAGTTAAGACTATACTTTCATGAGACTGCGCCCATTTGACCCTTTTATAACCAACCTGTGACATAAAACTCTGATGGGTATCGAGCTTGCCTTTCCTGCAATCTGAAGGGCAACTTTCGGTGATAACACTTGAGCTTGATCCCTAAGCTCCTTGACGCAATTGAAGTCCCACAAAGAGTAGAAAAATAACTCTTCCTCCTACTCTATATGATTAGACAAAGCAAATCTATCTATGAAGACCGAAACGATAATAGACAAGCAAATGTAGATGTAGGACAGATGAACTTGAAAGGAATAGGCCAAGTTTATATTAATTGGAAAGCCAAAAAGAAGCACTTACAAAGCATGCTTGATGATGTAGTAACTTCTCCAAACTCTCCTCTTCCAGCCCTTGCATGAAAACCTTGAAATCAAAATGTTAATGCTTCTCCCAAGATCAAAGGTTTGATATCTAAATTCTTCCCCCCTTCGCCTTGGAAATACCTTCAATATATAGTCTTGAGAGGCTTAGCCAACATGAGATAATCAAGGATATGGCTACTTAAGTTGGAATTATATCATAATATAGATTCATAGTATAGGAGTCGACCAAAACAACCTCCTCCCTTAAGGAGTTGGCCCTTAGGAAAAGGTGGAAGATCCCATATTTTCCTCTAACAAGACTAGCGCCCCCCTTTAGTGAGAGATAAAGAACCATTGACGCCCCCTTAACAAGGTAGGGGGAGAATCGATGCCCCCTCAACATGAGTAGGGGAGTGACACCCTTCTAAAATGCCCAAAAATGGTACATTTTTCCAAGAAAAAGGTATGGTTTCAGACCCCAAATGATTGGTTTCTTCTTCCAAACTCACTTAGGGATTGTGACAAATGCATTTCATAGTTTCAAGGGGTTGCGACACTTAGCAAAGTGAATGTGACACTTGGTAAGGTGCACATGACACTTGAGACAGTGCATGCGACACTTGGTAAGGTGCACACAACACTTGAGACAATGCATGTGACACTTAACAAGGTGCATACATCACTTTGTGACAATTTGGGTGTGACACTCAAGTGTGACATTTTGGTGTGTAACACTTAGTCCATCGGTTTGCATCATTTTTATCAAAGTCTCTGGAATAGGTGACTGAGAATATCCCTATGGAGGACACGAGGGATATCAACTGATAAGAAAACACAAGCACCCAACCTATCGCCCTCAAGGAAGTTCCTCTCTCATCGAGAGGTCACTACGTAGGCCTGACAACTTGTTTCTTCATTTCCACACTATAACATCCCATACCCCAATTAAGGATCATTACATGTAGAACTATACATATAAAAATAAAAATTTATGCTCATTCATTTGTTGTAGCTTACCAACTACGATTTAAACACATTTTTAACAAGATTCTGATACCCATAATGAAATGCATCTACAACATTATAAATGAACAAGAATGTTGCTAATTAACTCATTCACAATAGAAAATAAATCATTCACATAGCATAGTTAAACAAAACAATTAAACTCATGAAAATAACTCGGAAATAGATAAACACTTATTTTTTTTAAAACTCGTGCAACCAACTGCTTGGGAAGGATGTTCCACCCAACCATAGACCTATTGTTCTAAGTCTCAACGTCAAGTCATCCCCAAGCTGGGGCTAGGAATCCATAAGATAAGGGTGCCTCTCACAGTCCTCTCATAGCTCACTATATCACATATTAGTCCATCGGGTGTCCCATTCATTTATCAGGGTCTCTCTGACAAAGTAACAAAAAATATCTCTGTTGGGAACTCAAGGGAAATCACTACCAAGAACACTACTGGTAAAAACAACAAAAATCACTTGTTGTTACAATGAAACTCACCCAGGACTTCACTCTTCAGGCCTGACAACCTAGATCTTCAGTCTATAACTCAAAAAATGCTCCAAAAACACTTCAACATGCTCCAGAATTCACCCAATTATGCCCAATGTTGATTTTACTGCAGCCCCATACTTCCAATAACTATAGGATGTGAATTCTACACCCACCCTCTTACATGAGTTTAATTATTGGGCTCTCATACATGCAAATAGAAAATAGAAGTTTTCTCCAAACGATAATAAAATTTAAAAATATGGGTTTGAATTAATACCCATAATTAATTCCCCCCTTGGACCCCTCTTAGATACCCCCTAGGCATTCACCCTTTTATTGCAGATTAATCATACCCCATCTCTATCCATATCCCCAACAACTGGTCTCACATTATATTTATTAAAATTCAGAAAATATATTTCGTAGATTACATCACTTAGCCATAGCCACACATTATATCTAAATCACAAGGTTAACTTACAGGAGACTAATAATATTTTTCAAACTCAAGCACAACTACATATACAAGATATAAGAACTATACCTACATGCACAAGTAGCATTAAACAAAATAAAAACAATTACTTATATGTGACAACATACAAGAATTAAACCATATCAAACATAGATAAATATGCACACAGAAAATGAGACAAGCGAATAAAGACACTTATCTTTTATGAAAGTCGGCAACTGTGCACATAACTCATACGTTCCTCCTAGCCATAGACTATGTTGCTAATATAATTTTAGCAAGAGTTCATACCCGAGATGGGGATTAACCCCACTAGGGAAAAAGGGTTCCTAGCGACAAGCTAAGGTATGAATCTCAATAGAATTGCTCAGTCCTAGGTGCCCGCTGCTGCAACTAGCCTACAATCCCTCATTCCCCACACACCTGACACACCCAAGGAAGTGTTCCCCTTCTCTTCTCAATAGTCATTTGACTGTCCCACTTCCCTTCCAAGGTTACCAGCAACAGGTCGGACACGAAGTCTCTGAGCCCTGCATCTAATGCCTAGCGCACCAGGGAACAATTCTCAGTAATGCTTTCACCTAGAGATTATTCTCATGGGCTTGAAAACCCACCTCCTCAACAACCAATCTCTCACCCAGAGAGATTGTTCACGGGCATGGAAACCTGCTTCCTCAACAACCAATCTCTCACCTCGAGAGACTTCTCACAAGCATGACAAGCCACCTCTTCGACAAAAAAACTCAGATTACAATACATAAACTTCTTACATGCTTCTCTGTCCAGACAATGTAATAATCATATTTTCCATACAATCCAACCCCCTTCTGCTCACAAGAGTCTGAAAACATCAATCATTCCTCAAATGAATTCCCAAATAATTGGATCCCCCCCCCCAAATACACTAAGGCTCAACAATATATATTGCATGCCTTCATCTCGATACATGTCACCTTCTAAAGTAGCCTAAGCCACTTAGTGACTCGTTCCCTACCCCCGAGAACTTATGATAAAAATAAATATCCAACAATACACTTTTTCTTAAATATTATAAAATATTCTCAAAGATTTAAGTTTCGCCCCCTTTTTCCTTTTTCCGATGGAGTCAACCCCCCATCTATTTTCGTCTGAGTTTGTCTACATGCAGCGATGTAATATTATTAATAATTGTGATTATATTTACATGGTTAGGTGCACTAACCTATCTATGTCCCGACTCACCAACCTCATAATCACACAGGCTCTCTGGCCTCAATACATTTACTACTATATATATAACTCAACTCTATGTGCACTTCCAGGTCATTCCTGCACACTTACCCAAGTGCACCCAACATTGTGAAACATGCACACTTATCCAGGTGAGTGCAACACTATGAAATATGTTTACCCTGTCTTTGACAATAATTCTCCACGCACTACTCGGGTGCACACAACACCAAAGCTTAGTGTCAATGGCTTACCAACTTCCTTCATGTAAATATTTGCAATGTTTGTTGCCTTGTGTGTTTTCTTCACATGGATAAAATTTGTTTCCTCAGTCAATTTATCCACATCACATTCCCCTCCCCCTTATTTATGCACTGTCCTCAGTGCATAATTTACACATGTACATACAAAATTTTCAAAAATATTCAAAAAGATGTGGATAATCTACTTGCATAACATCCAAACGCTCCCAAGTTGCATCCTCATGTTTGTACCAGGTCCATTGGACCTTTACCAACTCCATGACTCAATTCTAGAGCTGCTTGGTTTTCTGATCCAATATGCAAACTGATTGCACTTGAAAACCGCCTTCTGGCTCCACCTGAATCACATTCCAATCAATAATATGAGTAGTATCAGGCACACACGTCTTAAGCAATGACACATGGAAAACATTATGAATACACAAGGATGCAGGCAATGCAATCATATATGCGATATGACCAATCCTTTCAAAGATTTCAAATGGCCCACAATTATGTGTTGCTAACTTAGAACACTTCCCCAACATCAGGGAACTGTGCCTAGCTTTCACTTTCAAAAACACATGGTCGCCCACTTTAAACTCTCTCTGGGTTCTTCCTTTATCTGCACAACTTTTCTACCTATCCCGTGCAACCTTTAAATTCTTCCTGATCTTTACCATTTGCTCCTCCATTTCCCAGAGAAAATATGGCCCAACTATTGTGCAGTCTGCTAGGTTGTCCCAACTCACTAGCGTGTTGCACTTCCTACCATAAAGTGCTTCAAATATGTTTGATACCCATTGTTGTAAACAAACTCTACCAAATGATGGTAGTCTTCCCACTTTTATGGCTTATCCATCACATATATCCTGAGCATATCTTCAATCACCCGATTTATCCTCTCTGTTTGTCCATCTGACTCAGGGTGATATGTTGTGCAAAGTTCAAATTTGTCCCAAATGCTTTGAATATCCCTCTCCAAAATTTCGAGGTCAAATTGGACTCTCTGTCAGACACAATTGTCTTAGGTACACCATGGAACTTAGCAATTTCTCACATGGATATCTCAACAATGTCAATTGCCTTGTGTGCTTACTTCACCGGAATAAAATGGGAATTTTTAGTAAGCTTGTCCACCACCACCATAATAGAATCATGTTTCTTAGTAGACCTAGGCAACTTAGTTATGAAGTCCATGGTAACAAATTCCCACTTCCATTCAAGAATGGGAAAAGGTTGTAGCAAACCAGCTGGATGTTTGTGCTTAGCCTTGACCTTTTGACATTCAAGGCATCTGGCAATAAAATCAACAACTTCCTTTTTCACACCTGGCCAAAATTATTACTTCTTGATTGTGACCATTGTCTTCTGGTAACCTAGATGTCTAACATAATAAACCTTATGCATCACTAACAATATCATACTTTTTAACTCTTGATCATTCGACACATAGACTATGCGTCTATACATGAGGATTCCATCCTCTCTGAACTCATAGCATTCAAACTTTTGCTATGACATACCTTGTTGTAAGGTCACCTCTATGTCCATATAACACATATATGATTTGATAACCTCTAAAATTATGTCACTCAAATCTAATTTGTACATGCTTATTGTTGTAGCATGCATCTCATGCACCCTCCCGCTGAGTGCGTCAACCACCTTGTTCTCCTTTCCTCTGATATGCTTTATGTCAAATTCATACTCACTAAGGAATTCTAACCACCTATTTTGTCTAGCATTTAAACTTGGTTGTCCAAAAAAATACTTCAGACCACTATGGTATGTCCTCAGCTCAAATCTTTCACCCATGAGATAGTGTTGCCACATCTTCAAGGCATGCACTATCACTGCCAATTCCAAGTCATGAGTAGCATAGAGCCTTTCATGATCTTTCAACTTCCTTGACTCTTAGCACACCACATGTCCATTCTAACTAAGGACTCCATTGAGTCCTTCCTCGCATGCATCCATGCACACAACGAAGTCTGCATCAGGATCCACAATTCTCAAAATTGGCGCACTTGTCAACAAACTTATCAAGTGTTGAAAACTCCTTGCACAATCCAGAGTCCATTCAAATCTTGCACCTTTCTTTTGCAAATATGTAATTGGATGCACAATCTATGAGAATACTTCAATAAACCTTTTGTAATACACTTCCAGACCCATGAAGGACCTCACCTCTACGACATTTATGGATGTCAACCATTCCTCAATGGCTTTTATCTTTTCCAGATCCATAGTTATTCCTTCCTTGGAAATGATATGACCCAAATAATGAACACGTCGCCGATAAAACGAGCACTTGCTCAACTTTACATAAATATGATGTTCCCTCAATACCTGCAACATCATCCTCATGTGTTTCTTGTGCTCCTCTTCAGACTTTGAGTAAATAAGTATGTCATCCAGAAATACAATGACAAACTTATCTAAATAACTTATGAAAACTCCATTCATCAAACACATGAAGACAATTGGTGCATCTAACAACCCAAATGGCACCGCTGTAAACTTGTAATGACCATACCTTGTTCCGAAGACAATCTTACTGATGTCTTCCTCTTTTATTATCACTTGGTGATATCCATATCCAAGATTAGTATTTGAAAATATATGCACGCCCTATGACTGATCAAAGAGGTCATCTATCCTTGGTAAAGGATACTTGTTCTTTATTGTTACCTTGTTCAACTGCTTGAAGTCGATACAGAGTCTCAGAGTACAATCCTTCTTCTTCACAAACAAAACTCGCACATCCCAAGGTGACACACTTGGGCGTATATACCACTTCTTAAAAGGCTCTTCAAGTTGCATCTGTAACTCCTTCAACTATGGCGTACTCATGTTATAAGGAGTCTTGGATATGGGTGTTGCTCTCGACATCATATTTATAGAATAATCAATATCTCTTTTTGAGGGAAACCCTTGTATCTCTTTGAAGAAATCCTCAAACTCTTTCAGTATTGCTCGATCTTCCACACTTGGCACTTTATCCTTAGGTTCCTCTTCCATGTGCGCTGCAAATACTTGACATCCTTTCCTGTAGATTTTCTTCAATTGCAAGGCTAAAACTTCTATGATAGTTACAATCCTTGGAATTCCTTGAACTGTTCTTAAGTTTCCCTCCTCGTCCAATAAAGTGAATGCCTTATTGTAGCAGTCCAGGATAACATGTTGCTCATCCAACTAATACATACCAATGAGGCAATCGTACGAGCCCAAAGGCATTATATTCAAATCAGCCTTTGTGCATAGTCCATTCATTTGCATTGGACATGCCTTGACCATCTCATTAATTTTTGTTTTTTCTCTTGTAACTAAATGCATGAACCAAGGTTTTCCAATCTTGCTTCTCGGCAAATGGAATCTTTTGATGCAGGAGAATCCCTCACGACAAGCAAAACCAACGTGGAAGCAGTGGACAACTGGAAGACGTCCAGCACAAGTTTTTGAATTTTTAAACTTTCTCTTGAAGTTGATGCGCTGAATATAAATGAGATCATTTAATTTAGGCACCTTGGTAAGAATGTAATCAGACCTCGAGCCATACGCTCTCGTCTGAGATAGACAGAGGCATTTATAGTAGTAGTTACAGGTAGATAGGATTTTCTAGATTAGACAGTTCTAGAAGGAAGGAGGGAGAACGGATATAGACACCCTCATTTCACATTGTAACAGAAGCCAACCAGCATAATTAAGAACAGGGAAGAGTATAGTAGAGCAGCAGAGAACTGTAGAAGACACCCATGTACAGATCTTGAATTAATAGAAGAGATTTATTCAGATTCATGGCTGTTGTGTTATTCTCTGTGTATGTGTGTTGAATGCTCTGTTTATGAACATTTCTTCCTGTTAGGCATTGTTGTTATGCTGTGTGTATGATTTCATGTGTTAAGATAGAAGTCTGAGAGGAGGTGAAGTGAGTTACGATTGTTTCTCCTTTTGAGCAAGGATTCCTACAAGGAGTGCAGTTGAAGTCGTCCGTAAGGAGTGCGTTGACAGGAGGCTCAGGGAGTTAAACTCTTGTTCTCAAAACTCTCAGAAGTGAAAGTGGGTTGCTAAAGCCGTGAAAGGAGTGCGCAGGTGAAGAAGAGTCTCAGTTGTAAATCTGAGCAAAGGAGATCTAAGACTGCTGCTACAGGAGTGCGCAGAGTCGGAAGGATTCAACACTTGGGAAGTTGTTGAAGGTTGAGCGCAAGGAGTGCACGCAAGTTCCTCTGAAGAAGCAGAGTGGAAAATCTCAGGAGGTATAGCACCTTCGTGACATCGTTAATGTAGAGCACAGGAGATTTCCGTGCCAAGAAGTTCTTAAGAGGGGAGGAGAGGAATAGACGGTCATGATTCGCAGAGGAGAGTCGCGAAATCCCGTCAGCCGTCAGATATCGAGAAGTTGTGCCAGGTTTAAGCCCAGGGGTACAGAGGAGAAGTCCCAACCGAAGTCATCGGGATATCAGAGTCATCGTGGTTTTGTTAAGGTAAAAAATCGGGACCTTGTGGTTCTCGAAATCCCGAGAGAGAATCTTAGTCGTTGATCTTGGCAGGACACGTGTCAAGGAACCAGGGAGTCATCGAGTTTCAGCTCATCGGAGAATCAGGGGTTCCGAGGACATAGAACTCTCACATATTGGAATCACGATCCGCGATTTCCCGATGGGAGTTTTGAACCGTCCATCGGTGACGACACGTGGCCAGAGATCTCGACGAGTCGGCGTTTGGAGCATCGGAGTTTCCAGAAGCAGAGAACTCTCGCATGTAGGAATCGCAATCCACGATTTCCTGATAGGATCAGAGCTGTCCAAACAGCAAGGACACGTGGCGAGAGATCCCGGAGAGTCGGAGTTCAGGATATCGGGGTTTCCAGAGTCGTGAAAATCTTGCACATTGAAATTGTGATCTGTGATTTCTCGATAAGATCTGAACCGTTCGTCTTGGGGACGCGTGTCAGAGGATCCCAAGGAATCGAGGTTCAACATTTCGGGGTTTTCAAAGACGTAGAACTCTCGCAGGTTGGAATCGCGATCCACGATATCCCGACTGGAGTTTTAAACCATCCATCTGCTGGGACACATGTCAGAAGATCCCTAGGAGTTGGGGATCGGGGAATTGAAAGTCCCATGCACATGACAACGGGAATCGCGATATCCCGATACGCGATTTCCCAATGGGGTTAAGGACGTAGTGGAGGACATGTGTTGGAAGGTTAGACCCTCGCAGGGAGTCAATGCCAAAAGGTGTCGGGGAGCGGAGAATCGAAGATTCTGAGGACGCGAAGTCGATACACTTTGTCCCTGCGAAGTCCGAAGCCCTGATACAACGAGTATTGTGGTCACATGGACCGGGAGGCCTAGTAGAGGGTGCCATCGTAGATCAGGAATCGGAGAATCGAGGAGGCAGGTTCCCGCAACACTGTAGGTGCCGATTTCCCGATAGCCGAGAGTCCCGATAAATTGGGTTAAGGTCAACGCTGATTGACAGGTCATCGGGAATCGAGGATCTGTGAGGTGAGTTATTTATAACCTCGTAAGTACCGATTTCCCGACGGGGAAATTTCCGACAGGAGCAGGAACACGTGGGTGAATATTCATCGGGGTTCGGGGATTTGTGAGACCCGATCCGGTGGCTGCAGGACTCGCGATCACGCGAGGTCCGATTTCCCGATAGGACAAAGGGAGATCATAAGGAGCATTCTGTGGGTATTGATAAATCCCGATAAGGGGGTTGGAGAACATTTCAGTTCTTCGGGCCTAAGGAAGAGAAGGTCCTGTGGGAGCGGACGTGCCTGGGTGGCGCATTCTACATCAAGTGGTATCAGAGCATAGGAAAGTTCTTTGCTTTCTATAGCAGAGAAAAATGGAGAATTCACCATGCCGCCAAGAAGAAGAGGTAGACAATCACCCGATCCAGAGGAGGAAAGGGAATTGTCCAGAGAAAGAGGTAGGCAAGGACAGAGTCCATACGTGGAAAGAGGAATGTGAAATCTTCGTGCCAGAATGGAGGACATGGAGATGAGACAAAGGCGAAATGCTGATGCAGGAGATATCAATGAATCCGAGGATGAAGGTGATGCTGGACATGAAGAAGAAGAAATTCCAGTGGAAGATGCAGCCAATGAGCATTTAATTAAGGCTATCGCTCGGATGAGTTCGAAAACAAATATGGACATTCCAGCTTATGAAGGGAGTCTGCATGCGGAAGAGCTACTAGACTGGATTAGAGCTCTTGACACTTATTTCGATTATGAGGATATCGAAGATGATAAAAAGGTCAGACATGCCGTCACAAGATTAAAAGGACATGCAACCTTGTGGTGGGATGAAATGCAAGCTGGCAGGCATTGCCAAGGCAAGCAGAAGATAAAGAGCTGGGACAGGATGATTGCAAAGATGAAGGGAAAATTTATTCCCAGGGACTATCAAATTTCTCTGTTCAGGAGGATGCAGAACCTGAGACAGAAGCTGATGACAGTGAAGGAGTATACTGAGGAGTTTTACAGGTTGAATATCAAGGCAGGTCATCGCAAAATCAATGACGAAAAGGTGGCCAGGTATATGAATGGCCCGAGGTATGAAATTCAGGATGAACTAAATTTGGCGACCATCTGAACTGTGGAGGATGCTTACCAATTGGCTCTGAAAGATGAGGAGAAGCTGAGACGTAAACAAAGTCAGAGGGGCAGGGGCAGGAGTCAGCCCAAAGGCAAATTGGTTGCCCAAGATAAATACCAGAAGCCCGAGGATGACTAGAAGAAACCTCAGGGAAAGGTTGAACGAGGTGGAACCTCGCAGAGAAGGCCGTATGTTGAGCAACAAGGACAGCAAACCGAACAGAGAGGAAGATATGCTGATAATGATAGGTTTCCTCGTACCAGAGGTAGAGGAAGAGGAAGAGGTGGAGTAATCACATGCTTCACATGTGGAAAGAATGGGCACAAGTCAGTTGACTGTCCAGATAGGAAGAAGGATGGAGGAGAAGCTCACATCGCCGAGGCACAAAGGCGAGATGTTGAGGCAGAGTACRCTGAAGGTGGAAGATCATTGGTGATGCGAAAAGTCCTTTTGACGCCGAAGAAGGAGATGGAGAATCCAACACAGAGGAACAGTCTTTTTAGGACTGCTTGCAAGACCAAGGGTTGGGCGTGCAAGGTCATTGTGGATAGTGGAAGCACCGATAATCTCGTTTCAACCGAGATGGTAGAAAGGCTAGAGCTGGAGACAAATGATCACCCGGAACCATACAAAGTTTCATGGCTACAGAAGGGACATTAGGTAAATGTCACTAAACAATGCTTAGTTGACATTAAGATAGGAGGATATAATGATAAGATTTTATGTGATGTTATTCCTATGGATGTCTATCATTTATTGTTGGGTAGACCATGGCAATATGATAGAAATGTAATTCATGATGGGAGGAAAAATACATATACCCTGGAAAAGAATGGGAGAACTCATATGTTGTGTCCAATTGAAGATAAAGAGGTGAAGCCGGAGGTAAACAACATAGCACTTCTCATGAGTGGGAAGGAACTTCTTACAGAAGTTAAGAAGAAGGAGGATCCACAATTCTTTGTGGTCAGAAAACCGAGAATTGTTCTGACTAGCACAAAAGTGGACGAATTACCAGAAGAAGTTCAGGAACTGCTGGAAGAGTTCGCTGATATTGTAGTGGATGAACTACCTCGTTCGTTGCCACCGATTTTGGGGGATTTGTTCCTATTTTTGGCCGAGGCGGTTAAAACCGACTCACACAACCTGATGGGGAGACCTCTCCTATTTATAGAGATGATTTTTAATGTAAAAGGGTTTATCAGTCGAGGACCATGATTTAAAATTTTGTAAAACAACTCGCTGAGCTTTCTTTGTTTTTTCATCAATTCAATGAGACAATGCTATGATGCAGGATTCTTGTGACTATTTCGACTGGTGATGTGCATCCCTCTGTGTTAATTTGTTTCTCTATTATCAAAATTAATGTCTTCCTCTGAATTATTCCAAGAATATTAAGAACAGAATTGGTTTTAATGCACCCTCTGTCTCTGGCTTGGTATAGTTTTTTATGTTCTCCACTAAAGATTAAACTCAGAATTCTTAGTTGCTCTGGGTTTAATTGGATTTCTTGACCTGTTTCGTCTCACCCATTTCATTTAAATTAAAGGATCCAGTGAGTTGTCTACCTTTCCCTGCAAATATTAGCCTGTTAACATGGATTTTTGATCATTCGTTGCGGTGACTCCATAGCCCATGGTTTCTTTTCCCTGCCCATACCCAATTCCTAAAAGAAAATCCTATGTTCTGTGTAGCTAGCCTAATATTCTCTTCAAACAAAGTTATATCAGACAGAGAGATCCCTCTCTAAGTCTCAGAGGGCTAGATCTGAGACTCGAAGTGGTTTTGATGTTGCCTCTGTGACTACCATCACAGCCTTGGGCAAATTTCAGAGTGCTAACACGCTCCTTCTTAGATTTTGTACCATCAACACCCAAACCGATGTACAAATCCCTGAATTCACCATCAAGATTGTAAGTCATCTGCACATCTTCCATGCTTTTGATCTAATGCACTGATTATGTCCCGCTCTAATCATTGATAATTCTGCAAAATGTGCAGGCAACAAGATTTCTTATATTAATTCATGAGACAACTTCATGAAAAATATGCACCATCTTGTTAGAATCCTTTCTTCTTAAGCATGTGCGTGCATTGGTATTCAACACATGCCAATACGTGATGTCCATTTCAACATGTACATCGTGTATCATTAAAGCACATACACCACAACTTGTTCTACGCAGCCCCAAACCTTTAGTCTGCACACCCATGCACTGATGTTTATTGCTCAGTTCTAGTGCCACACCCCGCAATACCCAAAATTAACATACACATTTGCACATTCATACTTTTATGCGCATCACAACTCTATACCGCACACAAATACTTAGCGCACAAGTCTATTTCATATTGATCTCTGGCCCATACAAGTCCAGTGTTGAACCAATAGCTCTGAAACCATAATGTAACATCCCCAACCACTAGGTTGGGCCATGCTACTCCCTAAAATGCTCTGAAATTGATATGAAATTCACTGCACAGATTCCTTACTAAACACTAGTATGTGATGTATAACTTGAAGTAGTTTTCTCAACCTCAAGTTGAGTTGCACCACACTGACTTTCTCCTTTTATGCAACTTTAAGCAACGGAAGTAACTCAAACAACTACACACACCAACATATTGACCACACAACACTATTGTGTGTGCAACCATCTTGATGTCTCACACCAAATCTATTCACCTTGTGCGCGCACACTACTTACCAGTGTGCACAAGCAATCCATCCTCTAGTGCACACAAATTATTTTCTGGGCGCACGACTTTTCAACATTCCCTGGAGGCCCATACCAAAATCATAAGGTTAATTTACAGAAAACTAATGACATCTATCAAAATCAAGCATAATTATAGATACAGGTTGTAAGCATTATACTTACATGCACAAGCAACATTAAACAAAATAACTACAATTACTTATATGCGACAACATACAAGAATTAAACCATATCAAACATAGATAAATATGCACACTGAAAATGAGACAAGTACATAAACACACTTATCTTTTATGAAATTCACCAATTTCATTTATAACTTAGACGTTCCTCCCAGCCATAGACTTCGTTGCTCATATACTTTCAGTAACAGGTCAGCCCCGAGTTGGGGCTTAACTCCACTAGGGAAAAAGGGTTCCTAACGACAAGCTAATGTATGGATCTCAACATAATTGCTAATTCCTAAGTGCCTGCTGCTGCAACTACCCTATAGTCCCTCATTCCCCATGCACGTGTCACATCGAAGGAAGTGTGCCCCTTCTTTTCTTAACAATCCTTTGGTTGCCCCACTTCCCTTCTAGGGTTACCAATAATAGGCCAGACAGGAAGTCCCCAAGCCCTGTATCTAATGCCCAATGCACCAGGGAAAAATTCTCACTAATACCTTACTTGGTGAGTATGATCACGGGCCTAACAACTCGCCTCCTCAACAACCAATCTCTCACCCAAAGAGACTGCTCATGGGCCTGACAACCTGCTTCCTCAACAACCAATCTCTCACCCAGAGAGACTGCTCACATGCCTGACAGGCCGCCTCTTTGACAAAAAAACTCGGATTATAGTACATAAACCCCTTACAAGCTTCTTTGTGAAGATAAGGTAATAATCAGATTTTCCATAGAGTTTGACCCCTTTCTGCTCATAAGAGCCCGAAAAAATCAATCATTCCCTGAATGAATTCCCGAATAATTAGATTCCCCCCTCCCAGATGCACTAAGGCTAAGCAATATATATTGCATGCCTTCAAATTGACACTTGTCACCTTCTGAAGTAGCTTAAGCCACTTGGTGACTCGTTCCCTACCCCTGGGAACTTAGGATAAAATAAATATCCATCATTACACTTTTCTAGAAATATTATAAAATATTTCCCAACAATTAGGTCTCGCTCCCTTTTTCCTTTTTTCGATGGGGTTATCCCCCCATCTCTTTTCATCTGAGTTTGTTTGTGCACAATGATGTAATATTATTAATAAATGTGATTGTATTTACATGGATAGGCACATTGGCCTATCTGCATCCCGACTCACCAGCCTCGTAATCGCACAAGTTGTTTGGCCTCAATACATTTACAACCATATATATACATACATACATACATATATGTGTGTGTGTGTGTGTGAATAACTCAACTCTGCACACACTTCCAGTTCATTCCTGTGCACTTAGCCAAGTTTGTGCAACACTATGAAACATGCACACTTATCTAGGTGTGTGCAACACCAAAACTTAGTGTCAATGACTTACCAACCTATATGTATACATTACACTTCCAATTGGTACCAATGACTCACCAACCTATATGTATACATTACACTTTCAATTGGTACCAATGACTCACCAACCTATTTTCACAATTACAAAGTGTCTAGACTAGGGACATTACACAACTTCCTTCGTGTAAATCTTTGCAATGTTTGTTACCTTGTGTGTTTTCTTCACATGGATAAAATGTGTTGCCTTAGTCAATTTTTCCACCACCACCATGATGGAATCATGTTGCTTCATTGTTTGGGGCAACTTATAATAAAATCTATTGTGACCACTTCCCACTTCCATTCCGAAATGGGCAATGGTCGTAGCAGCCCCACTGGTCCTTTCTGGCACTCTAGACACCGAGCTATATAGTTAGCCACTTCTTTCTTCATTTCAAGCCAAAAGCACCGACTCCTTAGTGTTGTAATGGATTTTTTATATTCTAGGTGCCTAGCATATGACACATTGTGCATTTCTCTCATCACTATATTTTTCATCTCTATGGAATTCGACCATACACCTTGCATTAATACAAAAGGATTCCATCTTCCTTCAGTTCATAATTTTTAAATTCCTGTTGTAAATTGCCTTGTTGTAAGTTTTCCTTTATTTGTAAATAATGTTGATCTGAATTTGGTTCTTCAAGAATTTTATATTTTAAATTTGTCATGTACATGTTGATGGCTTAAACATGCACTTCATGGGCTCTTTTCCTGAGTGCATCAAACACCTAATTTTCTTTTCTTTTGATATGTTTAATTTCAAAATCATACTCACTAAGAAATTCCAACCATCGAGTTTGTCTGGCATTTAATGTTGGTTGTCCAAATAAATGTTTCAGACCATAGTGGTCTATCCTTAGCTCAAATGTCTTCCCCATAAGGTAATATCTCCACATTTTTAATGCATGTACAATGGTTGCTAACTCTAGATCATGTGTAGCACAATTTATTTCATGTTCTTTTAATTTCAGGGAATCATAGCATACCACATGATCTTTTTGACTAAGGACTCCACCGAACTCTTCCTTGTACACATCTATGCACAAAACAAAGTCTTCATTTGGATCTGCAATTTTTTATATGGGTGCACTTGTCAAAATATCTTTCAATTGTTGAAAACTTTCATCACACTTGGAAGTCCATTCAAGCTTTACTCCCTTTTGCAAAGAAGTGATTGGGCTTGCAATCTTTGAAAACCCCTTTATTAATCTTCGATAATAACTCGCAAGACCCATAAATGATCTGACCTCTATCACATTTCTTGGCGCTGACCATCCTTTAATGGCCTCTATCTTCTTGGGATCAATTGTTATCCCATTTGCTGAAATAATATGCTCCAAGTAGTGGATCTTCTTTTGATAAAATATACACTTACTTAACTTGGCATACAATTTATGTTCCCTTAGAACCTTTAGCACCATTCTTAAATGTTTCTCATGCTCTTCCTCAAACTTAGAGTAGATGAGAATATCATCTAAGAAAACAATCACAAACTTGTCCAGGTACTCACTAAACACTCCATTCATCAAACACATAAAAATAGTTAGGGAATTTGATAGTCCTGATGGCACTACTGTGAATTCATAATGTCCATACCTTGTTCTAAATGATGTTTTGTCGATGTCCTCTTCTTTTATCCTCACTTGATGATAAAATATCTAAAGCTACATTTCTAAAAGATCTAATGGCTAAGACCACTCGCATCCGACAATTCATATATTCTTGGAAAGCTTCAACTACTCATCCTTTAACTTGGTCGAACTGACTTCATCGAACAATGAAGTTACCCCTGAGCTTCACGAAAGAATTCTCCTAACAACACTCCCCACATATCCAACGATTGGGAAAGAATCAGATTGATCTAACGACTCTTGTTTCTTTGAGCTTCTTCCATCGGGATCCTCCCCTCGGAATCGACCGCATGCTCGACTCGAATATTTTTCTGAAACCTTCTTCCTGAATGCATGTTGGGAATGTCTTGTTCGAACCTTCTACGCTTGAATCTCGATCGTTGATTCTCCAGGTCGAATTAATTTGGGCCATTCATTACCAAACTTCATGGTTTCCATGAAACACATAGGAATTCAACCCTACAAGCCAAAATCGACTCTGCAACCTGCAACTCAACGCCATAAATTTTCTTCTTTATTTGCTCTGAAGCACTTAAACTCAAAATATGCTCATAATTTGGGGATTCCACTTCAGTTTACCATTTTTCCGCAATTTCCTCACAAGACAAAATCCGTGACCACAAATCTGCTCAATTTGCGCTAGCTCCTGGCCCATACAAGTACAATGCTGAACCTTGAGCTATAATACCATAATGTAGTGTTCCCCATCTCAACTAGGGATCATTACATGTAGAATTATACACATTAAAATCAATTTTTTTGTTAATTCATTTGTTGTAGCTTACCAACCACGATTTAAACACATTTTCAACCATTGTTACACGTTATATTGGTCATCTCAGTGATCACCTGAAAAGATGTGTTCATGTTCCCTAAAAATATTAAACGAGACTTTCTCCATGGGAAAAGTGATTTGCTTTCCTCTCTCAAAAACCATGTCAAGGAAGGTCGTCGCACCCTGCTATATGTATGGGGTGCGACGATGCCTAATCGTCGCACTCTACCCTAAACATGGACTGCGACGTTGTCGCAACCTGCTTGTGCATAGGGTGCGACGATGCTTAAAGCATGGGAAAAGTCAAATTTCACGAATGTTCTAGAAGGGGATCTTCTAGAAGATGAGGTGACCTCCAATCGGTTTGGATCTTACTCGCTTCTCTGATTTGGTGGGATCATCCTAATCTCCTCATCCATATCTCTTTCACACTATATAAAGAGGCATCTCTCATGGAAAATGCGAAGGTTGAACAGGCTAAGATTTGTATGGAGAGTTCTACTTCAGATTATGCTTGAGAGCTTTACTTTAGTTCTTCAAGTCAGATTGTGTATTTTCTTCATTCAAGGCATTTGGAGAAAAGGTGTGTGTGTTGAAGGAAAGATCCATTGAAAGGGGACCTTGCAACATCAAGGCATAGGTTGTGTTCTCCACTTTCTATCCACTTAGTACAGTAATGCATTTCTTCCCTATATAAGCATCTCGTCTTCTATTGTATAATTCTTTGATCATATACATAGACTTCATTAGAATATATATATCTTTGTTTCCCTTCTTTGTTGGTTTGTGACTCTTAGACATGCTTACTATTCTGTAAACTCAAGGAAGGAGCTACAAAGAGGATGCTAATGGGGACAAGCGTCGTTTAAAAGGTATGTCACTTGCCACCCATTAAACTAGTTCATATGATGATGAAGTTTAAGGTGAAGTGTGCATTCTGTTATGTTTTGTTCTAGTTTGTTGTGGAATCTAGGGAGATCTGTTTATGTTTGCATTTACCGATTAGTCAGATAACAAAATTGGTGACCATACTAGGGAAACACATTTATTTTGGTTTTTTGCCTCTTATTTGCTTTTAGCCTGCCTCCTTTTGGTCAAACACATTGTCTGAGTCTGTGGGTGATCCATCTAGACTCCCTAGGTCAGAAAGTTCAGTAAGATTTTTTGTTTTTCCATCCATTTTCCTTTAGTTACAGAGATCGTTGCACTGTACTATATAAACAGACCGAGACGATCCTCTGACATCCAACTCTAATGGTGAAAACCAGTGCGACAACGTCACACTGTACTCTATTGGCAGCATGCGACGAGCCTAGATCGTCGCACTGTGCTCCACTGCAACCCGCGATGATTCCTATAGGAATTGTTGGAGAGACTCGATTTTTCTTTTTTCACCCAGTTTTGCCTCAATTGCCTGGGATGAACTTCTGATACCAATGATTGATTGATTTATAGGTTTGAAGCTTGCATTTGATTGATTTTTGGAAATTGAATGTTTTTCTATGTAGATTTTGCAAGTTTTACTTTTGATTCTTGTCACAAGGGTATAATCTCTAGGTCTCGATCCTGAGTGTTTGTTTGGAAAAGAGTCTTTGACGTATTTGAAGTTTTGGATTGTTTTTACTTTCTAGATTGTTCATTGATTAAGAGACATTTTTTTTTGCATTTGACAAAAGACTTTCTTATCATTTCATGTTTTTGTCAAAATATTGGGTTTGATTTGGGAATTGTGTTGAGAATGTGTTAATTTTCTTAGATTACGGTTTATTTTCTTCATTACATCTTTGATCTGATTTGAGAAAGAAAGAACTGAAGTCATTCTTCTTTTAGTGATCTTTCATAAGAAAATTATTGCATTCAAGATATTTGTCAAAAGAGAAAATTGGAAAATTTTGTAGCTTATGATTATTTGGAATTTTGTTCATTCGAAATTGAGAAATTGTGTTTCGTAGCTTTTGTATTTCAAAAAGAGATACCTTCTCCCTACTATAATTAGATTTCATTGAATTGAAAGATTGCATATTCATCTCTTCTTGCATTTTATTGGGTCAAGGTCGCATACGTCATCAATTTCATTTCCATCTCCCTTTTGAGTAAACAACAACCTTTAAAATACAACGTAATTTTAAAATTTATTATCAACTTTATTTTCTATAAATTCTCTTCACCAACATTAGCTAGGATAGCGCTTTGGAATAGGTTGTAAGGCACACTCTCCAAATCATCAAAACACACAATAGTATCTTGTGATAGGGAGAGTTCAAATCCAATTGCTGCATTTTGTCTTAGGAAGCCCTTATAACACAAGGGTCAACCTTGAGGTCGCATTAGGATTGACAGAGTTACTCACCCTGCTTTGTCGGCCTTAATGTATAGATTGCACGTATTATTGGGGGTCACTTGAGAAGAAAATCCTGTGGGGACCTTCTCGAGTTGATTTCAGGCTAGATACCCTACCTTTGCGCATGGATCGGACTGTCGACTCTTTCCCCAGGCATCATTGTCGTAATTGATAACCTTAGTAGCCTATCTCTCTAGGGTCTTTACATGAGGTGACTGTGAAGGGGCAAGTCTTCACAGTACCTAGAATCGACGTTGGCCAAACTCACTCGGGCTCCTTGGAGGGTATACCCACGATTATGTGTGGTAGCTTGCACCAGGGTGTAAGTCTGTTAAGTAGGTCGTCAACGTAACTTTTCCAACTGCTTTATCCCAACCCCTTCTTGTCTTGATTTCGTGATGTTGGATTTCATCACCAACTAGTCACTTCGAAATAAGAAAGTTTGTTTGCTTGGTTTGATTTCTAGATTTTATTAGAGAGTGTTGTTTGTTTCTCTAGTTGGCCATAGATTTGTTTCGTTATTTATTTGGTATGGCCAACATCAGCCCTCATCGTTCACGTAGGATGCAAGGGCTACCTCTAGAAGATCCAAAATATTACCTCCCTTTGCTTCCTAACTCACCTGAGGGCTCTCCTGAAGGAGCAGTCAATAACGAAGTAGCCTCTTTGAGTCATTGCCTCGATTCAGAATCATTTTTATTTTGCCATCCGAGAACTAAAATGATTAGGAAATATATACATTACATGGGGAAAGCCGCGTGTGATGAGAATTGCAAGCACAGTTTGGGGAGAGATTTATCGCTCTTACTGATACTGAAGGAGCAGATAATCCACTCCATCCGACGAGCTCCGAGTTCGAGTCCCAGGCAACCTGGATCAAATTTCTGATAGGGACCTCTGTCCACTTATTCTGGTTCTCGATCCAATCAAGTTCCTTTTCCTATTTGTTCCTATTCACAGGGAACGAACTATCACACTATGGGTTTTCCATAAAGGTGATGAAGAATTAATATCCCACTCATATTCATTTGTTCAGAATTCGGTTCCAGAATCTCATTGCACTTTGTTATAGCGAACAACAATTTTTTTCTCTTCACTGATTCAATCCTATTTGTTCTCATTACAATGGATATTCCATTCCTGGAACCATGAATAAAGAATTTGATGGAGTATCTAACCACAGATAGATCTATAGAGTGTGTAATATATGCACAAAAATAGAGAGTCTATCTCAAATACTATATTCTATCAATATAGGATAGATATTGAAATTCCATCCCGGATACTTCGAAGTCATCACCAACTAGTGAATTCGAAATAAGAAGGATTGTTTGCTTGGATTGATTTCTAGATTTTATTAGAGAGTGTTCTTTGTTTCTCTAGTTGGGCATAGATTTGTTTCGTTATTTATTTGGTATGGCCAACATCGGCCCTTACCGTTCACGTAGGATGCAAGGGCTACCTCTGGAAGATCCAAAATATTACCTCTCTTTGCTTCCTAACTCACCAGAGGGCTCTCCTGAAGGAGCAGTCAATAACGAAGTAGCCTCTGAGATTGGAAGTTCAACTCCTTCAAAGGAATCGATACTTACCCTAAATCTGTTATTGAGTGTTATACAACATCCACATTTGCTCATGATGGATTCATCAAGGGAACTTGTTGTTGACTAAAATATTGAAGTACCTACTGGACCTAACATCGAGTCTGGAGTAGACGATCCACTCTTTCAGAGTGAGTCATTTAGAACCTCGATTCATAATACTAGAGTTTTTCGGAAAACCTCCATGGGACACGATATTTTTGATAAACTAGCATTCCTAGCATCGCAAACGCCTATGACTTCCGCTGCTTATACAGTACCTTTAGATCATTTCACTGGCACAACCAGTAATGTTGTCACATTTCAAGACCAATTATTAATTGGTTCTCACTTGATTCTTCCTCTCCAGATCGCCAACTCTACTATGGTCCCACAAGCTACGACTATTTCTATCGGAAATGTGGTCATCACTCATGCTCCTATTGGAACACCACTTCTGCTTAGATCAAAACTGTCACTTGCCCCTAGGTATAATGCTTTGAATACTTCCATCACTATCCCTACCCATAATCCATCCAGAGGGTCTAATCTTTTTGTTCCTCCTGGGTATAATGCTGCTAGTCATTTTGTTCCTACACCTACCCAGGTTCTCTCTAGAGGGTCTTACATTCCTCCTCCACCTTTGCTTGGAGGATCTAGTTTTCCTGGACTTAGTAGCTCCAACCTAGTTGGAGGCACTAGTCATTTTGTCGCTTCTGGTTTTCAGATTCCTGTTGGAGGTCAACCTCAAGTTGGAGGACAAACTCAAGTTGGGGGGGAACCTCCAGTTGGGGGGCAACTTCAAGTTGGGGGGCAACCTCAAGTTGGAGGCCATAACCCAGTTTATGGGCAAAGTATACCCAGATTACAATCTCAACCTTGGAATCTTTCTTTCCAAGGGAATCAACAACCGTCTGGGGGGAAACATCCTCAAGTTAATTCTTTTGTACCCCCTAATCTTGGGCAACTGTATCCAGGTTCTATGAATCCTACTTGGGGCCAAAATTTTTAGTCCAATGCTCCTTTCCAAGGGAGATCACTTAATCAAAACCCTCCACAACCGAATCTGTCAGGATTGTCTAATTATCTATAGAATGCTTATGGTCCTACTGGTATACCTACGGGACTACGTCCTCAAAACTACCAGTTTCCTCAAGTGAACAGATAATTTCCTTTTCTTGCTACTTTGGATTTACCGGATTTTTCTAGGATTTTGAATGATCCTATTTTGCATTCTCCTTATTGGCCCATCATACCGGCCAAATTACCATATGACATTCCTAAGTTCGACAGTCGATAAGGAGAAGAACTGAATAATCATGTCATGACTTTCCATCTTTGGTGTTTGTCCAACTCATTGATGGATGACTCTATAATATTACGACTTTTCCAACAAACACTCACGGGTTTAGCATCCAAATGGTATATTGAGTTACCACGAGGCTTCTTTAATGACCTTAATACCCTAGCCATGGCTTTCTTAACGGATTACCAATTGCCAATTCGATATGAGACATGAAGTGAAATTTTGGGTTCTTTTAAACAATCCTCTTCCACTCATATTTCTGATCATATCCATGAGTGGAGAAGGAGAAGGCGCTTAATCAAAGTTCCCCTTCTGATCAACTATTTCCTGAGTGGTTTACCAAATCACTCATTGGGCCTATATCCCGTGATGTTTCCATGGGTGGTGTCATCATTGAAGAGCAGGCGATTAGTCGTGCTCAATATATGGATCTCGTTTATTCGCAAACATACACACTATACGACTTGATCCCTAATGATCCTCATCCTTCTACGACTCCTACCCCAACACCTCCAGTAGCTTCTCATGTTGTTGATGGCGTGATTGGCACCTTTCATGCTGAGACTTAGTATACACAAGTCGGGCATACCAATCCCAAGTCTACCACTTCTAATGTACAAAATACTCCTACTCCTACTCCTTCCCCGGGTAAAAATTCTGAACTTAATTTGGTTCAATCTACACCTACTGGTAAAAATCAAAATAAAAAGAAAGGGAAGTGTAAGAATAAGGAGGAAAAAAATAATAATCAACAATCTCAGAAACCCAAAACACAGCTTGTTGATGACAAGGACAAACGTAAACCGCATTATCCTTGCCTTATCTGTGGTGACGACCATTATACGAAAGATTGTCCACGACGGGTTGAGGTTACTAAGTTTCTGTAGGGGACCGAGAAGCCTCCTACACCTGTCATCTTGTCGCAACCTTTTCCTTCTCATCAGCAGGCCCAATTTGTCATTCATGACCAACCTTCTCCATCTACCACGTCTTATGTGCTTATGTGCACTGCTGACTCCAAGAAGAACGAAGTTGCAGTCACAACTCGGGCCAAAGATTATTCTCCTTCGAAAGAGAAAGTTGATGATTTACCACCTTCATTGGTTCAACTTAATCCCCCAACTTCACCTCCAAACGGTCCTCTTCATCTCGAACGACCAGGTCTAGATACAGTTCTTCATCCCCCTCCCAAGGGTGTTGTTCGAAAGTCTTGATTTAATCCTCACACACGTGCTGCCCAAAACTACAATATTGTAGAAGACCTTGTGCAAGCACCCTCTACGATGTCAACTCTTGAAGTCCTTCAAAGCTGTCCTACTCAACGAAAGGCACTGTTAAAGGCTATTGGTGGAATTGATCCTACTGATACTAATTTAATAATATTTTACTTGGAAGATCATATTCCAAGGCTTCATCCTCAATTAGCGTTTCAGATCCAAGTTGTTGTGGAAAATAAGAATATTTGTTGAATGGTTATTAACGAAAGAGCCTTGACTTGCGTTAAGACCGTCACTTGTTGGAAAGATATTGGCTCTCCTTCCCTTACCGAGTCACACAATACTCTTAAAGCTTTTAATGGTACAGGGTTTAAACCTTATGGTGTTCTTCCGTCGTTGTCTATTACGTTAGAAGTTAAAGCGGTTAACGTCGAGGTTGAGGTCTGTGATGCACCTCTCGATTATAACCTTCTACTTGGTCGTAGCTGGATCGACTCCATGTGCGCAGTTGTTTCTACTTTTTTCCGAGTGTTACGTTTCCCACAACAAGGAAAAGTCATTACTGTTGATCAACTGGCCTTCTTTAATTCTGATTTGCGAAATAGCAACGACCCTTTTATTTCGAAAACACCTCCTTGTTATGAGAATGTCGACGTGGGTCTTTTAAAAGATTCAACCTTGATGGGTACTTTTCTCATTCCACCACCCGATATTTCTCCTCCTTTTGTCACCTCGATTAACATGATATCACCCTATGTTCGTGAAACCCCTGAGTCTTATGACCCATGGGTAGTACCTAACCTTGGTGACTGTCTTTGTTATGGTGACTGAATGCCTTTAAGCTTGGTGGAATCAACTTATCAAGCTATTCAATCGGCCACTCCTTCTCCTCCTTCTCTCTGTGATATATCTCCTGATCCGTTCCACATGATCTTTCCTACTAATGAGATGATCATGTTGGTCATGTCTATGGAAGATACTCCTTGGGACGATGGGCATCATCATTCTATTCTCTTCCTAGAACGTGAGACCATAGAGAGTTACCAACGGATTTTGACTTCGTCTACCATTGTTGTCATTTCTTCTGTTCCCGAGTCAACACACAATGTTTTGTATGAAGGGAACTTGAGTAACATTTCACCTACCGTTCCTATTGACATATCGATTAAACTCGGGGTCGTGGAAAATGTTCATATCGGTGCCTCATGTTCTACTGATGAGGTCTGCACTTATAAAGCCCTTTTTCAAGAATTTTGTGACGTTTTTTCCTGGAGTTATGAAGAAATGCCTGGTATCGATCTTGATATTGTTGTGCATGAGATTAAGACTTACCCGAACGATAAACCCATTCAACAGAGACTTCGCCCAGTGCATCCACGTAAAGCTGCTTCTATTAAGCTTGAAGTTGAAAAACTTCTTAAAGCTGGCTTTGTTTATCCTGTGGCTTTGACCGATTCGGTGTCCAATCTTGTTCCGGTAAACAAGAAACAAGGCAGAATTCACATTTGTGTAGATTATAGGGATATAAATAAAGCTTGTCCCAAAGACAATTTTTCGACCCCTTTCATTGACCAGATTGTTGATGACTGTGTCGGGAGTGAAATTTTCTCCTTGATGGACGGTTTCTCTGGCTATAATCAAATCAATATTTTACCTGTGGATCAACATAAAACTGCTTTTATTTTCCCTTGGGGAACCTTCACATACTGAAAACTTCCTTTTGGTCTCAAAAATGTTGGGGCGAATTTTCAACACGCTATGACTTACGCTTTTCATGGCATTAAACACATTTTACAACCCTATCTAGATGATCTACCAGTTCATTCCATGCATCGTCAGGATCACCTGACACATTTACGGGCCATTTTCCTACGCTGTCGTTATTATCACATACGTTTGAATCGACACAAATGTGTTTTTTTTTGTGGAATCCGAACGACTTCATGGTTTTATCGTGTCTATACATGGGATTCATGTAGACTCCTTAAAGGTTCTGTAACACACCCACTAACTAAATCAAAATTTTCCGGTCCTCTGTCGGATTCGAACCCCTAAATAACCATGGAGGCCTAGCGTAAGTTGGCTCCTTCCCTCTCCTTCACCGTTCCCACGCAATTGAGGGTTATATTCACTATTCCATTTGAACGCAGTGTCCTTTATATTTCGCGCTTCGGTGCTACAACAAGACCCAAACATTCTATTCTGCAACCGTCGAATCCCTGTCAGGGCTGGCGAGCGACCAATAGGGATGGATCCCTACGGGGTCAGTGAATGGCCAATAGGAACAAACCTCAACAGGGGTAGAGAATCCACCAATGGGAAACAAGCCTCGTCGCGATTTTGGGGGTAATACAGGTGGCGAGAGAAGAATGCGTCACGGTGGACGCCATGACAGGAGGGGCCCCACTTCATACGTCACACTATTCCTGACCCCCCCCCCCCTTCATTAAAGGTAGAATGGAAAGGGGGGTCCGGAATCCACTGGGAAGCCGTTGATCTATGTGAGTAAATCTCGACCGTTCGAGAGTTGCATGTCCAATTCCGGACCCCCCCCCCATTAAAGGTAGAATGGTAAGGGGGCTCTGGAATGCATCCTCAGCCGTAGATCTGGACGGGTGGATTCGGGCTGCCCAGATCTGCTCACCGCTTAACCTAAAGAATAACCACTTCCTGGTTTAAGTTAACATCTTGTTCCCACATCTAACGGTCATTACGGACCCGGAGATCCTCCGAAAGAATCTCCTCCGTCCATCGGGGTTTCGAAGTTTCTAATGTCAAATCTCATTCACCCCCAAGACTCACGATCCTTCGAATTCCCGACGCGCTTTTACACTGGCTAGCCCTCTTGGCTATACTATGGTCCATATGACCACTGACCATATAACTGCAGTCGTATACTTCCCTCTCGATTTCAACTTACCTTGTGGATCCCCGACTCCCGATATGCCGATATGAAAATGTGCACGACACCTGTCCTCCACTGTGACCCACACTCCTGTGACAAATCGGCAAATCCCGTATCAGGATATCGCGATTCCCGTTGCACTAGTTCACGAAACTCTCCAAGTCCCGAAACCCGATATGGTAACACCTGTCCTCCACTATCTCCCACTGTGGCCCACACAACTCTCCCATCAGAATATCGCGGATCGCGATTCCAAAGTGTGGGAGTTTCTTACTTCCGAAAACTTCGATTCTCCGATTCCCGACTTCCAGGATCTCCTGACACGTATCCCTCCAAATGGACGGTCCCAATTCTGTCGGGACTTCGGAACTTTCATTGTCCTGGTTCCTTCGACCTCAGAAATGTCGATTTCTCGACTCTCCGACTCTCGTCAGATTTTTGACACCTGTCCCTCTGAACGGACGGCTCGGATTTTGTCGGGGTTTTCACCTGGGACTTCCCCGATGCATAGAACATCGATGGAACTTGATCTCCGCCATGTGTCCTCTACCAATGAACGGTCCATATTCTTATCGGGATATTGAGACTTGTGATGTCTCGGTTCTTACGACCTTTAGGATCTCGATTTCCCGAGTGCCGATATCCCGATGGCTAAACCTCGAACCACTTCTGTTCAATCTGACGGTTGTCGGGTAATTTTCCCAGATCTGACAACCCAAATCTGTTCTTCTGCGCACATTCCAGAGACTTAAGCTCCAGGCATCTTCTCCAGATCCAACGGCTGACGGGTGTCTGCTCAATATCTGATGACTCAGACTTGCTCCACCTCACGCACTCTTCCACTACTTCATGGATGTGGAAAGATCAACGGTCCAAATGTTCTCATGGACCTTGGGGAAACTACGATCCCGATTTCCTCGCTATTCACGAAGATGGGTGGAAAAGAAACAAGAGGCGTAACGATATTATTACTTCCGCCAATCTGATGGTTGTGAATGACCATGGGTCTTCCGACAGGATCCCATCCGTCGATTGGTTACTCATCCCTACGCTAATACCTCGAAACCTTAAGAGGGTCATTCCTCCTCATTCAGGGTTATTAAGACTTGCCCATTCAAGTCCCTTTTCTGGGTTCTTTGTGAACCTTTCTAAGGAGGGAAAATCTCTGCGACGAGATCTATTCCGGGGCATTCCTGGAGACAGACAAAGGGAAACAAACTCCCGAGGATGGGCTGGAGATATGACTTGGTTCAACCTAGGCATACTTAGATTCATTTATCAACGTAAGTCATGCATGGTTCCCTTTGTCATAAGCACATATCTATATATTCTTATCAAAGCACTGCACAAACATTCTTATACTATAATCATTCATAATTTCACAGTTCTGCGAGCAAATATAACAGTATATGAATTTCAAGACACAATATGTAAAACACTTATCAGAAGTAACTTCGGAAACGGGTGCAACTTCTGAGAGGGGTGCTCGTTTCCACCCAACCGTAGGTGTAGCGACTCCCAGCGGATTTACCACTAGCCACCCCTGAGCTGAGACCACGATGCTCTGAGACTGCGTCTCTGTCTTCCAGTGACCAGGAGTGAAGGTTGCAATCCTTCCTCTCTGCTATCACTCACTTTGCGTGGTGCCAGAGTTCCCCTCACGTCTTCCCTCTCAATCACCTCTGCCATACACCTTATCCTCTCGCAAGGTTGCGTGTGGCGCGATTTTCCTCGCACTGATTAGGCCTGACGGCTCTACGGATGGGCGGTTCACCATCCCATCCCTCATCAAGCCATCCGCCTACGAGTCTGCGAGCCATTAATTTTCAGGGCCAGTGAGCCGCTTTTGGTTCTCCGGGCCAGTGGAGTCCAAATACGGTATTAAATTCTCGGTGGAAGTTAACGCCACCTTTTCAATTGCCTTCCACCGCCATCGTGGTCTCTGTTTCTGCACATCCCCTCATCAGCAGTCCTGCAATAAATTCAGAATGTTATTCACATTCATTGAACTCTTCCTCAAGGTCCATTTACATCACATATTCATATTTATGAGTTTGCCATAGTTCTTGGCCAGTTCAGTTATATTTACAAGTTGGGGGAAACAGGGTGTTACAATTCCCTTCCCCTTAAAAGGAACATCGTCCTCGATGTTCTTTTCTACTAGCATGGATTGCATGTACAGAAGTAAACAAAATTGGATATGTCAGTTTCATGGCATCTTCCATCTCCCATGTGGCCTCATCTGGGCCAAAATGTTTCCACTGCACCTTGACCTGTACAATGGTTCTGTTTCGAAGCGAGGTTTCCTTTCTATCCAGTATGCATTGGGGTTCTGGTAGAAATTCTCCCTCTGGTTCCACCTGGATCACAGACCAGTCAATTATATGATTAGCATTATGTATATATTTCTTTAATAATGAAACATGGAAAACATTATGTGCTTTTACTGTGGGAGGAAGTGCTAGCCGATAGGCTACAGGCCCCACTCTCTCTAGAACCTCAAAGGGTCCACAATACCGAGGTGCCAATTTGGCACAAGCTCCCATTTTTAGGGAGCTCCTTCTGGGCTTAATTCTGAGATATACATGATCTCCTGTTTGGAACTCTCTTGGAGTTCTCTTTTGATCAGCATA
>ML792264.1:127325-144618 GCA_009831015.1 Picea engelmannii | reverse complement strand
TGAACATGAATGCAACTAATAAACTCATTCACAACAACAAATAAATCATTCACATACACAAAGTTAAACACACCAATTAAACTGATGAAAATAACTCAGAAACAGATAAACACTTATCTTTTAAAATACTTGTGCAACCAACTACTTGAGAAGGATGTCCCACCCAACCATAGACCTATTGTTCTAAGTCTCAACAGTAAGTCATCCCCGAGCTGGGGCTTGGAATCCAAAAGAGAAGGGTTCCTCTCACAATGCACTCACAACTCATTATCACACAACCCACTGGTATTCTCCTATGACTATCCCGATTTCTTCCAACTCTCTTCCTCTTGACCTGCCCAACCCAAGGAATGTACCCCTTCACTACTCTCAGTCCATCAAGCATTCCATTTTTTTATCACGGTCTCTTTGATAGAGGTAACCAAGAATCTCTCTGCTTGGAACTCAAGGGAACTCACTGCCAAAAAAACTACCAGTAAAAACAACAACAATCACTTGTTTTTATAGTGCAACTCACCCTGGAGTTCACTCTTTAGGACTGCCAACCTGGATCTTTAGTCTTCATCTTCAAAATTCTTAAAACACGCTCCAACATGCCCCATAATTTTCCTAGCCTTGTTGCTCCAACTCCAATTCTCTTCTACCCTATTCTCTGCTTGTTGTTCTTGTAAAACTGAATGTGAAAATTTGTCAGTTAGTACCCATATGAATTACTTCTCTTTTCCAAATATAGTTGATTGATCACTATGCCCAATGTTTATTGTACTTCATCCCCATGCTTCCAATAACTATGGGATGTGACTTCTACACCCACCCTCTTACATGAGTTTAATAATTGGGATCTCATACACTCAAAGAGAAAATAGAAGTTTTTGTCAATTGATAATAAAATTTAGAAATATGGGTTTGAATTAATACCCATAATTGATTTCCCCCTTGAACCTCTCGTAGACAGCCTCTAGGCATTCCCCCTTTTCTTGTGGATTAATCAAACCCCATCTCTATCCATATCCTCATCAGTTGATCTCACATTATATTTATTAAAATTTAGAAAATACATTTCGCATATTACATCGCTTATCCATAGCCACACATTATATCTACATTATGCATTAATTAAACGGGGGATTATAGTGTGGATGTTACACATGCCCCTATGTCAATCCAAATCACAACCTTTGTTCAGGTGACTCTGTACCAACTCCCTAAGTTTCTAGAACTCGAGTTCTTTTCTCCTCCTTTCTTGCTCTATACCAAACCATTCCCAAAACATGATTGTCCAAAAATAGTTGTTTTTTCCCACATAAATTTCCTCCTCTTTGTTGCTTTCTTAACTTACACTCATCCCCAAGCTGATTCTACTTCTATTCAACTTTCAATAACTAAGGGAGGCGATCCAGATTTTATGAGTAGAACGAAATGAATACAAATTATTAAAATATGTTTAACACAGAATAACAGAGATACAATAAAAAAAAATTTCTACTCAATAAGGAAATAATTTGAAACTGTAAAATGCAACGGAAAACAAGCTTGTTGGAATGGTGGCGGTTTATCTCTGAGAAGAGATGTGATGACTGCTCTCATTCGTAAGAAGATGATTAAAATAAGGCCTTGAAGGCCTTTTTACAATAAACAAGAATGTCAAAAACCCTAGTCCTCCAAAAACCTAACCCTAGGAGTGGAAGCGCCAAAAGTTATGTGGGCCTCGTTTGGGTAAGTTAGTACATCAACTTCCTGGGGTCGTAACTTTTGCATACGATCTCCGTTTTAGCCGCATGATAGCCCGTTGGAAAGGTATCTTCGAGGAGATTCATTTTGGGGGTTCAATGAGAGCCTTCAACTATTATTCAGAAGTTTTATCTCGAAAAACCTTCATTTAGGTCCTCAAAAATACCCCAGAAGTTAAAAACTGTTAAAAATAGTAAATTGCCAAAATTGTCAGAAAAATGTTTTGAGTGAGTTGGAAAAGGCAGGTGGCCATCGATATCCACCTAGATCAATCCTCCCCCCTTAGGAAGCAATGGTCTCCATTGCGTTGAGTTCACCCATCCGATGAGAAAATTTATGTTGAATTTGGCCCCAGGTGAGCCACTTGCCTTAGTGCAGGAGTTGCCCTGCTTTGACGACTCGATAAAGCTGGATCCTTTGTTGTCGGGTGCCCTTGATATGTGTGTCCACAATATGATCATTGGATGCCTATTCCATGTAGTCAGGGTTGAGCTCTGTTGGTGTCAACTGCTCTGTTATCTCTGAGGTGTCCAATAATGGTGGGAAATATAGTCGAAGGAGAGCCACGTTGAAAACTGGGTGTAGGCCAAGGAAAGGGGGAATGTTGAGCTCAAAATCATTGTCACCCACAACCTTGGTGATGGTGTACATCTCATAACAAAGTGGGAGAAGCTTCCGATGGGGCCCTGTAAGGCGTTCTTTCTGAAAGTGCAACAAAACTTTGTCTCCCACATGAAACTTATGTGGCACCCGATGTTGATCATGGTGCTGCTTGTACTTGGCATTAGACTTCTATAGAATATCATGAACCTGTTGGCGGATGTGTTGGATACGCTCAATGAATTGGGTGGCTTTTTCAGCTTCTGGTGGATCAGGGGATGAGTCATCCGAGGTGGTCACCATGGGTAGTGCAACATCCATGGGGCCCAATGGTTGGAATCCCAACCCCACCTGAAAGGAGTTGTGGCCAGTTGAGCTATGCAGGGCTTAGTTGTAGCTATGTTGGACATAGGGAAGACTCCCATCCCATGTGCGGGGATGTTTTGAATTGTACATGCGTAGGATATGTACGATCATCTGATTGACAACCTCAGTTTGTCCATTTGTCTGGGGGTGGAAGGCATTGGATTTGGTGAGCTTGGTATCCAGCAGTGACCAGAGGCTCGACCAGAATGTGCTAAGGAATTGACTTTAACGGTCTAAGATAATGGTTTGTGGAATCCTAAAATGTACCCATACTCATTCAAAGAATATCTTGGCAGTGGCTTCTGATGTGATGTTCTTCTTGCAGGCGGCTAGAATCACCATCTTGGAAAAGCGATCAACAACCACAGAAACACCGTCATTTCCCCTCTTGGTGGATGGGAGGCCCGACATGTAGTCCATTGAGATGGATTCCCATGGCCTTTCAGGAGTAGGCAGATGGATGTACAGGCCCTGTTTCTTAATGGTCGGTTTGGAAATAACACAGGCGGTGTAGGACCTGATATACTTGCCGACATCTTGTCAAAGTTTCGGCCAGTAGAAATGTTTCTGCAACACTGCCACTATCTTTTCGACGCCAAAGTGTCCTACCACCCGATTATAGTGAGCTTCCCAAATCAGCTTCGCGCGCTCGCTTGATGGAACTAGAGATGGCCCAGATGACACAACAACCCATCTTGAAGATGGAAATTAGTGACCACTGAGTTGGCACCCAACATTTGGTAGGTGGTGGAGAAGTGAGGGTCTGTCTCGTAGAGGTGGGTCCATTCAAAGGTCTCGTGGCTGCAAGAATCTAGCACTGTGGCGAGTGTTGCGACTGGAGGTCGATTGAGGCAATCAACAACTTGATTGGTACTTCCTGTTTTATACTTGATGTTCAAGTGGAACTATTGTAAGTATGTGAACCACTTCTGATGGCGCTCATTATGCAATTTTCCTTGGGTTTGCATGAACTACAATGGCTTGTGATCAGTGTGGATGACTATCTCCTTCCCAAGAATGTAATGTCTCCACTGGCAGTAGGCTTGCACAATGGAGTACATTTCTTTGTCGTAAGTAGGGTACTTACGGACAAAATATGATAGTGTCTCACTATGATATGCCATGGGGTGGTCGTGTTGAGTGAGAACGACGCCCACAACATAGTTTGAAGCATCTGTCTCAATCTCAAAGGGATGTTGCAGGTCCGGTAATGAAAGTACCAGGGATGAGCACAAACACTTATTCAAGTCATCGAAGGCTTGTTGTTGGAATAGGCCCCACACAAATTTTTCCTTACCACCACCTCTGGTTACTTGGCTGAGGGCCCATGCGATATGAGAGAATCCCAACATGAACCTGCGATAGAAATTGGCGAGGCCCAAGAAGCTCTGAAGTTTAGTGAGTGTGGTTGGGGCTGGCTAGTCATGGATGACCTAGATCTTGGTTGGATCCACACGCACACCATGCCGATCAACGATGTAGCCTAAGTAATGGACCCTATCCATGCTGAAGGAGCATGTTTCCAAGTTTGCATATAGTTTGTGTTTCCATAGGGTGTGAAGAACCTGATGAATATGCTGCAAGTGTTCCACCTAAGTCTTGTTGTAGATAAGGATGTCATCCAGATACACCATTACAAAAGTATTTGTGAAAGGTCGTAGGATATCGTCCATCATCCTCATAAAAGTTGCTGGAGCATTTGTCAAATCAAAGGGCATGACCAACCATTCAAAAATACCTTATTTTAACTTGAAGGTGGTCTTCCATACATATGTCTGTTATATTCGGACCTGATGGTATCCAGAATTTAGATCAATGTTACTGAAGTATTTTCCCCCCGTGAGCTGATCAAGGAGGTCGTTGATTCGAGGAATCGGGTACCGGTTTCGGACTGTGATTTTATTCAGGGCCCGGTAGTCAATGCAGAGTCGCTAGGTCCCATCTTTCTTCTGCACCAACACGATTGGGCTCCCACAAGGCGATGAGTTGGGACGTATGTGCCCCTTGCGGAGCAGTTCTTCGATTTGCCTCTTGATCTCCTTGTTTTCTAACAGAGAGTGGCAATAGACTGGCCCATTGGGTAGCAGTGCGCCTAGGGTCATATCGATGGGATGCTTGACCTGGCGGCGCAGAGGTGCCCCGGTAGGAGAGGAGAAGATATCTAAGTATTCTTCCATGACCTTATCCACTTGCTTCTTTTGTGTGGAGAGATCGGTCGTGGATGCCCTAGATGTGGTTGCGATCTTTCGCTCACTCTTAGAGCGAATCACGAAGAAGAAAAATTTCCCAGTCTAAGAGATGACCTTTCTACATTGCTTGGCATATATCAAGGAAATAACACTAAGAGGGACTGCCTCAGGTATTCTGTACAATTTCCTGTTCAAAGTAATAATAACACTACGAGGCCTAGACTCATATATAACATGACGTTTCCATATATAAGGTTGGCCCAAAAGAACATTACAAACTTCGAGAGGAGCAACATCGCACAATACCTCGTCTTTGAAGGGCTTGATGTCGTAAGATAGTCGATGTTGTTGGCTGACGCAGAGATCACTTCCTTGGCAGAGACATCCAATGGTGTAGGGTTGTGGGTGTGGCGTTGTCGGCAGGGCCAGCCACTTGACGACCTCTGTTGAGATGAGGTTCTTCTGGCTACTGCTATCAACGATGAAGTGCAGTGGGGTTCCTTTTACCCACATTTGTGAATGGAAGAGGCACTCACCTTCTTCTGGCTCGTCTGATTCACCATGTTGGAGCTTGGTGGTAGCAACGGTGGCACTAGGTTCCGCATCAATGATCCATCTTCCCCTTTTTGGTCATGACTCAGAGTCAGAACCCGCATCTGATTCAGAGGCTTTCACTTGAGCCACCAATGACTACTTTGAGCGATAGTCAACAGTGTTATGCCAAGGGCTCTTATGGAAGTCGCACCACTTCCTGACATCTTTCTTTGTTTTTATGGTGTCCTTCTTTGGTTGTGGATTGGACTGGTTGTCTTGATACTGTCCATCTTTTCTCTTTCCTTTGTTCTGTGGGTTGAGGACGACCCTTCCTGGCTTTTGCTGTGAGGGGTTCCCAAGTCCAAATTTACATGTCTTTTGTTTGAGCTTCTACTTGATTTTGATGGTATATCGGTAGGCCGAGCCCAAGGAAGAGATGTCCAGAAATTCCATTTCACTTTGGATGTATCTATGCAGAGAACCATGATACTTGAGCACTAGATGTTGCTCTGAATCTTTAATACCCAGCTTGGTACACAAGGTATGGAAGATATTTTTGAACTATGGCACTGCTTGGTCTCTTTCTTGCCATAGTGTATTCATTGATTGGGCTCTTCCATAGTCAAGGGAAACATAAGGTTCACTCAAAGAATTAAAAACAAGGAAAATGATTGGGAATTAAACTCATGGATGAAAAACCCCCTTCTATATCCCTCCTCTCTTGTGGATATGTAGTCCCCCATTAATCTATTCGTATCCACCTGCAGTGGCGTTATATTTATTTATTATTATTCTTTACAAAGCTTACATGTTACATTTTTTGGCCCATGGCCATGTCAATCAATGTGGGTTCTTCGTCCCCAAAACATATCGGCTCACCAGCCTAATCACAATTACACAATTCCATTATAATTTGTAGGGATTAAAACTGGGGATGTTGCATCCCCTTCCCCTTATTTTTGCGTTGTCCTCAATGCACAACACCATACAGATTTACATACCTATTACAATTCCAGGCCCCCTAACCATTAATCAACATATAGGTTCTCTCGCATAATATCACACGGGCATTTTGGCCCATGAACATAAATACACAGACACTCTGACCCAAAACATATACATAACCCATTGGAATTCTCTTACAACTATCATGATTTCCAACAGCTCTCTTCCACACACATGTCCAACCCAAGGAATGCACCCCTTCACAACTCCCAATCCATCAAGTTGTATCATTCCTAATCTGCCCCTTGTCGATGTTACGGTAGTTGCAGGAGGTATTAACCTCCACGTGTAACCTTTGATGAGATTATAATATTTCGGGAAGCTAGAAAAACCCTTACGAACGAATAAGAAACCTAGAAGACAAGTCAACACAATAGAATAATTTATATTAAAGAATTATCCTCCAGGAAGAGAAGTCAGCCCAGTTAGTTGACTTGGAGCACTATAAATAGAGGGAGCTAGATCTCATTTGGGCACACTCTCACTCAGTACCTCTTAAGGACTAGTGGCACACATAATTGGAGGAGAGTTGCAGTTGTTGCAGTGGTGACTTGGTCTTTGGCTTATGGTTTGGTTTCTCTACTTGGTGCACTAGCTTTGGAGAGAGGTACGCTACCTTGGTTGGCTATTGGTTCTAGTGTTTGCTTCCAGAATTATTATATCTATCAAGGTTAAGGTGCTCGGGGGTGGCCTTGTGCCTATGGTTGGGTGACAATATATTGATATTGTCTATGGTGAAATGAGCACACCTATTATTTTAACAAGTTATGGGCCCACCACGCTTTCGCTTCGCCACTTTGATATTTATTTTGACTTTGACTTTGACTTGGTCAACCTTTGACTTTAACCAAAAATTCAACCTTGACACCTTGGCTAGCTAAGAGTACCAGGAGGTGCGCTAGGCTAAGGCACACTAGAATATCCAGAAATTAGTTCAAGCACTTCACTTAAGGTGCCTCAACAGAGGCTTAGGGTTTCGTTGTTGTAACAAAACTATGACTACAACTGCAACGAGCAAATAACCTCCCATTCTACCTTCCATTGGTTAGATTGTCTGAAGATAGTGTGGGCCCATAACCTGTTAAAATAGCATGTGTGCTCATTTCACAATAGACAATATCACTATATTGTCACCCAACTATAGGCACAAGGCCACCCCTGAGCACCTTAACCTTGACATATAGAATAATTCTGGAAGTAAACACTAGAACCAATAGCCAACCAAGGTAGCATACCTCTCTCCAAAGCTAACGCACCAAGTAGAGAAACCAAACCATAATCCAAAAACCAAGTCACCACTACAACAACTGCAACTCTCCTCCAGTTATGCAACACTCATGACAAGTCTTGTTAAAGCAAAACCTTCCACCTTTGAGGAAGAAGTCAAGCAGAAAGAATGGAAGGAGGCCATGATGGAAGAATACCAATCTATTAAGAAAAATGTTGTATGGGAAGTTGTTCCTAAACCGAAAGAAAAGTCTGTAGTCACTTCAATGTGGGTTTATAAGATAAATCATGCAGTAAATAGAAGTATAGATAAATACAAGGTAAGATTTGTGGATAGAGGTTTCTCCCAGCAGGAGGGAGAAGATTATGATGAGATGTTTGCTCTGGTTTCCAGATGTAGATCTATTAGAGCCATCATAATTCTAACAGCTTCCATGGGTTGGAGTTTACATCATATGGATGTAAAGACCTCCTTTCTCAATGGAGTAATTGAGGAAGAGGCATATATAGAGCAACCTCAACTTTTTGAGGTACACCCAAGAGATACCCATGTATGCAGATTAAAGAAGGCCTTGTATGGACTCAAGCAAGCTCCAAGAGCTTGGTATGCACATATTTATAGCTATTTGACGAGACTTGGATTTTCCAAGAGTCATGCTGATCCAAACCTCTATTACAAGGTTGTGAATAATGCACCTATGATTTTACTGTTATATGTTGATGATTTGTTCCTGACATGTGCAAAGCCTCTCATTATTTAGTGTAAGAAGGAGCTAGCCTCAAAATTTGATATGAAGGATCTTGGTCTCTTGCACTACTAATTGGGATTAGAAGTATGGCATAAGTGTGGTGAAGTCTTCCTAGGACAAGGGAAGTATGTTGTAAAGATCCTTTAGAAGTTTGGGATGATGGATTTCAAATCCATGGCAACTCCCATGGTAACAAATCTGAAGGAAGCTGAGAGACTCTGATTCTAATCCAGTAGACTCGTCCTTGTACCAGTAATTGATTGGCTCATTGATGTATTTGGTAAATACTAGGCCAGATATTTGCTTTGATGTGAACATGTTGAGCCAGTTCCAAGTGGAACCCAGGAATGAGCATTGGATAATTGCAAAGCATATCTTGAGATATCTTTGTGGGATGATAACTTATGGTTTGAGATATGCCTCAAACAGTGAAGTACAACTACATGGATTTACTGATTCAGATTGGGCAAGGAGTGCAGATGACAGAAATAACACTTTTGGTATGTGTTTCAGTTTTGGATATGCTATGATATCATGGGCTAGCAGGAAACAAAATTCTGTTGCACTCAACACTACAGAAGCAGAGTATATTGTATCTTGTGATGGTTGAACGGAAGCAGTGTGGCTCTGTAAGCTGGTTTATGGACTGTTTGATGAGGTGTTGGATTCGACTGTGATATATTGTGATAACTAGAGCTGTGTGAATATCTCAAAGAATATGTTGTTCCATGACAGGTCAAAGCACATTGAGATCAAGTATTATTTTCTCCATGATAAAGTCCTGAGGGGAGAAGTGGTTCTCCAGTATATCTCCACTGATGAGTAGACAACATATATTTTGACTAAGCCTCTGTCCAAGATAAAGTTTGCATACTTGAGGGACAAGTTGGGGCTCATGGAGATTGCTCTCTTGGTTGAAAGGGAGGAGATGACTTCCTCGATTGGGAGTGAGCTCTGATATGTGGCATCATGGATTGTCAGTGAGTTGCGGATCTGTATCATGCTAGTACAACTTAGAGATGATCATACAAATTAGAGATGATGCTTGCATCATTCTAGATATGATCATGCTAGTACAAATCAAATATGATACAGATGGTTGGAGTTGTTGATGATACATTGGCCCGAGGAGCATCGTGCTAGTACAACATAGAGGTGGACATACAACTTAGATATGATGTATTGACATCATGCTAGTTATGTTCATGCTAGTACAACTTAGAGACGATGTTGGTGAGTCACATCATGCTAGATATGGTCATGACCATACAACTTAGAGATGATGCATAGGGATCGTGTCATGCTAGATATGATCATGCTAGCACAACTTAGAGGTGGCATACAACTCATAAATGATGCATTGACATCATGCTAGATATGTCATGCTAGTACAACTTAGAGATGATCATACAACTTAGATATGACACAATGAGGCATTAATATACATCATTCGAGTACAACTTAGATATGATGCATTGGCATCATGCTAGATATGTCATGCTAGTACAACTTAGAGATGATGTATATGATACTCCAGATCATGCCGTTGCAACTTAGATATGATGCATTTGCATCATGCTAGTATGACTTAGAGGTGATGCAAATGATGACATTGTTAATGCAGGATGATATCAAATGATATGATTTGATTGTTGTGAATATTGTATGTCTCTGGAAAATAGTTTTATGATGTTGTGGTGGATGTGCTCCACCGGTAGTGACTGTGTGTCACTGGTTAGTAGTTGTGTGCTACTAGGAGTGGTTGTGTACCATTGGATAATAGTTGTGTACGACTATGGATAGACACAGTTATGTTCTATTGGATGGCACTGTTCTGATTTCCATGGAGACTACCACTAGTGTTGGAGATGATTGCCAGCTAGATGGATAATGATGATGTTGCTCGTCATTTTATCTTTGATCATGAGATATCATGTGCGGCTATGATGATTTTACCAACATAATGGTTTGTTTGTGCTTAAGACCATTATCGTTAATACCTCCCTAGCCAGGAGGGAGTGTTGATGTTATGGTAGCTACGGGAGGTACTAACCTCCACGTTTAACCTTTGACGAGATTGGAATATTTCGGGAAGCTAGAAAAACCCTAACAAATGAATAAGAAACCTAGAAGACAAGTTGGCTCAATAGAATAATTTATATTAAATAATTATCTTCCAGGAAGAGAAGTCAACACAATTAGTTGACTTGGAGCACTATGAATAGAGGGCGCTAGAACTCATTTAGACACACTCTCACTCACTACCTCATAAGGACTAGTGGTGGGCATAACTGGAGGGAGTTGCAGCTGCTGTAGTGGTGATTTGGTCTTTGGATTATGGTTTGGTTTCTCTGCTTGGTGCGCTAGCTTTGGAGAGAGGTATGCTACCTTGGTTGGCTATTGGTTCTAGTGTTTTCTTCCAGAATTATTCTATCTGTCAAGGTTAAGGTGCTCAGGGGTGGCCTTGTGCTTATGGTTTGGTGATAATATAGTGATATTGTCTATGGTGAAACAAGCACACCTATTATTTTAACACCCCCTTCATTGTTCTCAGTCCATAGGGATGCATCATTTTAAGAGGGTCTATGGCACAGGGGACGAGGAATCTCACTACTTGGATCTCAAAGGAAACTCACTGCTAGGAAAACTACCAGGAAATAACCAACAACAACCTTGTTGTTGCAATGCAACTCACAAAGAGACCCAAAATTGTGCATACTAACAATTCGATCATTTCTTCTTGTTAAACATATTAAATGGAATGAAACTATCATTCCATGTATATGCATTATCCAACATACCAAGCTATTATGCAACCAACCATTACCAATGAATAAAATGATGTGCCAATGCTAATGGCTACATCCACACAATGCGTCCCTACAATGCTTTTGGAATACTACACATCTATGTCATGTATTCTACCATAGTGAGTTAGAAGGTATATCCAACGCCTAAACACATCATACAAGATCTTCCCGATACTACTTGATCATTTGGATACCTTCTTCTTCGACCATACACAACATTAAGAACGTAATCCCTTAGTGCAATGTTGGCAAAGAGGTTGCAGTGCAAACCTCAATCATACAAGGGAAGACCATTTGAGCACTCATATAGCGTTATAACCCTTCCATATCCAACCACAACATGGTCTCACACATGGCTATATCTAACAACATTCAATGCTACAACAGGAGTATGTCTCCTGACTTGACTTGGTTAGGATCTCATAACCAACACAACCCAATAGCCAATTAAATTCTTACATAAATGCATTTCAACATGAATTGTCATTTGTATACTCAATGCTCTCTGCCTTTTCTCATCAACTCAAATATTGAAATTTAACTGAGGGAATTCTTACCTCAATTCCCTTCCATAATTAGGAATTATAAGCAATCATATACCAACATGCTAGTTTATCAGAGTTAATTGTTTCTACCCAATCAATTGATTTAGTTTTCACATTAATGTCACGCTTCTGCCAATTGTACGGGTGCACTGACTAACATGATATAGGAATATGAACATATTCACATTGTTTTAAAATTCTAAAGGACCTGCTAAATTTATAACCTACACCAAACTTTTGAAAAGAGAAAATAATCGAATAAGTTTTAAACATTCGAAAATTAGAAAAATAGTCAAGTGAAGAAAATTTTATTCGATGTTGTTAAAGTTTCCAAATAACCAGAAATGAGAAATCCTATTGTGCATATCTATTTCATGTCAAAGAGAGACAAATGGTGATAATTATAGAGCCTGGATGAAGTCATTACAATACAACAAAAAAATGAAAATATACAAAAATACATACATAAGTGTTTTCCTTAGTAAAAAAAGAGTTTTATTGTACTCCAAACATAGAATTCTATCAATAATCTCACAACTTTTAAAAGAGATCTACCTAAAAATAAATATACACAAGTTGTTTGCTTTAGTTTGATTTTGCTTACAAATAGAAGCCAATCAATAATCCCAAAGGATATACCATATTATTGTAATACATAACCGTGCAAGGATATAACACAATGCCCACTGAATGAAAGAATAAATGTGCTACAGTGAAATGATTTTTTTTTATAACGTGTAGACTTTGGGAAATGGGAAAATGAACCATTATCATGTCCAATCCTAGAAAGCTAAGACTCTAACATGCACAAGGCAACCTATGTATCTTGACATGACTATTTATGTACAATATCTTCCATGTCCACATTTTTTTCCCATAGCAAAACTTGCTCTCCATGTGTCTCAGCTATGTATTGCATGTCATTAAATCATTCTAGGAGTTGATAGAAGTTACATGCATTAAAAATTTAATGGCATCCAAGTAGCAACCTTGCCCCATTGCCTCTGTTCCTTGTGGGGTTGCTTCAATGCCCGCTCTCATGCAAAAAGATGGTAGTACTCAAACTGGAATATCAACATCCCATTGCATTTAATTCTTATAACAATTAAATTTACATACAAGTTGAAAATTGAAAATTTAGCGAGAGTGTGAAAAGTTGAAAGTTGAAAGGAACCTCCAATTCTCCCTATATTATTATCTCCCACCATAGAGACGAGTTCCTTTAACACTCTTATATGGGAGACTTAGGCTCCTTAGAAGCAGTCTTCTCTGCACACTTCTTGGGCAAAAGAACTTGGTGAATGTTGGGCAGCACTCCTCCATGGGCGATAGTCACACCCATCAACAACTTTCTGAACTCATCATCGTTCCTTATAGCCAAAAGGACATGCCTTGGAATAATCATGTTCTTCTTGTTATCCTTTCCCGCATTTCCAACCAATTCAAGAACCTGCACGAAAAATCAACACCAAAAAATTAAAAGGGGATCCTGCGATTGGAATCCTAGGGCACAAACCCTAACACTTCAATTTTTGAGGAATAAATATCGCACAAGAAAGTTGAAGAGTATAACGAAACCAATGAATATGATTGGGGTTTTTGTCACTGTCTGATTTACCATGTCATAACGATGGCTCTTTCCTCATTCATTCCTCGGCACAAATACTGATACCAGTTTTTGGGGACAACAAATGACCAGCTACGTAAAGCGAGACACCAAATCGCTTGTTCACGTCTCATGCATTCGTGGAGATTCAAGAGTATGTTTGCGATCTCCTTGGTAGGAAAGTTGGGAAAGGGCTATTGGGTGGGAAAAAGAGCAATCCCTGGATGCACTGTGTTAGGTAACTTATAGTAGTGACTTCTCTGTTTAATTTGTTATGAATATAAGGTAAGCTTACTAGTATCCAAGGATCATGTATACAACATGGCTTATCACTCTTAAGCTATAACCAATAGCCACACATCCTCTTAATGGGATTAATACTATGCTTAGTAATGTATAATATGTAACCAACTTCTCTTTGTATCGAATGGCTCCCGTCGATCTGGTTTGTGGATGGTCTTTCAGAATGACTTCCCTAAGTCTGGCTGGATTGCCCCTCTGGTGAATATATACCTCGGCTGCAAGATACTCCATAACAACTGCCAGATACACAAGAGCTCCTGTGTTGACTTGCAGGGCATATCTGCACTTATGGAGATACCTTCTGATTCTTGCGACAAGGAATTGAAGGCACAGGTGGATAACAAATCAACCTGCAACAAACCAAGTTACAAATACAATGTACAACTAGAATCTAAATTGACTTAACAAAATAAAGATATAGCATTGTGCAGGGCAGTGAGGAGGCGCTAAGACAACAAGTGGCAAGGCGGTGAGCCACTGACCAGGGAAAACTGGCAAAGTGGTGAGCCACTGACCAGGGAAAGCGTGGCAACCGAACACGAAACCCTAAACTGCCCTAATAATAGAAAACGCAAACCCTAAGCATGGAAAACGAAAACGAAACCCTAGACCGCCCAAGGCAGGGACTAATAATAGAAAACGCAAACCCGAAGCGTGGCAAACGAAAACGAAACCCTAGACCATTCCGTCCTTTATAAGACGAGAGGACGGGAGAAGAGGAGGACGAACCGAGCATGTCAGTGGCGGCAGGTATCTAGCTCTCGGCAATGCACTGGAACCAGGGTTTGTGTGTTCTGATGCATATTGATTAAATTTAATATTTCAGTGTGTTTTGCGTATAAATGTTATTTTTAAGTGACGGGGATGGGATGCTTCTTACTAGAGCTCCACATCCTCACGGCCTGGAGTGACTGTAAACATTTTTTTGTTTGATGTCGTAGATTCCTTCGTGAACGTCACAGAGTAAATTCTAGGCGTCGATGGCATCTATTATTCCACCTGCAACTCTTTTTGCTCTTCATTTATGAGGTCAGCGTGTTAGAGTAGTGGGAGGGTAAGAAGAAGCCTCCGAGTAGAGGAATGTTATATTCTATTTCCCTGGGTATTTTTTGCAGCGTTGCTGCCATGACCCCTTGGGATTGGCCATAACATTCACATTCATAACCTATCTCATTCTCTGTTTTTAATTTTTGAGACTTACTATTCAGATTTCATTTCTGTTCTGTATGACTTTTGTCAAACGGTTGTGATGTGCTATTTTCCTTTCGTATTTGAGTTTGTGTTTTAGGTGACTAGTTCGTGTACGGAAGCTCAGTTAACCTATTGGGATTATTTTTCTAAGTTCACTACAAACCCTAGTTTTTATCTTTTACAACACTCCCAAAAGGTTATTCGAAGATAAGTCCCAGGCAGGGTGCCTGTTTTGTTGATTCTCACTCCTTAAGGGGATTTGAATACCTAGGTGGGGATAAGGTATTTTGATCTACGGATTAACCAAGTCTTCTTACTTTTATATTAGTACCAACTCAGCAAGTTCATGTAAATGACCTGCTTCATCAACTAAGTGTTTTGCTTTACCTATTTGCAAGGTCCAGACTCTGTGCAGAAAGTAGAGATTTGGTTTTATTTTACTGGTAATATAATATGACAGCTTCCATGTGCTAATATCTATATCTAAATTTCAATTTGAGACCAGGTCAGCGCCTGTTTAAATCCATTTGATCTATATATATACCACTTTTGAACAGTTTGTTGTGGTAGTTTACTATATTACTATTCTCTCTCTACATCCGGATCTGTCTAGGCCTGTCGGTCTCTTTGGTCTGCTCTATTACTGGACCACGTTCTGTTCTCTATGTTCACTAAGATGATTATTCGTCGATGATAACTATTCTATAAGCGCTAATTATTTATATTTTTATAATTGTTTATTTAAATTGGTGACATATACAGTCATTCTTGAAATTCTGATGACGGCCTTTACCTGAGCTTTTTAGCTCTCTTAAAGCTTTATGGAAAAACACTGTCCTTTGATTTATATTCTTCCTACTTTTATATTAGTACACAAAGTAACATATGCGTTTGTTACCTTTTCGAGCTTGTCTTTTTTCCTGTGTTATCAAGTTTATTCGAGGTGTTTACAAACCGGTGCTCTTAAGTCATGAACTTGCCTGTTGTAAAGTTGAAATAAGTCAAATTCTCTTTTACCCTTTTTGTCAAAGCCTTAACTCTCAAGGAATATTCATCTTGATTCCATTCATAATACACTTTTTTTGGTTTCACATACATGACAACATTTATTCCTTATATTTTAGAATATCAATTATATTGTATTGATATTTCAAAGGTCTTAACTTATTTCACCGGTTTTCCACGTGATTATCTCACGTACAAATTACAAGATAAATTAATTATTTTTTACAGAATTAAAGTAATGTTTATGATGTGATCTAAAGTTGTTTTTCTCTTGTGATTCTCATTCTGTCGAATTTCTGGCATTCCTGATGCACATTTAGAACTTAGCTGTTTTTCTGTCACTCTCCCGTTCCATTTATTCACCTTTGTAGGTGGGTGTTAAGATTGAAAACATCTTCATCTTTTTACTTTTCAGGAGTAAGAGTCAATGCTTTCTTAATGCTAGTGTATTCTGACCTTTTGAGGTTTGTTATTGTTAATTTTCTTCTATCCTCATCTTTGATTTTGTAAATGTGAATGATTTGATTGGTTGGTTTTCCATCCGAATACAACTTTTTTCAAGGCTATTCATTTTAATCCGTATTTTAAGATTAGTTGGAATTATTTTCTCTTCTTTACTCGTAGACTATACAATGTGTATAGTCTCGAAGATTTAAATTGCCAGAAATGATGGACATGTATGTAAAGCAATGGGTTCAAACGAGTCTTTTGTGATAATTACAGTGAGATGTATCTGGCATGTCTAAGTGACTCTTTGCTGTGATAGTTATATGGTGTACCGTGTAGGTGTTTGGTTGCCCCGAAGATTAATGACAAAAAATATCAGCGTTACACTGAGAGATAGTCTGGCATGTCTAAGTGGCTGATTGGTGTGATAGTTACGCGGTGTAAGTGTTTGCTTATGTACAAAGGTTACTGCCATTTCTTTGCGAAGCTCAAGACACTTATTCATCTGTGCCAGGCTTGACCCACTCATACAAATTGAAAATTATGCTTACCAGGTTTTGACTTGGGTCATTATTGCGGTTATTTCCCATCCAATCCATTAGAATGTCTCTACTCCAGACACCAGATTGAATGAGACTTAATTTTTTTATCGTCTTCCTATTAGTTGTTTGTTTAGTTATGCCATCTGGGCTCTATACCTACGGAGGTTTGCGCTAGTATCTCTACTCGAGACCACAGCTTGAATTCCAACTTTGTTTTTGGTTTTTTCCAACGTTGTTTTTGGTTTTTTATATGCATGTGCTTGTTAATATATTCTATAAACCCTATTATCCACTATGCTGTCTCAACTTAAGATCGCAGACTGAATGCTACTGATGACTTTTCATAAAAGCTATGATGAGTACTCGCTAGGTATTTATGAGACTGGAATTCGAAATAGTTTATGGGTTTCATGAAGATCTTGACTCTTCTGATATAGAAGATT
>ML792264.1:91193-121700 GCA_009831015.1 Picea engelmannii | reverse complement strand
GTATACCCACTCTCCATACTTTTGATAGACCCATAATGATATATATTGGAAATACATTAAAAAACATGTAACATGAGATATACTAGAAATACATCAAAAAACATTTAATGTGAGATATACTAGAAATACATCAAAAAATGTAATGTGTTTCTCCGGTCTACCAAAAATATGGAGAGGGTATTCATTGGTGAGTAAAACTAAATTATGCATCCAATAAATAAATTTCAATAAAACTACAAGGAGATCAATTGACAAAACAAGAAAAATAGTAGTTTTCTTTCTTTCCTTCCAAAACTATTTACCCTTATGGTTGAAATCACCATCTTTGTAATACCCCCAACTTGTAAATGTACATATGTTTTATAGGTTTGTTAGCCAGGATGTTTTGGGCCAAAGTGCCAGTGTATATATGTTTTGGGTTAGAGTGTCTGTGTGACATTAGGCCAAAGAGCCTGTATGCTGAAAGGTCGGTGAGCTTGGCATTGTAAATTGTAATCACATTTGAATATATTAATAAAACACATCACTATTGCAAACCAAGTTAGATAGAGAGTGTGGGGGTGGGGGGAGGGCTAGGACTCCATGAGAGAAAAAGGGGGCTATGCCTTGAGGAAAAGGGCTTAAGCCATAGGAGTGTAATAGTATATTCTTAAGTGGTGGAATATTTGTTCCTAGGACAAAGCTCTGTTAGGGTTTGAGAGTGGCGCAAGCTAGGCTGACTGTGGCGGTCTCAACATAGTACATAATGGTTACCAAAGGTGGGGGAAATGACACCCCATCATACAAGCAAGTAGTGGTGGACAAGGGGAAAGGCCCACGGGGCGTTGGTTTCAAAGAACCGATGACGAGCACCTAGGGATCAGGATTGGAAAAGAACCAGGAGAGCAACCAGGAAAAAATGGACCGTGTGGGGGTGGAAACTAGAGAAACCTAGAGGGTTGCGGAGGAAACAATGAATTCTAGTGGGGCAGAGGGGTGCAACCCATCCAAACCTAAAACAACAATAATACCCAATGTTATATTGGAAGACCCACAAACACAACTTTATCGGGACCAGATGAAGACGCATGCACTAATCTGCAAGTTCATAGGGTTGTGGCCCACAGAAAGAACGTTGCACAACTAGATAAAATATCAATGGAAGGCAAGTGGAGAGGTGGAACTCCACCTGGGTTCGAGAGGATTATTCACAGTAGTGTTCATGAACTTGGAGGACATGGATAAAGTCTTTGAGGGGGCGGGGGGGGGGCATATTTCCACGCCTCAACAGGGTTGTACATGTGACCGTGGAAGAAAAACTTCTCCCCAGAGGAGACCTTTAAAAATGTTCCAGTGTCGCTGAGGTTTTACACTCTACTGCTAGATTACTGGTTGTCGTCCACCTTCGAAGCAATCAGGAACAAACTTGGAAAATATGTTACGACATCAGAAGCAACCCTAAAAGGGAGATATACATCCTATGCAAGGATCTGCATCGAGATGGAAGTGTCTGGGCACTCTCGGAAGCCATAAGCCTGGAATTTAGGGACGAGGAATGGATACAAAGCATATATTACGAGCAGGTCCCTTTTAGATGTAGAAGATGCCATGAACATGGACACTTAATCAGAGAATTTCCACTCAATAAAAAACAAGAAACGGAAAACACCAAAGCACAACAAGATGAGGACGGGTTTGTAAAACCAAACCACAGAAACAGAGCAAACAAGAAACAAAGCAAAGCCCCAACAGAGAGCAACCCGGAAGCCAGGATCAGACTAGAAGGGAGGGACAAGGCTAACCAAGGGGAAGGAGGAAAGGAAAAGACAAAAGATAGAGTAGCTAGAGAACAAGCAACATAGGAGAACATCGATATTCCAGGCAATAAGAGAGAACATGGAGGTTGCGCAAGGCCTATGGTAGGAGGAATCGAAGACGCCAATACCCCAATGCAGGAGGCAGGCGAAGATTAAGAGACAACACTAAGTGAGGTAGGCACGAAAGATCCTGATCTCGGAGACATTGTGGAAAGGGAAGGCATAGATCTCTCGAACATACTGGAGCAATGGAAAAAGCAGGGAGTAGACAATGTGCCAGAGGAGCAACTAGATCGTATTCAATACCTTTTCCTTCGAAGGGAGGAAGCAAAATCCAGAGGGATCAAGCGTGGGCATGGTGAGATAGGACACATGGGAATCAAAGCAGGTGAGGGAAAACCACAACATTCACCCACGCAGATGAGGCAGAAGGAAGGCATGAAATCAAGCAACGTAGCCCTACAAGAACTAGGAGCCCTACTGATAAATTCAGGTAAGATAAAAAAACTCTTTCCCAACTCCCCCCCACATGTTTAAATAAATATTATCACATGGAATATAAGAGGCCTAAACAACCCACGAAAGAAAATAATGCTAAAAAATAGATTGAGGAAGGAGCAACCTGACCTTTGTTTCATTCAAGAGACAAAATGCACTATAGACAGAATGGAAACAATCAGTAAAAAGCAATGGACCAAGTACCAGATGTTGGTTGTTGAAGTCTAACAGACGACCGATGGTATACTCATCTTATGGAATCCACAATCACTAAACCTACTAGCAACTGAAGCTACGAGACATACTCTCGGTTAACATGCAAATCATAGGTAACACCGAGGCGATCCTATGCACCAATGTGTATGGTCCTAAAGGTTGGAGGACAAAAGGAGAATGCTCGCAGACCTAGAAAATATAAAAGCCAGATCCCACAACCTCCACTAGATCTTGGCAGGGGATTTCAACATAATCATGACACTTGCGGAGAAAAAAGGGGGCACTAGGAGACTGGATAGAGATGCAGAGGAATTTTTAGCTTTCATTGATGCAATGGAAATGATAAACATTTGAACCAGCAATGGCCAGTTCACCTGGAATAACAAACGAAGTAATCATTACCAAGTAGCTACAAGGCTAGATAGATTCCTGGTGTCAAAATCCATCATTATGCACGGACTAACTTTAAATTGCATCATCCTGCCTTGGGGGGGTTCAGATCATTGGCTAGTCCAATTGGAAGCAAACTTCCAAACCACTTCGAAGAACATACCTTTTAGATTTGAGAAATTCTGGATCGAACATCCCACCTTCAAGGAGCACATCAACCAATGGTGGTGAGAGGATTTACGAGATCAAGGGACAAGCATGTTCAAACTTTATAAGAGACTCAAGTACATCAAACACAAACTCAAAGAGTGGAACAAGGAAATCTTTGGGAACATAAACCAAGATAAAAAAAATATTGAGGATATAATGAGGACACTCAAGGAACTCTGCATAGACGAGGGTTACCCAAAGGATCGGAAAAGAGAAGAGATCCAAATGACCCAGGAATGGGAAGCAAGATGCCAGCAGGAAAAAACTCTCTGGCGCCAAAAGTCCAGAATCAGGTGGCTAAAGGAAGGGACCATTGCAAGAAGAACCCACAACAAAACCCTGAAAATTAGGCACCACGATGGGATCGAAAGAGAATCCCACAAGGAAATTGAAAATACATTGGTCAACCACTTCCAGAGGATAGCCCAGGAACTAAACCAAGACATAACTGAGGCCATACAAAGGATAAATTAGCACATCCCTAGGCTGGTCATAGAGGAACAAAATATCAATCTAAACAAACCCATAACAAATGAGGAAATCGACCAAGTGGTCCAGGAGATGCCCAATGGAAAGGCCCCATGCCCAGAGGGCTTCACAGTGGAATTTCTCAAAGCATGTTAGGAAGTGGTTAAACATGATGTTTATGGGGTGGTGGAAGATTCCAGACGTTCGACCTTCATATTGAAAGCGTTAAATGCCACAATGATCACTCTAATCCCAAAAGAAAATGAAGCAAGGACCCCAGATCGCTACAGACCGATAACTTTATTCAATGTAGTTTAAAAGATAATCTCCAAAGTCATAACCAATAGACTGAAACCACTCCTACCCACATTGATTTCACAGGAGCAAGCGAGTTTCGTAGAAGGAAGACAAATACTGGATAACATCATCCATGCCCATGAACTTATACACACGCTAAAAAGCCAAAGGAGAGGGGGGATGATAATCCAATTTGACCTGGCGAAGGCTTACGATAAGATTAGCTGGCACTGTATGGCTAAAACCCTGGAAGTCTTTGGGTTTGAACAACACTAGATCAACTGGATTGTCAATATAGTCTCAACGACAAGCTACTCACTCCTCATTAATGGAGCCCCAACAAAACCATTCTGGCCTTCAAGAGGCATCATACAAGGAGACCCACTGTCCCCCTTCCTGTTCATTCTGATGATGGAAGGGCTCAACAAAAGTAAAAAAACGCAACTGTAGCAGGGGAACTAAAATGAATCAAACCCTTCGAAGACTGCCCAACCTCCACACACTAACAGTTCGTTGATGACACCCTTCTCCATGGCACATACACGGTCAAGGAAGCAAAAACCTATAAAAGAATTTTAGAAGACTTTGGGGAAACCTTAGGGGCGGAGATCAACCACTTCAAATCAATGATTTATTTCTTCAACACTAATCCTGCAATCCAAAGAAACCTAGCCAACATTATGGGGTTTGAATGCAAAACGCTCCCATCGAAATACTTGGGAATCTCCTTGACGAACAAAGCTTGCAACATGGCAACGTGGGAAGGAGTGATTAACAAACGACAGGAGAGGGTAAAAAATTGGACTTATAGAGTTCTCAACCTGACAGGGATGCTTATCCTCACCAAAGCGGTCCTATAAGCAATTCCGACGTATATGATGTCAGTGTTCCCTGCTCCCAAAGGAATACTTCAAAAGACAAGAGCCATTCAAAGAGATTTCCTATGGCGAGGTGCTGAAAATAAAAAGAAATGGGCCTTGGTAGCTTTGGGAGAAGGTCTGTCGACCAAAAGGCAAAGGCGGTCTGGGGTTCCAAGACCCACAGGTAACCAACGAAGCCTACGGGGCAAAACTCTGGTGGAGATGGGTCAAGGACAAATCAGTGCCATGGGAAAACCTCTGGAAGGCCAAGTATGCCCTGAACATCAATGATCAAGACTGAATCTGACTCATGGGCACAAGGGAGGGATCAACCATCTAGAATATCGCATGGTGCAACAAGAACTGGATTCATAAACACAGCTTCTGGGAAGTCAGAAATGGTCAAACAACCAGATTCTGGGAGGACGCGTGGCAACACGAACCCAGAGAGGAAAATTTAGACAGGGTGGAGCTCCAACAGGATATGAGTGCACAAGGAAAAACAACAATCCATCACTATTGGAAGCCAAGAAATGATAACGACAGATGGAGGACCTGGGACAACCTCGATCCACAAAATAAAAATAGTCTCGCAACTCTTGTGAAAGAGGTGGAAGAGGAATTGGGGAAAAGGAAAATTGCAATCTCAGAGGACGAGGACCAGGTAAGGTGGGGCATGAAAAATGGTGGGGAATTCAACTTAAAAGAAGCATGGTTTTACATTGTAGATCAGATTCAAGAGGACCCAACGCAACAATGGTGAAAGATTTGGAGTAACCCCCAATGGCCAAAAATCAAAATGTTCAAGTGGTTAGTTCTCCACAACCAAATTCCAACCTGGGAAAACCTGAGGAAAAATGGGTTACATAGGCCCTTCACGTTGCCACCTCTGTCAAGCTAAGGAGGAAACAACCAATCACCTCCTCGATGAGTGCAGTTACACAACAGAGCTATGGGATTGGGCAACAAACATCTATTGACAATCCAATAGAGTCCGGGGCAACATCAATGCAACCATCAAGAATTGGAATGAGAGCTACAAAGAAAATGAAAAGGTGAACCTCTGTTGGAACCTAACGTCGGGGATGGTCATTTGGGCAATATGGAAGGAGAAGAATCGACACATTTTTAGAAATGAAAGCCTACCGAAAGGAAAGCTCAAGGATGCAATTATCTCACAAATATGAGAAACGGTGCAGAGCCGCAACTGCAAGAAGGGAACAACGCAACTCACAGATCATGACTCTCGCATCCTGGAGTTCTTTCACCTAAAAGACAGATGCAACATCGCAACGGTAGGGAGGGATCCGCAACTCCAACTAGGAGACCGCAACTGAACCCCCCCTCTGCTAGGGTTCCTCAAATTATATTTTGACGGGGCGACAAAAGGAAACCCAGGAGTGGTAGGGACGGGAGGGGAGATTAGAGATAGTGATGGTAACGTCATCAAGTTGTATGCTGGGAGTATGGGGAACTCAACCAACAACGCAGCGGAATTTGGAGCCCTAGAGCTTGGCCTTGAAATCCTAAGGCGTGAAAGGATGATGAACACTATCGTGGAAGGTGACTCCACCCTGTTCATCAATATGACGAAGAGACTCCATAATGGTACTAGACTGGGTAACGTTCAGAGACACTGGCGCCTAGCTCTCTCCCTACAAAAAATCCAGGAGCATCTAAAGACTCTGAACACAGTGGTGTTGCGCTGGGTCCGCAGGTCAGCGAATGGCCTAGCGGACAGTCTAGCCAACGAGGGGGTTGGCAAGGAAGGTTCAGAACTAGACACTACCTGGAACAGCCTCCCGAATGACCAACTCGAAACAGACTACATCCACTTAGCAACAAAAGACTGTAAAGGAAGGTTAAGCAAGGAAGGTCACATCGAGAAGGGCAGTGAAAGCCCTGGAGGCAGGCAAGTAGGACCCAAGAAGGAAATTATAGACAAACACTCGATCACCAATGACCATGCAGGATCAACATAAACAACCGGCGAGGGTACGACAACATAACCCTGGCGACATAAATAATTGCGGGGAAAGCACGAGGGAAAGTACATACGACAAACCGCATGCAACAAGTGACATAAGGCAGGAGGGAGTGACAAGTTTCATAATCGATCCTCTAGGCCAAAGTACCCGTACAAAGAGCTGCACAGTAAGATCTTAAGTGAGCAGGGGAAGAGATCCACTCAGGGATAAAGGACGATTCATCTTGATCGTACGAGCCGCCACCGGGAAAAAGGAAGGGAGGGATCACCACTACGGACAAGCCATGATTGGAAGGACAAAATCGTAGTGGGAGAAGATCAATAAGAGGAAGATAACATGAATAGTCGCAAACAGAAGGAGCGCAATTGTAGGGGCTACCATAGATACAAGGGAAGGGAAAGGAAGAATCCCTGTGAAGTAAGGTACAAGATGAATAACCAACAAATGAGTTGTGACAAACCAAATAGGATGGTGAGAATGAAGCACACGCACAGGAAGAGGAATCCCCTTGAAAAGGAATTATCGAATAGTTCACGACGGGTGTCAAGAATGGAGTAGGCAACAAAAGACGCGGAGGGCACTTTCCAAACTCTGGTTGCATCGAAAGGAAAAGTGGCCATCACCTGTCGGGAAAAGGAAATCAAAGAAAAACACAAAGGCAAAGCTTGTGAAACATTGGCACAGGAAGCATACTGGGTCACTGATCCAGGGGCCATGCAGCCCAGGGAAACCCTCTACCATAAAACAATGGAGATGGCGTGGCTAACTAAGATGATGATTGACAAAGTGAGCTCAGAAATGGAAGAAGCCAGATGGGAGGATAACTTGGATCACAAGAAAACGCTGGATGAAATCCTGAATCGCCTAAGTAGCCTGAAAACTATTACCAAACTGTTAGTTGAGGTCGAGAAGGATCAGAAATCCAAGATGAAGCGGTTGGTTGCTCAATTTCACCTCTATCTGCGCTATGTCCACCACATGGACATCACGCCAACCGATGGACATGGTGCGCCAACCCACATGAGGAAGACTCGCACAGTCTCCCAGAAGGAGGATAACAAGAACAGGGCGGATGATGAGAAGAAACACATCATTGTCCTAAACGACTGAATGGTTAGATGTCTGGTTAGTTCGACCACTAGCCTCTTGTGTCTAGTGCGCAGTCTCTGTTGTTTACCAAGTTGACAGGTCAGGAAATCACTTCCTCTATCTATCACATGATTTTATATATCCTGCATTTTACAGTGAAAGAACATGACATCTTTGACTGGGGAAAACTGATTTCTATCGAAATCTCGTCCTAGTTAACGCACTATAAAAGGGACAAAAAATTCTTTATGGATTCCTATATGATATTATCTATAGTGTATTGTTGTCAATTCCAAAAATTGACCATAAGTAAGAGGGTGAATCGTGAAATATATCCAGTTACCTTCTGGTATCAGGAATTACGGAGTTCGGGGCAACATCAACACAACCATCAACAATTGGAATGAGAGCTACAACGAAAATGAAAAGGTGAACCTCTGCTGGAACCTAACGTCAGGGATGGTCATTTGGGAAATATGGAAGGAGAGGAATCGACACATTTTTAGGAATGAAAGCCTACCGAAAGGAAAGCTCAAGGATGCAATTATCTCACAAATATGAGAAACGGTGCAGAGCCGCAACTGCAAGAAGGGAACAACCCAACTCACAGATCATGGAACCTGCATCCTGGAGTTCTTTCACCTAAAATATGGGTGCAACATCGCAACGGTAGGAAGGGATCTGCAACTCCAACCAGGAGACCGCAATTGGACCCCCCCTCTGTTAGGGTTCCTCAAATTATATTTTGATGGGGCAACAAAAGGAAACCTAGGAGTGGCAGGGATGGGAGGGGAGATCAGAGACAGTGATGGTAACGTCATCAAGTTGTATGCTGGGAGTATGGGGAACTCAACCAACAACGCAACGGAATTTGGAGCCCTAGAGCTTGGCCTTGAAATCCTAAGGTGCGAAAGGATGATGAACACTATCGTGGAAGGTGACTCCACCCTGGTCATCAATACGACGAAGAGACGAACACTATCGTGGAAGGTGACTCCACCCTGGTCATCAATACGATGAAGAGACTCCGGAATGGTACTAGACTGGGTAACGTTCAGAGCCATTTGCGCTTGGCTCTCTCCCTACAAAAAATCCAGGAGCATCTAAAGACTCTGAACACAGTGGAGTTGCACTGGGTCTGCAGGTCAGCGAATGGCCTAGCGGACAGTCTGGCCAATGAGGGGGTTGGCAAGGAAGGTTCAGAACTTGACACTACCTGGAACAACCTCCCGAACGACCAACTCGGAACATATTGCATCCACTTAGCAACAAAAGACTGTAAAGGAAGGTTAAGCAAGGGAGGTCACATCGAGAAGGGCAGTGCAAGCCCTGGCCGCAGGCAAGCAAGACCCAGGAAGGAAATGATTGCCGAACACTTGATCACCAATGACCATGCAGGATCAACATAAATAACCGGCGGGGGTACGACAACATAACCCTGGCGATAGAAATAATTGCAAGGAAAGCACGAGGGAAAGTACATACGACAAACTGCATGCAACAAGTGACGTAAGGCAGGAGGGAGTGACAAGTTTCATAATCAATCCTCTAGGCCAAAGTACTGGTACGAAGAGCTACACAGTAAGATCTTAAGTGAGCAGGGGAAGAGATCCGCACAGGGATAAAGGACGAGTCATCTTGATTGTATGAGCCGCCATCGGGAAAAAGGAAGGGAGGGATCACCACTATGGACAAGCCATGATTGGAAGGACAAAATTGCAGCGGGAGAAGATCAATAAGAGGAAGATAACATGAATAGCCACAAATAGAAGGAGCACAATTGTAGGGGCTACCATAGATACAAGGGCAGGGAAAGGAAGAATCCCTGTGAAGTAAGGTACAAGCTGAGTAACCAACAAAGGAGTTGTGACAAACCAAATAGGATGGTGAGAATGAAGCGCACGCACAGGAAGAGGAATCCCCTTGAAAAGGAAGTATCGAATAGTCCACGATGGGTGTCAAGAATGTAGCAGGCGACAAAAGACGCGTAGGGCACTTTCCAAACTCTGGTTGCGTCGAAAGGAAATGCGACCATCACCTGCTGGGAAAAGGAAATCAAAGAAAAACACAAAGGCAAAGCTTGGGAAACATTGGCACAGGAAGCAGACTGGGTAACTGATCCAAGGGCCACGCAGCCCAGGGAAACCCTCTACCATAAAACAGTGGAGATGGCATGGCTAACTAAGATGATTGACAAAGTGATCTTGGAAATGGAATAAGTCAAACGGGAGGATAACTCGGATCACAAGAAAATGCTGGATGAAATCCTGAATCACTTCAGTAGCCTGAAAACTATTGCCAAACTGTTAGTTGAGGTTGAGAAGGATCAAAAATCCAAGATGGAGCGGTTGGTTGCTCAATTTCACCTCTATCTGCGCTATGTCCACCACATGGACATCACGCCAATCGATGGACATGGTGTGCCAACCCACATAAGGAAGACTCACACAGTCTCCCAGAAGGATGATAACAAGAACAGGGTGGATGATGAGAAAAAACACATCAATTTCCTAAACGAATGAATGGCTAGATGTCTGGTTAGTTCGACCACTAGCCTCCCAAGCCTAGTGTGCAGTCTCTATCTCTGTTTTGTTGTCTTTTTATGTCTATGTTGTTTTTTGTTTTCAAACTGGTTATGGTGGGAATGACCTGGTTTCCCCTGGTGGCAGACCAGTCCCACACCTCGTATATATCAGTAAGCACAACTTGGAAACCCTTGGTTTGGTTTCCTACTAGGCAGGCTAGGAGGCCCCCCTTTTTTGTATTATAACCTATTTTGCGGTAATACAACTTCTTACACTCTCTTACAAAAAAAAATAGTATATTCTTAAGTGTTAAGTCTTTATGTTGTGATTTTTATTCTAAGTCTTAATAAAATACATAATTGCTGCATACCAAGTTAGACAGAGAGTATGGGGGGATAGGACTTCACGAGAGAGAAAGGGGTCTAGGACTTGAGGAAAGGGGCTTAAGCCAAAGGAATGTAGTAATATATTCTTAAGTCCTAAGTCTTTATGTTATGATTTTTATCCTAAGTTTTTAAGTCGTAGAACGAATTACCAAGTGGAGGAAAAAGTAGTTGCTTGAGTGCCATACATGTCAAGATAGGGACATACAAATATAATGTTGGGTTTTAGTAGAAATATCATCCATTCTTTCCTTCATTCCATCATTCTTACCATTGCTTGTCAGGTGTGAGCTAAGGAGTCGATGTAACCATGTTACCTTGTGAATGTGTGAAATCTTAGGTGAATGTGGGTGTACAATTCTCCTTGGGTTGTTGTGGAGAAGGATGGAGCCATGGAGGGAGAATTGTCGGGAATAGGTTTCCCTAAATGTGAGGCCTAGAGGGTGCCTGGAGACTCCTAAGTGCAACAAGAGTTCCAATAGCCACAATGCTCTAAGACTTCTTGGTCAATATGTGTTGGAGCCCTAGAAGTAAAGTGGGATAGCTTGAGGGACTGCGATGTAGAGAAGGGTGTTCGCTTCCTTAGTGATCCGTCAGGATTTTTCGAATGACTATGGTTGAGTTTTATTCGCATACATTAATTGACCATTGGGAAACTTTAATGGAAGAATGAGAAAAGATAATACATTATACAGCCATTAACATATTTGCAAATCTGAAATGCAATGAAAAACAACAAACCATAATGCACAAGTTTGATAACGGAGTTCGGCAACTTTGCCTACGTCTCCGGGTCTTTTCTCTGTGAGGGAGGCTTCTTGATTTCTTTTCAAAAGCTTATTAGTACATCTTTACAATGTCGATTGGCTTCTAGACAGATTTGGTCTTGTTCGCCATGATCTCTAGAATCTTGCACAATTTACGGCACCTGAAACGGATATACCGAACTCTCAGAAATCGTCCGACAGTATCTCTACCTCAACAGCTTCCTTGCCTCAAACTGGCTTAGACCTGGCTTTGCCTCAGCATCTCTGCTCTCCAAAACCGTCCAAAAGCTCTCCAAAGGCTCTAAAATCTGACCAAATGGCCTCAACATAGCCTTGGTTAAATAGTTGGGAGAGTTGGTTTCAATCTCCAACTTCCTCCCAAGAATTAGGCTCTAAAAAAGCCCAATAACTCCCAATTACAATAAAAATTGGTTTAATTACATTAATAATTCATAAAGTGGTTATGAAACCCACTTTTAAACTATATATTAGTTTTAAATACGGGCTTTTAGCCCCCAAGGCTAGGCGCGGCCCCCCTTTAAGTGGTCACATGCATATTAATAGAACCGGGGTCGGGGCTAGACCCGACCCCACCTTCCCGGAATTTTACAAAATACACACTTTTAAATATTTGTCCGCCCATTTATAAATCAAGGCATAACTCGTGGTGTAGTGGTCGGAGGCTTAATACAAAAGCGCTATGGGTGGAGGAGGTCCGGGGTTCGAATCCCCCGGGTCCCAAAAATTTTGATATAGGCTTCATTGGATAAACCCGGGGTGCCACGTGGCAGTCGCTGATTGGGCCACGTGGCACCTTACCATTCGCCCAAGTGATGCCACGTGTCGATCGATGATTCGTCCACGTCACCTGCCACGTCAACCTTGTCGTACGCCACGTCATCTGCCACGCAAGCCTGCCATGTCAGCTTCTGACGTCACCCTGCCACGTGTCACCCTTTCAGTGGTGACACGTGTCACTTCGGGATTGGTCCAACTGCGCCCCGAAAATGACGAATCAGCATGACACGTGTCACGCTCTGGATCCGCCACGTGTCCTGTACGGACCTGCCACGTCAGCTGTACGGACTGACACGTGTCCTGCCCAGTCAACATTTTTTTCATGTTTGACTTTTCGGTCAGAACGCGATATCTTCTTCATACGGACTCTGTTTGACATAAAAATTATACCACCGAAATCAAGAAGACGAGCCGGACGTAATGGTGTTGGTTTCGTCGGATTCCGAGCACTTTCATTTTTGAGCATTTTTCATGCCCTGACAGCCTGCTGAATCCGATTTCGGATCACTTAGGTTGTGCAAACTGTGATGGGGAATGAGATGTTGTAGGTTGGAGTTGTTGTTGGAGTTGGTACTTCGGCCTGTCCATTGTTGTGTTGTCTGTTCGACCATAGTTGGTTTAGGTAGCCTTTGTCTTAGTTGAGTCATAGCCCCAACTTGGGGGTGACTCGATGTTTAGAGTATTCGAACAATAGAGTCTATGGTTGGGAGGAACATTTGAGGTCTACAGCCAATTGGTGTTTTTCATAAAAAGATAAGTGTTAATTATGTTATGTGTTTTTATGTTGATTATAGTGTGTTTATATATGCTTAATTGGGTTATGCTATAATTGTTATAATTATGCATGGAGATTATATGTTGTTAGGACTGCATGAGTGTTCATATGCAGGGCATATTAATATTGTTGGTATCAGAAGCCTAGACAAGGGTTTGGGTATCAAAGCTTTAATATAAGAGGTTATGAGCCTTAAAGAAGGCTAGAATTAATTAATAAATGGTACAAGGGAAATAAGGGGAAAAATTAAAGAAATTTTGAAAATCCAGTGTTTGATAGAAGTCGATTGTTAGTGACATTATGCCCATAAGTCAGTGTGGGGTGTGTTAGAATCTTGAATCCTATATGGTGTGCAACTTGAGTGGGCCTAATGGTCAAGAACATGTGTTTTCTCCCTAAAGGTAACAAGTTCAAAACCAGTGGGGGGTAGAAGTTGTACATGTTGTTTAATATTTGGCTTGTTGTGATGAGGCTCGAAGTGTAGGCGACCCGTGGGATAGAAGCAGATAAAGTGGCTTCGGGACGTCTCGACCCTTGCCGAGTCACAAGTTCCTTCTAGTACTAGCTTGCAGGCTGTTAGTGCTAGCTACACACCATTTTTTGTAAAACAAATAGTATATTTTTTTTTTTTGTTTTGAAGTCCATTTTTTACTTAATTCTCGTAATTGAAATTCCTCATCTACTTTGATGAAGGTCTCGAGCCTCCTGTGGTCTTGAAGGTCTCCACTATCCAAAACTCGATCATAGATTAGAATCTTCACCATGATGAGATGCACTGAGATCCTTTTTGAGCAAGGATTAAAGCTTGGCTCCCATTTTTTTAGAGCTAACACAACTACACCCTAGTACCAATCGAACTTCAAAATGATTGCAACATCAATGTCGGATTGGAAATGGAAAGCCAACCAACCCTGCACAAGGGAATGAAAGGTCGGTAAATACCATAATACAAAGTACCACACCTTCTCATTCCAAATCATAAGATTCTTCTTAGAGATGAAGTGGCCATAAAACCTTCTAGTCAAGGTTTTGAGGGATAAGGCTAGTCCTTGAGACATAGTAATGTATTCCCCCAATACAAGTTGAGTTTGCTCATTTTCTAGCTTAACACATTTTTAATCCTTTAACTAGGGATTCACCTGCATTGTATCTCCATTCAAGTCACTAGCATCCCTAGTATAAAACGCTACACTGTCCTTTTCCAAGCTAACCTCTTCTAATACTACACATAAAAAAACACTCTTTGCCAACTTCAGCAAGTCCGATTAATGGCCATCCAAAGACTTAAAACTTTGCACCTTGTCCTCTCTAACAAACCCAAAGCCCACATTCTAGGATGTGACATTAAACCAGTGTAGCATTAAAAAAATTCAAACATTAAATCGTAAATAACTTCTTTGAACAAAGGTCTTGTTGAAATTAAACCAAAAGAACATTATTTTTTTTTAAGATTACATCATAAAGAACTTCCCTAAAATATAAGGAATTCAGTGTGAATTTTAGTATAGTCTCCACATGTTTCATGGATATTGTGAAAAATTTACCAAGGAATCCTTTGAAACTTAGCCCCCCTAGTACGAGCTTGGTGGAGAGAGATCCAAGTGAACATAATGAAGCTTCTTACCTTTTGATTTTGTCCATTTAATTACCTTCTTTAAAGGATGAAGGTCCTTCCCTCTAATGGAAGTCTTTCTCATTAGAAAGAGGAACACAACTCTGGACGCTAATGGAAAAACACACATGTGAGAAAGCATAGAGTTAGGAAGAACACTTCCATTATCTTGGACAAGATTGTTGATCCTAAAGTCAAGGGTGGTGAGGAACCTATTCAAACTATTTTCTCCAATGAGTGACATAAATGGGTTGGGGTGGGGAGGATAGGAAACATATCTTGCTAGGGGCCAAAACACTACCCTGCTCCAATAAGATAAGTTTCCCCTGCATATGCCTCATCATGAGAACCGATGGAAATCCGTACAATGGTCATCGAGAAAATAATATATTTGAAATGGTTTGAGATAGCTCCCCGAAGAAGTTTAAATGTGGTGCATTGACCTCTAGGGTTGTAGACCTACTCCAATGTCCCTTCACTTATGGCCAAGAATGCTAGGTTCTTCAGTGAATTTATTCCTAGATTGGAGCACCAACTCAAGAATGCCGCTTGAGAAGACGAGACTTGGAGAGCCCAATTTGTAGGGTTGCATTGGTGATCAACTTGAGAGACTCCCTTTGCATTGGGCCATGGAGTGTTGGCCATGGGGCTCAATGTTGGAATATGGGGCATTTTGCCTGTCAAATACGGTTCATATTTATAATTGGTCATAAAAAAATACAAGCAATTCCTTTATGGTTAAAACCACCATCTTTAATGGTTGRGATGTTTTTCAAATTCAAACTTYGATGGGACTTGCACTTTCTTTCCTTAATCTCTTTTTTTATTGAGAGGGTAATCTTRCAAAATTTATGTAGTTTGATGGMAAAATCTATACAATAGAATTGTTTTTTTCATAGTCAAAGGGGTTGAATCTATTCAAGATAACCACCCACCACACATGAAGGCAATTTTGAGAATTGTTTTTTTCATAGTCAAAGGGGTTRAATCTATTCAAGATAACCACCCACCACACATGAAGGCAATTTTGATTTTGGCAATTTCCATTTGTATCAATCAAAACCAAAATATATGAAATATTTTATAGCTTTAGGGTTTCATGAGCTTCTTATTAAAAGGAGCCTAAGGTGTCCATAGTGGCCAGGAAAACCTGAGGGCATTAGAAGTTCACATGAATCTCTAGAGATGCATTTATTGAAATCCAAATTCCTTCCATGTTGATATTCGAGTTAAAATGCTCCTTCTATGACATCAAAATGAACCTAAAGTCTCCATACAACCATAACCCCACTTTTGGGCCACCAATCTCTCTTTAGAATTTTCAAAAAGAAAAGAGAAGTCGTATCCTCACCTTGTTGATTGAACCAAGCTTTATAACCCAAAAATGTAGATCATGAAGCACTACCTTTTAATCAATTGGAGCACTTTGCCATGGTTCAATGACCCTTTTTGAACTATTATAAACTTGAATACATCTATGCGACCTTTTGTTAGGGTAGAAGAATGATATAAAGAGACTTTAGAGTAGCCTCACATGTTAACTTTCTGCCTTAAACATCCTAAGACCCTGAGGGAGGTGACCAAAGGGCAATACATGCTCCAATGTTGAAGCTAACACAAGGACTATAATAATTGTTTACATGTAAATTTATATTAATTGGATGGAATTTCCTAACGTTTTATTTTATATAACATTATTAATTTGACTTTGCTTGAAAAACAAAAGTAGTTTTTGAATTTTTGAATTTCAAATTTTGATTTTTTTATTTGCTTAAACTCATTGAGGTGATTAAATAAGCATCTGGCCATATTTTTTAGAAACAAAAATTGAATTAAAAATAAATAAATTCATGTAATTTGTGCTTAGTCAATGTACAATGTTGCATTGATTTATCTTGGACATGTAACCTTTAAAGACAAGAGCATGACTAAGTATTAATTCCATTAATATCTCTTAACTTGCATCTTCCACTCCTAATTTAATACTTTGTAATACTCCAATACCCTGTCACTATTGCATAACTTTATGAAATTGACAATGGTCTTAACGATGGTGCCACCATCTATATTCGCTCAAGACTATTCTCCTTATCAATGTTCCTAGTGTTATTTAATTGTGCATTGTCCTCGGTGTTCCTCAATTGTTTAGCTATCCCTATTACCACTCACCATGTTCATCTTCAACGTGGATCAAGTAAAGCATTGACCACCATTAAAGCTAAAGAATATATGATAGAGGAAAAAATGCCAAATAAGATGTAAATTCCATGTGATTTCATAATGTTTATGAATAATGTTAATGTCTATAAATTGAGAGGTGAGTTTATACTATGAACTCTTTCTGCATCCTTTGGTTAGCTTTGAATGAGTCACAAACATGTTTTCATTACAACATTTTCTTCTTTCTGAAATCTAAATATAAATCCTCTATGCTATTCTATTATCTCAGTTGGCATATGAGGCATTTCATACATAATAGATTGGTAATAGCATTAGACAACACCATAGTTGAAGAGACATCCTTATTTCCTCTTTCGTGTTGTAATATACCAGATACAAAAAGTATGCAGAACATAAATAAAATGCTAGAAATGGCAGAATAACAATAATATAACCAGAGCAATCACCACAATAACACTGAAATGATATAAGAATAACAACAAAAACAACACTTTGATTATGAGAGTAATGTTCACGGGCCTCTTCGAGGGGGCAACCTCCAGTCGAGCAGAGCTCTATTACAATAATATCCAAGCTAGGGTTCTCATACCCTCGACTCCTATTTATACTAAATATGTCTATCAAAAGAAGCATCTAGAGGAAGATCCTTCTAGAAACGAAAGCTTTTATTAGGTTTTCTTACATTCAACTTATTCTATTTTATTGCAAGGCCTTATTAATGTTGACCTTTATTACATCTGAATATATTGTTCTACCTATGTGCGGGTTAGGACCCTAACATGTCCTCCCTCTTAAAAACAACCTTGTCCTCAAGGCTTGAGATGTGAAAATTGCTGCAGAATGGTAGCTGGTTCCCAAGTGGCATCTGCTGGAGTTGTATCTTTCCACTGGACTAACACTTCCTTGATGGTTCTCTAACGCAAGCAATGCTCACGCTGGTCCAAAACTACTTGTGGCTGTAGCCAAATGGATCATTCTTCGTCTAACTCGGGAAGGTTGGTTTGAATTTGACACTTCGTTCCAATAACCTTCTTTAAGCATGAAACATGAAAAACAAGATGTAGTTTAGAATCACTGGGCAAAGCTAACTGATAGACCACTTGTCCCACACGCTTGAGAACAGTATAAGGACCATAAAATTTGGGCGCTAGCTTCTGACAATGTTTGGCTTTGAGGGAATTTTGCTTGTAAGGTTGCAGTCCAAGAAACACTTGATCCCCTTCTGCAAATTGACGTTCAGAGCGACCTTGATCTGCTTGTTGCGTCATGTGATTCTGCGCCATGACCAAATTCTCTTTGAGGGTGCGGAGAATAGCCTCTTACAGTGTGAGCGTTTGGTCAACCGCCTGGACCTTCAAGACACCAGGTAAGTATGAGAGAACTGAAGGTGGCTTTTGTCCATAGATCGCTTCAAAAGGAGTCATGCATGTAGTTGTATGGTATGAAGTGTTGTACCACCATTCAACTAGGGGTAACCATTGAGCCCAATGATTTTGCTTTTTTCGAGGCAAAACACCTCAAATATGTTTCCAAACACTTGTTGACAACTTTCATTTGACCATCAATCTGGGGACGATAAGTTGTGCTGAGATGCAATTGGGTGCCTTGTAGCTTGAACAGTTCTTGCCAAAAATTGCTGGTGAAAGTTGGGTCGCGATCAGAAACAATAGAATGCGGCATGCCATGAAGCTTGAAGACCTGATCCATGAAAAGTTGAGCCACCGTGGATGCTGTAAATGGGTGTAGAAGAGCTCAAAAATGAGCATACTTGGAAAGGCGATTAACAACCACCACAATGACTGATTTATTTCCCGATTTGGGTAAGTCTGTAATAAAATCCATAGAGATATCCTTCCAAATAGCAAGTGGAATCGGAAGCGGTTGTAGTGTGCCCGAATATTTGACTGTTTCGCCCTTGTTGTGTTGACACACATCACATTCAACGACAAAATTACGAATGTCTTGTTTCATACTGTCCCAGAAAAAAGAACGTTTGACCCTGTCATGGGTTTTGGTAAACCCAGAGTGCCCAATTGTGGGTGTAGCATGAAGCTCAGAATGTACCGTGGATTTAAGTTTTGATTGTTTACTTAAATACAAATGATATTTATATCGAAGCTTATCATGGAGCCAACAGTAACCTGGGGAAGTTGGAGTATTGGACTGTAATTGTTGGATCAGATGCGAACTTTTGGGATCGTGTAGCCATTCCTGCCGAACGGCTTGGAGCCAATCTGGTACAATGAAGGAAAGAGAAAAAAATGATCTGTTATCTTCATATTTTTGGGAAAGTGCATCCGCAACCACATTGTCTTTGCCTTTCCTGTAAATGATCTCATAATCATATCCAAAGAGCTTAGTCACCCATTTTTGTTGCTCCGAGGAGGAAATGCGTTGTTCCATAAAATACTTGAGGCTTTGATGGTTTGTCTTAATTTGGAAGCGTTGCCCCAATATATAAGGGCGCCAAAAATCAACGACATGCATAATAGCCAACATTTCCTTTTCATAGATTGATTTGCCCAGATTTCTTTCAGACAATTTCTTGCTGGTAAGGGCCAAAGGCCGACTCTCTTGCATAAGGACATCACTAATTCATTTCTCGGAAGCATCACATTCCAAGAAAAAGGTCTTTGTGAAATCAGGAAGGGCCAGGATTGGAGAAGTGCACATGGCCATCTTCAAGGTTTGAAAAGCTTGAGCAACTGCTGGAGTCGAAGTGAAAGAGTTCTTTTTTAGGAGTGCAGTGAGAGGTGCCGCAATCTTTCCATAATTCTTAACAAACTTGCGATAATAACCTGTTAAGCCTAGAAATCCATGCAAGCTTTTGAGAGTCTTTGGGTGAGACCAGTCTTGCATAGCTTCAATCTTTTTAGGATCCACCCTGATGTCGTCCTTGCCAACCAGATGACCCATGTACTCGACTTCTGAGGCGCCAAAAGCACATTTAGACTGTTTCAGGAAAAGTTGGTGCTGAGAGAGTAGATGGAGAACTTGATCCACATGAGCAAGATGGTCTATCCAGGTTTTTCTGTAGATGAGGATATCATCAAAGAAAACTAAGGCAAAAGGACGGAGAAAAGGATGGAAGACATGATTCATGAGGCTTTGGAAGGTGGAGGGGGAATTACACAAGCCAAAGGGCATGACCAAAAATTCATAGTGGCCCTCATGAATTCTAAAGGCAATCTTGGGAATGTTTGCCTCTTTCATACATATCTGGTGGTAGCCAGAACGAAGATCAAGTTTAGTAAAGAACTGGACGCCACTCAATTCATCCAAGAGGTCATTAATGACATGAATGAGAAATTTGTCTTTAATGGTAAGTTTGTTGAGGGCACGGAAGTCAAGACACATTCACCAAGAACCTTCTTTCTTCAGGACCATGACCACAGGAGAAGAGTAGGGGCTCGTACTAGGGCAGATAATGTTGAAATAATGTAACTGCAAAGTGTATTCTAATTATTATTTGATATATTATTCATTGGATCAATCCCCATTGTGGATTGATCACGTCGGCTACTGTAAAGGACCAAATCGCCTTTTGTGGATTGGTAATAATGTAATTTTAATAGGCAGAAAGAGAAGTCGGCCCCAGAATATATTAAAGAAGCCCCGAAATATAATAAAGGTGGTTATAACCACCTAGAAGAAGAAGTCGGCCCTGCCAGTGAAAAGACACTTCCACACGTGCTAGACTTGTATAAATAAGGAGGCTAGCGCCTCACTTAGACACACACTCACTTGTTCATTGAGAGATAAGTTTCGGAGTTGCAGTTGGAGAAGAGAGAGAGAGAGAGAGAGAGAGAGAGGCGCATCTTTGGGAGAGGACTTTCTGTACTTGTTTGAGTTATCTCTTGGCATTGTATTGGCTATCTATATTAAGGCAGTTTTGTTGGGTTTTCTGCCCCATGAGGGTTTCCCAGGATAATGATGTGTCTCTTGTGATTGTGTATTTCTCAGTGATCCTATCTTATGCTATTGTTATCTATTGAAATGCAAAGAACTCTAATAATAGCTTAAACCACATGGTATCAGAGCTAAGCTGAAGAGAGCATCTTTCACAAGAGAAAGTGAAAAACGTCACTGTTGTCGTACATGCAAATAAGGGCTTTTTGTTGGTGAGATATTTCAGCCCTAAAACCATCTAGAAAAGTGTGCCCTCCCCCAAGGATCATTTTGGCACCTTCAACGTACCTTTTTAGTGGATAGATCTCCTGGAAAATGAAACCCTAGTTTTCACAAAACCAGAAAACCAGAGTACCAGAAGTACCAGAGTACCAAAAGTACCGGAAAACCAGAAGCACCAGTCCAAAAATCCACAGATCAAGTTTGGAGGGGTAAAAGTTGGATTTTCAAAAATCCGACTACACCAGCTTACTCGCCTCAGCTTAGCGCATCTATCCCCTGGATCAGAATTTCAATATTCGAAGTTTGAAAAATTAGGGTTTCCTCATAAAACCCTAAGTTGCAGTTGCAGACTCAGAACCAGTTGCAGTATCAGTTGCAGTTGCAGACATAGTACCAGTTGCAGTCACCCTTGAATTTCTTAAGAGTTGGTAATGATTATTGTTGCTGCCAGATGGAGGCACTACCTGCAAATGCTATCAAAGGTATGTACTCACATATGTTTAAATGGTTAAACTTTAAAGAGTATTTGCAAGAGAAGGGATGTCTTGCCATAGATCCAGAAGGATCTCAAGATCCAACACATTCAGAGGAATGATGCAACCCAGGTGTGATTATTCTGACATGCATCCATTTGTTATATTGATCAATGTTGCATGTTGTAGCTATGATCATCATTATAACCTTTGATCAAAATATGAGTCAAGGTATTAGATGGATTAAAAGTTGAGATCGTAGAACTTATCCTCTAACCCAACCTTTTGTCAAGATAGCGTATTGTCTTAGTACAGAAGACAGGTTGAAGAAAGCACTCGTCATCTTGAGTGAAGGAGACTCGGAAGAAAAACAAGCACTCATTCCTGAGGACAAGGCTCCAGGTTTGATTAATCAAGTTAATAAGATTCAAAGGTACACATGACAAGTTGATGACTATAGTTGGGATAACAGTGTTTGTAGAGTATCATACTTGATAGCATGTGAGCATATAGAGGTAAATTCTTAACGTAATCATTTGCCTAATACAAATAACACCTCCACTAGGAGAAACCTCGTGTGTTTGTTCCAGGTTGCCATGGAAGAATGTTTGATCACAACACTATGAGAGTATTGACTTCATTTCGTATTATATTCCTTACCTTTAATCTTTGCTTCAGACAAGTTACAAGTAATAGCTCTAAAGGAGCTACTGTGATGATTGTTCATGTCATTGCTTTATATTATCAAAAGGATATTACTCTTGCTTGTTGTTTTGTTGACCTTGTTCCATGTCACATGTAATAACCCCGAGGAAGCAATAGTGAAGGTTGCAGAAGGCAACATGTTAAAGGAGAAACCATAAATGTAGCAATCATCATTGGAAAAGAAGAAGGTGGCTTGTATAAGCTAAAGGATCACTCAGAAGCTGCCATGACCCATGCCATTGAGAATCCATGTGAACTTTGGCATAGAAGGTTAGCTCACATTAACTACAAGGCGCTACCATACATATGCAAAGCGATCATAGGTTTACCAGAACTCAAGGTTGACCATAAAGACATATGCAATGGATGTGCACAAGTTAAGAACATCAAGAACCCATTTCCGAAGAGAGACAACAAAGCAGAAGGAGTCCTAGAACTCATTCATTCAGATGTGTGTGGCCCAATGCCACACACATTAGTGGGTATGTACATTATGTATCATTTATTGATGATTATTCTCGTAAGACTTGATTGTATCTCTTGAGATCTAAAGATGAAGTGTTCAACAAATTCAAGGAATTCAAAGCCTTGATAGAGAATCTTTCTAAAAGAAAGATCAAGATACTTAGGTCAGATAATGGAGAAGAATACACCTCAAAAGAGTTCGTGAACTTCTGCAAAGATGTTGGGATCAAGAGGGAACTCACTACTCCCTATAATCCTCAACAAAATGGTGTGGCTGAAAGAAAGAACATAACGATAATGGAAGTCGTGAAGACCATGATCCACGATCAAGATCTTCCTATGTTCTTATGGGCAGAAGCAACAATGACAACTGTATATGTGCAAAACTGATTGTCCCATAGTGCACTTGGGTTCAAGACCTCGAAAGAGATGTTCACTGGAAAGAAGCTAGAGGTAAGCCATCTCAAAATATTTGGCTGCCTAGTATTTATACATATACCGAAAGAGAAAAGAAACAAGCTAGAACCCTCAAGAAAGAAGGGAATATTTGTGGGATACTGTGAGGTCTCCAAGGCCTTCAGGATCTATATACCAGGTCACCGTCACATTGAGATCAACAGGGATGTGACCTTTGATGAAGATGCAATGCTCAAGAAATCGAGAAAATGACAGCTTGAAGAGGTATATGAAGTGGAACTCGTAATTCCCAGAGTTGTTGAACCAATGAGGGAAGTCGTAACTTCCCCCGGTGAGGAAATTCTAGAATATCATGACGTAGTAGAGTTTCAAGAACCTCCTCAGATGACAATATCCCATAAAAGAAAGCCAAATTGGGCTAGAGAGCTTATTCAAGATGGAGAGAAATATGGTGTTCCCAAAGGAACCACGAGACTTGTGAAGAGACCTAAGCCATTATCTAGTTATATGGATTTGATGTGTGATCTCCTAGGAAAGGAGCCTACCTGTTTTGAAGAAGTCATTCAGAGGAAATAATGGGCATATGCCATGACAGAAGAATACTAATCTATAATAAAGAACGATGTATGAGAAATAGTTCTCAGATCGAATAACAAGGATGTGGTATCATCCAGATGGCTCTTCAAAATAAAACACGTTGTTGATGGAAGTATTGAGAAGTATAAAGCAAGATTTGTATTTCGTGGCTTTTCTAAAACATAAGGCATTGAATATGAAAAGACATTCGCTCCTGTAGCCAGATACACTTCGATTAGGACCATCATAGCCCTTGCAACTAAGATGAAGTGGAAGTTACACCAGATGGACGTAAAGACAACTTTCCTAAATGATGTTATCGAAAAGGAAGTGTATATAGAGAAACCATGTACGGATTGAAGCAAGCTCTTAGAGCTTGGTATGGCTGGATAGACAGCTTTCTGAAGAGCTTGGGCTTTACCAAGAGTAAAGTAGATTCTAACCTCTACTTCAAGGTTATGAACGATGAGCCAGTAATACTATTACTATATGTGGATGACTTATTCTTAACTGGAGAAGAAAAGCTCATCACTGAATGTAAGAAGACACTTGCTTCAGAATTTGAGATGAAAGACCTTGGCCTAATGCACTATTTCTTAGGTCTTGAGGTATGGCAGAGTCCAGAGAGGATATTCCTTAACCAAGGGAAGTATGCAGTGGAAATATTGAAGAGATTTGACATGCAAGCCCATGAATACACCCATGGAAACGAAGTTGAAGCTGTTGGTCGATACTTCATTAGAATTGATTTATGTCACACTGTATAGACAGATTATTGGATCCCTGATGTACCTAACGAACACCAGACCAGATATTTGTTTTGTCGTGAACACCTTGAGTCAGTTTCTGGTAGAACCCAGACATGTTCAACTTGTGGTTGCAAAACATGTGATGAGGTACCTTAAGGGTACATTAGATTGTGTTCTCAATTATGATGGAGATCATGATTTCACATTGAGTGGGTACACTGATTTAGATTGGGCAGCAAGTGTCTCTGACAGGAAAAACACTTCAAGATGCTATTTCAGTTTGGGATCAACCATGATCTCGAGTAGGAAGCAATTCAACATTGCTCTAAGCACAGTGAAAGCAGAATACATTGCTACATGTTCTGCCAGTTGCGAAGCTATATGGCTTTGAAAGTTGTTGACCGACCTATTTGACCTAGAGATGGAAGCAACCACGATCCTATGTGACAACTAGAGCTGCATAAAGATGACAAAGAATCATGTATATCATAACAGATCAAAGCACATAGAGATTTGTTATCATTACATCTGTGACATAGTGCAGAGAGGAGCCTTAAAGCTCCAGTATGTTAGCACGGATGAACATGTTGCTGATGTGTTGACCAAGCCTCTATCTCGTGTAAAGTTTGAGCACTTTCAAGATAAGCTTGGTATAGTCCGAAAGGACCTTCCTCGAAAGGGGGAGTAGTTGTTGTGATAAGAAATCTCTTGCTTTCAGCTTCATTGCTGTGACGTAAAGAAAAGAGATGTGATGAGACTAGTATTGTGCTTTCGGCTTGACAACTGTGACGTAAAGCCAATCTAGTATCTTGCTTCCAACCTGATGGTTGTGACGTAAAGCAAGAAGATGAGATGAGACTAGTACTGTGCTTCCGGCTTGACAATTGTGACGTAAAGTCAGTCTAGTATCTTGCTTCCAACCTGATGGTTGTCACATAAAGCAAGACGATGAGATGAGACTAGTACTGTGCTTCCAGCTTGAGAAGTTGTGACCTAAAACCAGTCTAGTATCTGTTAGCGATAATTCTTGTCACGGGCTCTAGAGCATTCGAGTCTGCAGGTTGCACAAGAAGGCCCAAGCGCAGTGCACAGAAGAAGTCATTTTCGGACTTAAAATCAAGCGAGCGGGCATTTTGTTTTCGGTGGCAAGGATTCATCGACGAAGCAGATCAACGGTCGGTGGGTAATCGTAGTCATGTTGAGTATAGCACAAAGGTTTTCAAAGAAGTGAGCAATCGGATTTCCTCGGGGGTCAACCTTCGCTGACCATCGCGTCTTGGGACTTCGCGAGGGAAGAATGCCAAAGTTCCACACTCCAACTCGCGAGGCCGCGAGCTGCGAAAGGCGCTAGCACTTAAGCACTAGCCGACGGTTACATGTGGAAGGGGCTGACAATGCAAAGGGCTATACTTATATCCCCCCCTCGCGTCTCGGGACTTCGTAAAAGGGGAGCACCAAGGCTCTATCTCCCGACTCGCGAGGTTGCGAGTTGCGAGAGCCTTTGAGATTGGGCCCACGGTCTTGGTACCCGGTCATGGAGGGACATGCCCGAGGAAAGGCACCAGCGCGCACGATGTAATAAGGCAGGGCCCACAACAATGATGAGATTATCCGGGCTGTCCGATCTGGATAGACATGTGGTGCGCGATTAAGTTGCGTCGGCGTTTCACCCCTCGCGACTCCAAAATGCAAAGGGTAGCTCCGTTATGTTCCGATGCGCAAGGTAACGGGAAAGTCCGTGACCCGGGCCCACGGTATCATCGGGAGAATTAAGAACCGTCGGATCTAGAAGGACACCTGGCGCAGGATTAAGCCATCTCGGCGTTTCGCCTCTCGTGACTTCAAAGGCACAAAGAACAGTCATCCTTATTCGCGAATGCCGAAAGCCTCGATGGGAATAAAAGCAGGGTCACGACCCATGGTCACCTGAGACATTAAAGGGATAAGAAAAAGGGAGCCTAAAGGTATTGTGTCCAGTCGCCGAAAGCATCGTCACGATTTCCAGATGCCGTCAGAAGCAATTTCGCTCTTGGTTTTTTGCTTGAAGTAAATAAAGATAAGACAGAGTAGTTGAAGCCTCCTTTCATTAATTTAATGAGGGAATGGAGAGTCTGGCAAGACGTCTGCTCATAGAGGTCCTGTGTACTGATTTTCTCAAAGAGGCCATGCCGAGGACCTCAACTCGACGGAGAAGTCTGCGCACACTAACCGAACGCTTAATGGCTCAGCTACCCTCCTTACATAAGCCATGCATGGTCAAGGTGGCATTTAAAGAAAGATACTGGTACGAGTTTGATTGAAGAGACACCAAGCCTTGGGTTGACTAGGCACGCCTCTGTGAGGTGAATTTTCCTGAGTATATAGACTCAGTCTTTGTATTGTTGTAGGCATCGATGGTTGAGCAGAGCTCCCGGTTGTAAAACTTTAATGAAGCACTGTGTTCTGGTTATGTATAGACTTCTGAGACTTCTTGCCTTATGAATGCCAGTTTCTTTACATCTTTGTTATACTGTGTTAGAGTAGCTCGGAATTGGAGGATCCAGTCGAGTTGTAGTTGTTATAGGATGATGTTGTAATGGATCACTGTAGCAGTTACGATGTTTCTAGTCAGTTCGTGTGATTTTCTTAACGCTGAGTGACTTGGAATTGGAGGATCCAGTCAAGTCCTCTTTCAGTTTCTTGAGACCCTGAACCAAGAGGATCTTGCATTCAGAGTCTTTCTTCTGCAAACGACCGAAAGCCTGTTGCCCAAAGTCGTTTTTTCACCTTTCTCACTAAGTCTTCCACCTATTCACCTTTTAATCAACCCGTTGGCTGAAGTTAGGATTCCAGACCTCCTTTGTTCTTTATGTACCAGATCCAGTCCCTGAGTTAGAATGATACCTCCTCGAGCCATTATCTCCATTTGATCATTCCTTATAAACAAATCGTGACATTAAACTGATGGGCGTTGGGCTCTGCTCCTGCAAGCAATCCATGGGTGACTTCCGACGCTAACATTTCTGGTGCCGTTGTCGGGGACGAAGTTGAAGATTTTCCCTGGGCAAGACGACAACGATCAGCTGATTCTGAAGGTGCATCAGATATCGGAACTATTGAGATTGCTACTGTGCACCTGGCGACTCCACTGTGACGACTCCATTGGGGAGAACCTACTCTATTAATTGTGGCTTTCAGAGGCAGACATACGCGGTCTCATCCACAGCTGCCTCTAGCTACACCTGAATCTGATCCAGAAGCGGTGCTCAGGAAAGGAAAAGCCCCTGAAGAAGGATTTTCCATCGCCGAACCAGGTAATCTTCCCTCTCCTTTCGTAAGAAATCCGTTTTCTCCTCCTCAGATTCTTGACCGGCCTGTTTCTGCAGTTTCCCGTTTCATTAATTTCGGGAGTGTTCCTGTTGAATTTTCTCCTCCTGGTCTGGTACCGGAGGGACGAGACCTTGTCACTCCCCTCTCCCCTGAAGATGGACCTTGGTGTTGGGCCGGGACCACTGAATATCTTCCCGCTCCTATCTTTACTACTCCTGTGCAGAGAGAAGCACCTGATGACTTGAGCTCGTTAGCCTTCTCCTTAGATCCCCTTTTATTTCCCACTCCACTCTGAAACTCATTCCCAGTAGCCCCTTCGCAAACTCCTTCTCCTCTGAGTTCTCCTCCACCTAATATCCCTATGGCTGGTGCTAATCCCCCTCTGAATAGAATGGACGCCATAGTTGCTGCCAGATATGCTCCCTTAATCCTACCCCATCCTATGAATCCTCTCCCTGCTGGAGACTACTTGAAGTATATGCCCAATTTCACTGGGGAAGGAGACATAACGGCCAAAGAGCACCTGGCTGCTTTCTACACTTATGCATATAACCTCAACATCGAGAATGAAGATGTTTGGATGAGAGTCTTCGTCCAGAGCTTGGATGGTGAAGTGAGGAAGTGGTTTAGAGGATTGGCTCCCGGATCTATTGCTAGAATTGAAGTTCTAAAGTGCTTTCCTGAGGTAATGGGGCGATAGGAAAGATTTCATGTATTACATGACAGAGTTTGGGTCTCTAAAGAAGATGGATGGAGAATCTGTCTCTGACTTCTCCAAAAGATTCAATAAGATGTATAACAAAATCCCTGCCGAGATAAAGCCTTCATAAGCCTCAACCAAGATTTCTTATGCTAGTGCATTCGACCCCGATTTCTGTCTGTTGCTGAGAGAAAGAAGAGCCACCACCTTGGCTCAAATGCAAGATGCGGCCATAGAAGTGGAATCCAATGTGTTAGCAACTGATAGACTGAGGAACAAGGCCGACGCAGACAGGAGAAAGGGAAGGTCGGAAGCCTCGACTTCTGACCCATTGGTGCCTCAACCTCAAGTGGATGAACTGACTAAGATGGTGAAGTCTTTGTCTGCAGAGATGGAGAGAATGAGGGTGGAAGAGAGGCAAGCATATAAAGGCCCTCAGATCGCCGAAAATAAAGGAGGTTTCAGGAGGTCAAATGATTTTACTCCCCCTAATATGCAAAGAGAGAGAGGAAGAGACAGAGAAGACCAGAAAATTCAGGCCCCTTTTCAAAACCATTTGGTGGTCGATGAGGAAGAAAGAGAAACAAATGAGCTTGATCCTGAAATCCACTGCCTAGAAGACACTCCTCCTTTTCCTCATCTAACTCAATCAGCATACGAGGAGTCTCTCATGAGCAGTCAGCTAAATGAATTGAGCAAGGGAGACAAGGTTAGTGGCGGCCGAGGCAGGTATAACCTGAGGTCCGACAAAAGGACATCAACACCTGTTATTCCTTAGCAGTCTACTAGAACAAAAAAGCCTGCTAACGCAGTAGCAGATGGTCATAGAGGTAAGAAGGCCCAACCCCTCTCTCCCATTGTCCATAATCATGTTCTTGAAATAAAAGAAATCCCAAAACCCACAGCTTCTTTTAACTTCGAGCATGAGATCCAAAAGATCAAGATCCCTATGCCCCTCACTGAGCTAATTAAACATGGAGAGTTTAAAAAACGCTTCTCTGAGATTTTACAGTCTGAAGCCTCATGCCTTCCCACAGACTCGATAAACCTCCAAGAGGAAAAGCCAGCAGTTGTCCTAGGACCCATGGTAGAAGATAGAGATGATTCATCCCCTCCTTTCTACACCTCCCTGAACATACACGATAAAGTGTTGCACAACTACTTGATGGATTTGGGGGCTTCTCACAACCTCATGCCTAAAACTGTCATGGAGGAATTAGGACTAGAAGTCACCCGAGCCTATCATGACCTCTATTCTTTCGACTACAGGAGAGTTTAGTGTCTTGGAGTTATTAAGGACCTGGTTGTGACCTTGTTTCAACTTCCTATGAAAAGTGTGGTCATGGATATCGTAGTGGTCGATGTTCCCCCCAAGTTCGGTATGTTGTTATCAAGATCTTGGATAAAAAGACTGGGGGGAACCTTGCAGATGGACCTCACGTATGCCACTATCCAAATGTTCGGAGGAGAGCATAGAAGACTATATAGGGAAGCCCAACTGGCCTATATAATCAGCGCGAAGCCAACCCTACCAATCATCCCATCTTTGCCTTGGACACTGATTTAGGCTCCAGTTTGCTACAACTCACCCATGCCCCCGAGCCTCCTCTCAAACTCAGAAAGTGACCCACCATTTCCCCTAAATCTTCTCCCTCCATCACTCCCGTCTGGAAAATGTTCTTTGATGGAGCCTCCTCCAGGGAAGGCGTTGGAGCTGGAGTGGCTTTTGTGTCACCAGCTCAGGAAACCATATCTCTGTCATACAAACTAGAATTTGAAGCTACCAACAATGTGGCAGAATATGAAGCTCTTATCCTGGGATTAAGAGCTGCGAGGGAAATGGGAATACAGGAGGTAGCAGTGTTCGGAGATGCAGAGTTGGTGGTCCAACAGATTAGAAACGCCTATCAGGATAAGCATCCTCGACTCAGGAGTTACAGGAATGAGGTATGGGATCTTATTGACAGTTTCTTCTCAGCATTTAAAATTTCTTTCATCCCGAGAGAAGAAAACACAGTGGCAGATTCCTTGGCTACATCTGCAAGCCTTTTCAAAGTACCCTTGCCGCCCAAACTGAGGTATGATGTAGAAGTAAAATATAGGCCCTCCATACCTGACAATGTTAAGCA
>ML792264.1:30405-40458 GCA_009831015.1 Picea engelmannii | reverse complement strand
TTCCATTAGACTCGGTCTCAACATTTCCCATGCTGACATGCAAACCTATGAATTCCTCTTGATGACGGTAGGACCCTTGGGCATATTCCATTACCATGGTTCTCATATAGGAATCAAATTGTCTTTCTGAACCTATAATTCAACAGAAAATGTGAATGCAAATAAATTTCTATTAGACAAAAATATATACACACACAATTTTGGAAAAGAATGCATAAACTTTTCTGCCCTTTAATGCCACCAATTATCTTCTTTTGAGTTGAATGAAAAATTTAGTGCCCAAATTAATTTCCAGGGTTAATAGATGGATTCTTCTCCTCAAGACCTTTCCATCGACTATTCATTTTCCCAATTCTGACTTCTGAGCATAAAGTTAAGGTCCTTAGAAGTTTTGGCCATTATCCATTTTTCAACTCTACATGTTACATGTGTCCTCTTTCTCTTCCTGCACTTTTTTAGGTACACATAGTCCAAAGTTGGCTCCATGGATGAATTCTACAATCCATGAGCTTTCCATAGACTACTCCCCGGCTCCAAACTAATTCTTGAGCTAGGCATTATGCCCTCTAGATGAAATTTGGTATTGAATTTTACCCTTGACTGTTTAGGTTGTAACTTCTTCATATGAGGTCCATTTTGCTCAGAATAGCTCATTGGAAAACTCTCCTTGAGCTCTTTCATTTTTTAATCAAAAAATCTATTTACTGGAAGTATACATATTTTACGTAAAATTTGATTTTCTAAAAACATTGATTAGGCCCTCAAAAATGCCCTTCAAGATGAAGACCTTCAAAAACTAGAATTCTCATGGAAAATTCACTAATTTACCGTTGTAATAGTATTTAGATCCAAACCGTAGATCTTAGGTTCAAGAATAATCCCAATCATTGATCCACTTATCCCTGTTAAGTCATGGCTAGATTTCAACAAACTTGTTGAAACTCTTCCTCAGACTCTTCCCATCGGAAATTCCAAGTTGTTGGGTACACGGATTCCTTTGAAATCCATGGTTCAAAAAACTATTGGACTCTTCTCGTCAGAAAACATCCATCGAAAACAGGGTTTTCCTTGCTTATTGACCTTTCTAAAGACCGAATTCTGATAACCTATTCGGACGCTCTATCAGATTCACCCGTAAAAAATGTTCTCTCCGAATGAGACCCTCTGACAACCTTCTTCTGAAGACTATCGAGAAAAATCCCTTCTGAAGCAATCCAAAACATCCCTTCTGAAGCCATTACGAACACTCCTTTCAGAAAACCTGCACTCGATTGCTACGTGACACTCTTTGATTCACCAGCCCTTGCTGATATGTCCTTTGACATGGCGTGTTGATGTGGGAACTAACTTGGCATTCTTTTCCACCCTCGTCCCTTCCAAGACAACATGCTCATTCGATAGATCAAATAGTAAAAAACATGCCAATCGACGACCACGATCATCTCAGGTTCCCAAGTTACGTACCTATTACCTCGGTCGAAGAATATTCATCAGACACTCTTCACCACTACTAGACTTCTAATAATAGCTTCTAAAGCTTCATTTCTAAAAGATCTAATGGCTAAGACCACTTGCGTCTGATAGTTCAGATATTCTTGGAAAGCTTCAACTACTCGTCCTTTAACTTGGTCGAACTGACTTCATCGAACAATGAAGTTACCCCTGAGCTTCACGGAAGAATTCTTCTAGTAACACTACCCATAGATCCAATGATTGGGAAAGAATCAGATTGATCTAACGACTCTCGTTTCTTCGATCTTCTTCCATCGGGATCCTCCCCTTGGAATCAACCGCATGCTTGACTCAAATATTTTTCCAAAACCTTCTTCCTGAATGCATGTTGGGAACATCCTGTTCGGACCTTCTGTGCTTGAATCTCGATCGTTGATTCTCCGGGTCGAATTAAATTGGGCCATTCATTACCAAACTTCATGGTTGCCATGAAACACATAGGAATTCAACCCTACAAGCCAAAATCGACTCTGCAACCTGCAACTCAATGCCATAATTTTTCTTCTTTATCTGCTCTAAAGCACTTAAACTCAAAATATGCTCATAATTTGGGGATTCCACTTCAGTTCACCATTTTTCCGCAGTTTCCTCAAAAGACAAAATCTATGACCGCAAATCTGCTCAATTTGCACTAGATGCTAGCCCATACAAGTTCAATGTTGAACCTTGAGCTATAATACCATAATGTAGTGTTCCCTATCTCAACTAGGGATCATTACATGTAGAATTATACACATTAAAATAAAAAAATTTGTTAATTCATTTGTTGTAGCTTACCAACCACGATTTAAACACATTTTCAACCATTGTTACACATTATATTGGTCATCACAGTGATCACCTGAAAAGATGTGTTCATGTTCGCTAAAAATATTAAAAGAGACTTTCTCCATGGGAAAAGTGATTTGCTTTCCTCTCTCAAAAACCATGTCAAGGAAGGTCGTCGCACGCTGCTATATGTATTGGGTGCGACGATGCTTGATCACCGCACTCTACCCTAAACATGGACTGTGACGTCGTTGCAGCCTGCTTGAGCATAGGGTGCGATGATGCTTAAAGCATGGGAAAAATCAAATTTCACGAATGTTCTAGAAGGGGATCTTCTAGAAGATGAGGTGGCCTCCAATCGGTTTGGATCTTACTCGCTTCTCTGATTTGGTGGGATCATCCTAATCTCCTCATTCTCTCTTTCACACTATATAAAGAGGGATCTCTCATGGAAAATGAGAAGGTTGAATAGGCTAAGATTTGTATGGAGAGTTCTACTTCAGATTATGCTTGAGATATTTGCCTTAGTTCTTCAAGTCAGATTGTGTATTTTCTTCATTCAAGACATTTGGAGCAAAGGTGTGTGTGTTGAAGGAAAGATCCATTGAAAGGGGACCTTGCAACATCAAGTCATAGGTTGTATTCTCCACTTTCTATCCACTTAATACAGTAATGCATTTCTTCACTGTATAAGCATCTCGTCTTCTATTGTATAATTCCTTGATAATATACATAGAATTAATTAGAATATATATATATATATATATATATATATATCTTTGTTTTCCTTCTTTGTTGGTTTGTGACTCTTAGACAGACTAACTATTCTGCAAACTTAGGGAAGGAGCTACAAAGAGGACGCTAGCGGGGACAAGCGTCTTTTAAAAGGTATGTCACTTGTCACCCATTAAACTAGTTCATATGATGATGAAGTTTAAGGTGAAGTGTGCATTCTGTTATGTTTTGTTCTAGTTTCCTGTAGAATCTAGGGAGATCTGTTTAGGTCCGCATTTACCAATTAGTCAGATAAAAAAATGGGCGACCATACTAGGGAAACAAATTTCTTTTGGGTTTTTTGCCTCTTATTTGCTTTTAGCCTGCATTTGATTGATTTATAGGTTTGAAGCTTGCATTTGATTGATTTTCGGAAATTGAATGTTTTTCTATGTAGATTTTGCAAGTTTTACTTTTGATTCTTGTCACAAGGGTATATTCACTAGGTCTCGGTCCTGAGTGCTTGTTTGGCAAAGAGTCTTTGACGTATTTGAAGTTTTGGATTGTTTTTACTTTCTGGATTGTTCATTGATTAAGAGACATTTTTGTTTGCATTTGACAAAAGACTTTCTTATCATTTCATGTTTTTGTCTACATTTTGGGTTTGATTTGGGAATTGTGTTGAGAATGTGTTAATTTTCTTAGATTACGCTTTCTTTTCTTCATTACATCTCTGATATTATTTGAGAAATAAAGAACTGAAGTCATTCTTCTTTTAGTGATCTTTCACAAGAAAATTATTGCATTCAAGATATTTATCAAAAGAGAAAATTGAAAATTTTTGTAACTTATGATTATTTGAAATTTTGTTCATTCGAAACTGATAAATTGTGTTTCGTAGCTTTTGTATTTCAAAAAGAGATACCTTCTCCCTACTATAATTAGATTTCATCGAATTGAAAGATTGCATATTCATATCTTCTTTCATTTTATTGGGTCAAGGTCGCATACGTCATCAATTTCATTTCCATCTCCCTTTTTAGTAAACAACAACCTTTAAAATACAACGTAATTTTAAAATTTATTAGCCACTTTATTTTCTAGAAATTCTCTTCACCAACATTATCGAGGATAGCGCTTTGGAATAGGTTGTAAGACACACTCTCCAAAGCATCAAAACACACAATAGTATCTTGTGGTAGGGAGAGTTCAAATCCACTTGCTGCATTTTGTCCTAGGAAGCCCTTCTAACACAAGGGTCAATCATGAGGTCACATTAGGACTAACAGAGTTACTCACCCTGCTTTGTTGGTCTTAATGTATATATTTCATGTATTATTGGGGGTTACTTGAGAAGAAAATCCTGTGGGGACCTTCTCGAGTTGATTTCGGGCTAGATACCCTACCTTTGTGCATGGATCGGACCGTCGACTCTTTACCCAGGCATCAATGTCGTAATTGGTAACCTTAGTAGCCTATCTCTCTAGGGTCTTTACACGAGGTGACTGTGAAGGGGAAAGTCTTCACGGTACCTGGAATCGATGTTGGCCAAACTCACTCAGACTCCTTGGAGGGTATACCCACGATTATGTGTGGTAGCTTGCACCAGGGTGTAAGTCCGTTAAGAAGGTCATCGACGTAAATTTTCCAGCTACTTTATCCCAGCCCCTTCTTGTCTTGATTTCGCGATGTTGGATTTCATCACCAACTAGTGACTTCGAAATAAGAAGGTTTGTTTGTTTGGTTTGACTTCTAGATTTTATTAGAGAGTGTTGTTTGTTTCTCTAGTTGTACATAGATTTGTTTCGTTATTTTTTTGGTATGGCCAACATAGACCCTCATCGTTCACGTAGGATGCAAGGGCTACCTCTGGAAGATCCAAAAGATTACCTCCCTTTGCTTCCTAACTCACCATAGGGCTCTCCTGAAGGAGCAGTCAATAACGAAGTAGCCTCTTTGAGTCATTGCCTCGATTCAGAATCATTTTTATTTTGCCATCCGAGAACTAAAATGATTAGGAAATAGATACATTACATGGGGAAAGCCGTGTGCGATGAGAATTGCAAGCACGGTTTGGGGAGAGATTTACCGCTCTTACTGATACTGAAGGAGCAGATAATCCACTCCATCCGACGAGCTCTAGGTTCGAGTCCTGGGCAAACCGTATCAAATTTATGATAGGGACCTCTATCCACTTATTCTGGTTTTGGATCCAATCAAGTTCCTTTTCCTATTTGTTCCTATTCACAGGGAACGAACTATCACACTATGGGTTTTCCGGAAAGGTGATGAAGAATTAATATTCCACTCATATTCATTTATTTAGAATTCGGTTTCAGAATCGCATTGCACTTCGTTATAGCGAACAACAAATTTTTCCCCTTCACTGATTCAATCCTATTCATTCTCATTACAACGGATATTCCATTCCTAGAACCAGGAATAAAGAATTTGATGGAGTATCTAACCACAAATAGATCTATAGAGTGTGTAATATATGCACAAAAATAGAGAGTCTATCTCAAATACTCTATTCTATCAATATAGGATAGATCAATATCTATCCCATTAGGATAGATATTTAAATTCCATCCCGGATATTTTGAAGTCATCACCAACTAGTGACTTCAAAATAAGAAGGTTTGTTTGCTTGGTTTGATTTCTAGATTTTATTAGATAGTGTTATTTGTTTCTCTAGTTGGCCATAGATTTGTTTCGTTATTTATTTGGTATGGCCAACATCGGCCCTCACCGTTCATGTAGGATGCAAGGACTACCTCTGGAAGATCCAAAAGATTACCTCCCTTTGCTTCCTAACTCACCATAGGGCTCTCCTGAAGGAGCAGTCAATAACAAAGTAGCCTATGAGATTGGAAGTTCAACTCCTTCAGAGGAATCGATACTTCCCCTAAATCTGTTATTGAGTGTTATACAAGATCCACATTTTCTCCTGATGGATTCATCGAGGGAACTTGTTGTTGACGAAAATATTGAAGTACCTACTAGACCTAACATCGAGTCTGGAGTAGACAATCCACTCTTTCAGAGTGAGTCATTTAGAACCCTAGTTCATAATACTAGTGTTTTTCGGAAAACCTCCACGAGACACAATATTTTTGATAAACTAGCATTCCTAGCATCGCAAATGCCTATGACTTTCGCTGCTTATACAGTACCTTTAGAACATTTCACTGGCACATCCAGTAATGTTGTCACCTTTCCAGACCAATTATTAATTGGTTCTTACTCGATTCTTCCTCTCCATATCGCTAACTCTACTATGGTCCCACAAGCTACGACTGTTTCTGTCGGAAATGTGGTCATCACTCAAGCTCCTATTGGAACACCACTTCCGCTTAGATCAAAATTGTCACTTCCCCCTGAGTATAACGCTTTGAATACTTCCATCACTATCCCTACCCAGAATCCATCCGGAGGGTCTAATCTTTTTGTTCCTCCTGGGTATAATGTTGCTAGTCATTTTGTTCCTACACCTACCCAGGTTCTCTCCAGAGGGTCTTACATTCCTCCTCCACCTTTTGCTGGAGGATCTAGTCGTCCTGGCCTTAGTAGCTCCAACCTAGTTGGAGGCACTCGTCATTTTTTTGCTTCTAGTTTTCAGATTCCTGTTGGAGGTCAACCTCAAGTTGTAGGACAAACTCAAGTTGGGGGGAAACCTCCAGTTGGGGGGCAACTTCAAGTTGGGGGGCAACCTCAATTTGGAGGCCATAACCCCGTTTATGGGCAAAGTATACCTGGATTACAATCTCAACCTTGGAATCTTTCTTTCTAAGGGAATCAACAACCGTCTAGGGGGCAACATCCTCAAGTTAATTCTTTTGTACCCCCTAATCTCGAGCAACTGTATCCAGGTTCTATGAATCCTACTTGGGGCCAAAATTTTTAGTCCAATGCTCCTTTCCAAGGGAGCTCACTTAATCAAAACCCTCCACAACCGAATCTATCATGATTGTCTAATTATCTATAGAATGCTTATGGACCTATTGGTATACCTATGGGACTACGTCCTCTAAACTACCAGTTTCCTCAAGTGAACAGACAATTGTCTTTTCTTGCTACTTTGGATTTACCAGATTTATCTAGGATTTTGAATGATCCTATTTTGCATTCTCCTTATTGGCCCATCATACCGGCCAAATTACCATATGACATTCCTAAGTTCGACAGTCGATAAGGAGAAGACCCAAATAATCATGTCATGACTTTCCATCTTTGGTGTTTGTCCAACTCATTGATGGATGACTCTATAATATTATGACTTTTCCAACGAACACTCATGGGTTTAGCAGCCAAATGGTATATTGAGTTACCACGAGGCTTCTTTAATGACCTTAATACCCTAGCCATGGCTTTCTTAAAGCATTACCAATTGCCAATTCGATATGAGACATGAAGTGAAATTTTGGGTTCTTTTAAACAATCCTCTTCCACTCATATTTCTGATCATATCCATGAGTGGAGAAGGAGAAGGCGCTTAATCAAAGTTCCCCTTCTTATCAACTATTGCCTGAGCGGTTTACCAAATCACTCATTGGGCCTATATCCCGTGATGTTTCCATGGGTGGTGTCATCACTGAAGAACGGGCGATTAGTCCTGCTCTATATATGGATCTTGTTTATTCGCGAACGTACACACTATACAACTTGATTCCTGATGCTCCTGATCCTTTTATGACTCCTACCCCAACACCTCCAGTAGCTTCTTATGTTGTTGATGGCGTGATTGGAACCTTTCATGCTGAGACTCGGTATACACAAGTCGGGCATACCAATCCCAAGTCTACCACTTCTAATGTACAAAATACTCCTACTCCTACTCCTTCCCCCGGTAAAACTTCTAAAGTTAATTCGGTTCAATCTACACCTACCGGTAAAAATCAAAATAAAAAGAAAGGGAAGGGTAAGAAAAAGGAGGAAAAAAATAATAATCAACAATCTGAGAAACCTAAAACACAGCATGTTGATGACAAGGACAAACGTAAATCGTGTTATTCTTTCCTTATCTGTGGTGACGACCATTATACGAAATATTGTCCAAGACGTGTTGAGGTTACTAAGTTTTTGCAGGGGATCGGGAAGCCTCCTACACCCCTCGTCTTGTCGCAACTTTTTCCTTCTCAGCAGCAGGCCCAATTGGTCATTCGTGACCAACCTTCTTCCTCTACCACGTCTTATGTGCTTATGTGCATTGGTGACTCCAAGAAGAACGAAGTTGTAGTCCCTCCCCCAACTTCACCTCCAAACGGTTCGCTTCATCTCAAACGACTGGGTCTAGATACAGTGCTTCATCCCCCTCCCAAGGGTGTTGTTCAAAAGTCTTCATTTAATCCTCACGCATGTAATGCCCAAAACTATAATATTGTAGAAGACCTTGTGCAAGCACCCTCTACGATGTCGGCTCTCGAAGTCCTTCAAAGTTGTCCTACTCAACGAAAGGCAATGTTAAAGGATATTGGTGGAATTGATCCTACCGATACTAATTTAATAATCTTTTACTTGGAAGATCATTTTCCAAGGCTTCATCCTCAATTAGCGTTTCAGATCCAAGTTGTTGTGGAAAATAATAATATTTGTCGAACCGTTATTGACGAAGGAGCCTCGACTTGCGTTAAGTCTGTCACTTGTTGGAAATATATTGGCTCTCCTACCCTTACCGAGTCACACAATACTCTTAAAGCTTTTAATGGTATGGGGTTTAAACCTTATGGTGTTCTTCTGTCATTGTCTATTATGTTTGAAGGTAAAGCGGTTAACGTCGAGGTTGAGATCTGTGATGCACCTCTCGATTATAACCTTCTACTTGGTCGTAGCTGGATCAACTCAATGCACGTAATTGTTTCTACTTTTTTTCGAGTGTTACGTTTCCCACAACAAGGAAAAGTCATTATTGTTGATCAACTAGCCTTCTTTAATTCTGATTCGCGTACTAGCAACGATCCTTTTATTTCGAAAACACCTCCCGGTTATGAGAATGTTGGCGTGGGTCTTTTAAAAGATTCAAACTTGATGGGTTCTTTTCTCATTCCACCACCCGATATTCCTCCTCCTTTTATCGCCTCGATTAACATGATATCACCCTATGTTCGTGAAATCCATGAGTCTTATGACCCATGCGTAGTACCTAACCCTGGTGACTATCTTCATTATGGTGACCGAATGCCTTTAAGCCTAATGGAATCAACTTATCAAGCTATTCAATCGGCCACTCCTTCTCCTCCTTCTCTCTGTGATATATCTCCTGATCCGTTCCACGTGATCTTTCCTACTAATGAGATGATCATGTCGGTCATGTCTATGGAAGATACTCCATGGGACGATGGGCATCATCGTTCTATTCTCTTCCTAGAATGTGAGACCATAGAGAGTTACCAACGGATTTTGACTTCGTCTACCGTTGTTGTTATTTCTTTTGTTTGTAATGTCCCTTTCCAAATAGGATCTCTAGAAGAGGAGGCTTAATGGTCTAAACTGCCCCATTAGACTATAGCCAAGGTCAAAGAAGGGCAAACAAGGTTACTAGAGGTCACTCCAGTCACAGGTGTTATATTCAGAAAGTGACATTGAGCTAACAAGGGTTAAAAGCGCTTTTAGGTCATTATGAGCTAAAAATAGAAGTCAACAGTGAATTAGGGTTTCAGCAGTGATTTATGGTTTCAGCATGATTTAGGGTTTTGGAAAACTATAAAGGAAGGGTTAGCGACCTAATTCATCATTATGAAAATTATGACTTGTCATTGAGGAGAAGAGGCTTATCTCAGGAGAGATAGTTCAGTGTATTCCAGGAGGAAGACACTAGTTGGCTGATTTCGGTGTTGAAAGACATACCCTAGTCACCGGGAAGACCATCCAGGTCTTCCATCATTCTTCATTAATTTCGCAATGCTCCCATATTCTGGGTATTATCTTTTAGTTGCTTATTTGTATTCCGGCTAAGATCCTTTTGTCTTTTGATCTAGCCAAGTGTTGTTATTTTATTCAGCCGCAGTTGCTTATTTATATTCCGACTAAGATCCTTTGTATGTTGATCTAGTCGAGTAT
>ML792264.1:19781-30031 GCA_009831015.1 Picea engelmannii | reverse complement strand
TGTACTCCATTTATGACAAGGAAATGTTGGCAATCATGCATGCCTTGACCAAGTTCAGACAATATTTGGTGGGCAACAAATTCGTGGTCAAGACCGATCACAATAGTTTGAAGTATTTCCTTGAGCAAAAGGACCTCAGTGAGCGCCAACAAAAATGGGTGACGAAGGTATAGGCATTCAACTTTGACATAGAGTATGTCAAGGGGAAGAAGAACATTGTGGCCGATGAACTATCGAGGAGACCTGCGGCATGTTCTTTGATGGAGATTTCAGTAGATTGGAAATCCCACTTGTTAGTGAAGTATTCCAAGAACAAGTTATCTTGTGAGGTGATGGATGAGCAGATACATGATGATTGGTATAGGGTCATTGACGATGTCATATTTTACAAGGATAGAGTCTACTTGGTGCCAGATTCAGGGCTTAAGAAGAAAATCCTCACTGTAGTTCATGATTCACCTCTAGCAGGCCATCAGGGGTTTTTCAAAACCTACAGACAGATCAGAGAGAGGTTCTCATGGAAGTGCCTCAAACAAGACGTTATGAGACATGTCAGCGAGTGTGTGACTTGCCAGCAGAACAAGTCAGAGCATGCTCTTCCAGCAGGGCTACTTCAGCCACTCCCCATTCCAGAGCAGAAATGGGAGAGTATATCTATGGACTTCATCACCGGTCTACCCAAGGTCCAGGGTAAGGACTGTATCTATGTAGTGGTCGGCAGATTGACAAAGTTTGCTCACTTCTACGCCATACCGACAGAGTACAATGCAGTTCAGGTAGCCGAGATTTTCTTCGGGGAGTTCTTCAGACTTCATGGGTTGCCGAAGAACATCGTCAGTGACAGGGACAGTCGGTTCGTAGGGACATTTTGGAGAGAGTTGTTTCGTTTGGTGGGGGCAGAGTTGACACCTAGAACCAACTATCACCCTTAGACAGATGGGAAGACTGAGATTGTGAACAAGTGGGTTGAAGGGTATTTGAGGAACTATGTAGGAGGACAACAGAGAATGTGGGTAAAGTGGTTACATTTATGGGAACATTGCTACAACACCACCTTCCACATGTCCACTGGTATGACACCCTTCTGATCATTGTATGGATATGATACTCCCACTTTGGTAGACTTGGTCTTCAGGGAGAGCAGAGCTCCCAAGGCCAAGGATTGGATCATAGAGAGTCAGGAGATTCTCAAATTGTTGAAAGAGAACCTGCAGATGGCGCAAAATCGACAAAAGATAAGCGCGGACAGGCACAGGATAGAGCACAACTTTGAGGTTGGAGATTTGGTTTTCTTGAGACTCCAACCCTACAGACAGTCATCTCTGAAGAAGAGTGGAGCCGAGAAGCTCAAGCCCAGATTTTATGGTCCTTACAGGATCATGCGCCGAGTAGGCGAGGTTTCTTACGAGCTAGAGATTCCAGAGGGGAGCAAGATTCATAACGTGTTCCACGTGTCTTGCCTAAAAAAGGCAGTGAGACAATTCATTAACACATAATAGGAGCTTCCCCTGTTGGATGAGGAGGGACAGTTGGAGTTAGTTCCGGAGGAGGTTTTGGAGTTCCGGGAGTGGAAACTAAGGAGTAGGGTCATCAGAGAGTGTTTGATTAGATGGAGAGGGCTTCCAGTAGAGGATGCTACTTGGGAGAGCGAGCAAGTGTTGCAACACCTTGGACTAGTATTGCTTGAGGAAAAGCAATTTCGGGAAGGGAGGACTGTAATGTCTCTTTCCAAGTAGGAGCTCCAGAAGAGGAAGCTTAATGATCTAAATCGCCCCGTTAGACTATAGCCAAGGCCAAAGAGGGGTAAACAGGGTTACTAGAGGTCACTCCAGTCACAGGTGTTATATTTGGAAAGTGACATTGAGCTAACAAGGGTTAAAAGTGTTTTTAGGTCATTATGAGCTAAAAATGGAAGTCAACAGTGAATTCGGGTTTCGACAGTGATTTAGGGTTTCAACATGATTTAGGGTTTTGGAAAGCTATAAAGGAAGGGTCAGTGACCTAATTCATCATTATGCAGATTAAGACTTGTCATTGAGGAGAAGAGGCGCATCTCAGGAGAGATAGTTCAGTGTATTCTAGGAGGAAGACACCAGTTGGATGATTTCGGTTTTGAAAGACACACCCTAGTCACCGGGAAGACCATCCAGGTCTTCCATCATTTTTCATTGGTTCCGCAGTGCTCCCATATTCTGGGTATTATCTTTTAGTTGCTTGTTTGTATTTCGGCTAAGATCCTTTTGTCTTTTGATCTAGCCGAGTGTTGTTATTTTATTCATCCGCAGTTGCTTATTTATATTCCGACTAAGATCCTTTGTATGCTGATCTAGTTGAGTATTGCCAGTTATTCAGCCGCATTCGGCCATTTTGTAATCCACAGAGATATCATAATACAAACTTGCAGTCCTTTGTCGCGTTTATTATTTGTATGATCATTTGTATGCTGTAAACCTTTGATCCTACACACACATTAGCAGCGTTTCCTAGACTAGCCAAGTCAGGAACATTACATTGTTCCCGAGTCAACACACGATGTGTTGTATGAAGGGAACTTGAGTACCATTTCACCTATCGTTCCTATTGACATATTGATTAAACCTGGGGTCATGGAAAATGTTCATATCGGTGCCTCATGTTCTACTGATGAGGTCTGCACTTATAAAGCCCTTTTTCAAGAATTCTATGACATTTTTTCCTGGAGTTATGAAGAAATGCATGGTATCGATCTTGATATTGTTGTGCATGAGATTAAGACTTACCCAAATGCTAAACCCGTTCGACAGAGACTTCGCCTAGTGCATCCACGTAAAGCTGCTGCTATTAAGCTTGAAGTTGAAAAACCTCTTAAAGTTGGCTTTGTCTATCTTGTGGCTTTGACTGATTTGGTGTCCAATCTTGTTCCGGTAAACAAGAAACAAGGCACAATCCACATTTTTGTAGATTATAGAGATATAAATAAAGCTTGTCCCAAAGACAATTATCCAACCCCTTTCGTTGACCAGATTGTTGATGACTGTGCCGAGAGTGAAATCTTCTCCTTGATGGATGGTTTCTCTGGCTATAATCAAATCAATATTTTACTACGGATCAACATGAAACTGCTTTTATTTTCCTTTAGGGAACCTTCGCATACCGAAAACTTCCTTTTGGTCTAAAAAATGTTGGGGTCGAATTTTCAACACGCTATGTCTTATGCTTTTCATGGCATTAAACACATTGTACAACCCTATCTAGACGATCTACCAGTGCATTCCATGCGTCGTCAAGATCACCCGACACATTTACGGCCCATTTTCCTACGCTGTCGTTATTATCACATACGTTTGAATTGACACAAATGTGTTTTTTTTTTGTGGAATCTGAATGACTTCATGGTTTTATCGTGTCTATACATGGGATTCGTGTAGACTCCTTAAAGGTTGAGGCTATTCTAACTCCTCCTTCCACGCTACGCCAACTCCAAAGTTTGCAAGGGAAGACAAACTTTTTAATTCGATTCATTCCCAATTACGTTGAATTAATGAAAGGATTGACTTGGCTTCTCAAGAAAGGTTACGATTTTCTATTGGACGATACTCCAAACAAAGCCTTTGAGGCTTTGAAACTCGCCTTAACCCGTACACCACTGTTGTTTCCACCTGACTATAGTTGAGATTACTTCATGTACTTAGCTGCTTCGGACTCTACCATTGCTATGGTTTTAGTCCAAGAGGATGATTCACACGATGAACATGTTATATACTATTTGATTCGAAGTCTGACGACTACTGAAACCAAATATTTACATGTGGAGAAATTGGCCTTGTTAGTTGTTCAGGTTGTTCAACGTTTTCTTCACTACATCTTATTACGTAGAACCACAATCATTTCCGATTGCAACCCCATGAAACATATCCTTACTCGACAATTGTTGGGGGGCAAGTACTCTAAATGGATAGTTATTCTCCCGAAGTTTGATTTGGATTTTGAATGTGCCAAGTCAAAGAAGTCTTTGGTTTTTGTTGAATTGATATGTGACCTTCCCTCTATTGAGACAGAAACTGTGGTAGAGGATTCCTTACCTAACGAATCCCTCTTTCTGATGACATATGGTACAAATATATTATCATCTATCTCCAGACCCAAACTTTTTGGCTTGATCTTTCTAGTACAGATCGTCGTCGTATCCGGTATCAAGCCCGTCAATACATTATCCTCGGTGATACCCTTTACTGCCGTGGTATTGATTCCATATTTCGATGATGTCTCACCTACGATGAAGCTGAGAAAGCTTTGAATGATTGTCACTCTAGAGCATGTGGTGGTCATATGTCTGAGTATGCCACTGCCCAAAAGATCTTACGAGCTGGTTATTTCTGGCCTTTGTTCTTTAAGGATTGCATTACTGTCGTCCAGAAATGCCACGCTTGTCAAACCTACAACAATAAGATCTGATCTCACCCTGCTCCTCTTCACCCTGTAGTTTCCATTGATCCATTCGCAAAATGGGGCATTGACTTCAAGACATGTAACCCTCACTCGACCGGGGGGCATGGATACATTATTGTAGTTGTGGATTATTTCACTAAGTGGGCCGAGGTGGTGCCTACATTTGATAATACCGAGAAAACTGCAATGTTATTCATATTCAATCATATTATTACTAGATTTGGTGTCCCTCAAGCCATCATTACTGATCACGGTACTCATTTTCATAATTTCATGATGTCTGAACTTACTGAGAAGTTGGGTCTTCGACATGAAAACTCGACCCCCTATTATCCACAGGCCAATGGCCAGGTTGAAGCAATTAACAAAGTTCTCACTACTATGCTTCAACACATGGTAGGAATTCATAAGTCAAATTGACACACAATGTTGTTCTCAGCATTGTGGGACTATCAGAAATCCGTCAAGTCTGCCATGGGATTCACACCTTTCCAGTTATTATATGGTATCGAAGCAATTTTGTCAATTGAATGTGAAATCCCATCTTTGAAACTAGTCGTCAAACTTCTCCCTAACACCTCTGCTGAAGAGGAACGTCTTTTGTATTTTATGCAATTAGACGAGACCCGTCGTGATGATGCCTTAGTCATTGAAACTCAGAAAAAGTGTGTTAAAGCCCAATATGATAAGCATGTCAAACCACGTGTTTTTTCTGAAGGTGATCTAGTTCTTCTTTACAAGCAAGATCATGACTTACCAGGGGTCGGTAAATTCGAGCCCATGTGGCAGGGTCCTTATATTGTGAAACGAGTGTTGGAGAAAGGGGCTTATGAGTTGGTGGATTATAATGGAATCCCTTTGAGTGAACCAAGAAATGGGCTTTATTTGAAGAAGTACTATGCTTAAATCATTTTTTCATAAGTGTTGTGTATTTTTAGAGTATCATACTCTTGTGTGATTTTTCGTTTTTGGTTCCACCTTTCGACTGTTTACCTTGCATTGTGCTTGGTTTCTAGATGTCAATGTCTTTGCTACCCTACATTGGCTTTGTTGATGGCGCTAGTCGCAGTACTCAAAACTTAGCGTCTGTTGCTTGGGTAATCTATGCACCTACGGATGAATTAATCAGTCTACATGATGTTTGCCTTAGTCGTGCAACTAACAATATCATGAAATACAATGCAATTATCGAGTTATTGACTGACATTGTTTCATGTGGAATCTGTCATCTTATTGTATGACTCGATTCATAGTTAGTAGTACTATAGTTAAGTAACGTTTATTTCATCCAGAGTCCTACTTTGTTAAGGGTATATTTACTTATTCGTCTCTTGGAGCGTAATTTTGATTACATTGAATATCAACACATTCTTAGATGTCTAAATACATTAATAGATGCATTGACTAATTATGTGTTAGAAAGACATTTTAGACATTTATAAAATCCAATCACACTTTGTACATAAAACAAGTAAGCCGGTAGGAGCCGTATATTCATAACGATAAAATTTTACAAAAAATGTTTTTGTCTGAAGACCAAAATATCAAAAATGTGAAGCTCACGACTTCATACGCAAAAAGCATCAAGGATGTTACTCGCTATAACAAGCGATTGCACGTGCTACTCTACGGAGCAGTCGATTGATGGAGGCAGATACACCCACTATGTGGCATTGGTAATGCCTTAGGAGCTCACCCACAGTAGCGTCAGGGATATGCATGGTCAATCCCTCCAGGTTTTGTTCTACGACCTCGAGGTTCGCGGCAACCACTCCTACTATAACACCTCTCTCTTCGCACCATTGGATGGGATATGATCCCAATGACCGATAAGGTCCTACATCTGCATTGATGAGAGCATTTGATTAAGTTATCGGATAAATAACACAAAAAACATGTTATATATTTAAAATAACAAAAACATTATATGAACAAAATTTCTTTTTTACCTATGTCCCCCCATTGGAACCCGTTTGGAATAGCCAAATCTAGATCTCCACGAAAGTCGACTACGGCATATGCATAATCTTCAACCATGAGCAGCTGAGTCCTCAACCACTGGAAGAAGACATCATTATATTTGACGATGGGAACACCTCCATGTCGGGCCATGAGATCTACCCACCTCTTCATCCTTGGATTTTGTGGAGCGGGTATACCCCAATCCACCTGCAAGCGTAGAACCGAGACCCTCTCCAGGAAGAAGGATACCAAAATAGACCCATATCCTAATTGTTTCAACTCACCATTTCGACACTTGGTAAGTTGTTTCTTCATGCTTTTTAGGACCCCTTTGCACCAGTTGAAGACTCTCTGCTCCATACATTCTATGGCATACTGAAAATGACTCTATAGATCCATATGAGGATCTGAACTCCCTTCCATGCGAGTTATAGTATATAGGATAGTCTGCAAAGACAAATCTTGGACATCCCTGATAACTACTTTGTTGCTATGTTTCTCAGTACCTTGCATACAATGATGGCAGAGGTAGTAGTCCATGGGCTCACCGCCACCCCTGCTACCTGTAAGTGTCACCCGTGAACCACGACGAGATAGTCCTGTCAGGAAATATATATCCTCGATATCTATGGTGAGTGTGAGGGCACCCATGTGAAATGCCTGCTCATTCATATCCCACATGTGAACCAAGTAGTTCAGTAGTCTCAACTGGGCTCTCATGCCCTGAATCTTGAAGAATTGTAGTAACCCACACTGTTTGAGGGCCATAATTGTTCTCGGCTCATTCCTGACGAAGTAATCTTCTTCTTCGTTCTCTCGTTCGCGCCACTCCAACATATTAACAGAGGAAAGCCTGCCAAGGAACCATAAGATGAGATTAGACACATAAATTTCTTTCCTGCGGTTTTTTTCTAGTTGGGTTCATCTTTTTAAGTTTTTGGTTGTGGACGTCGCAGGACTGTGCCTTCGCATAGTGCGGCGTCATCACATCCTACCTATAGGGTCACCTGCGATGATCCTAGATCGTCATAGTTCTCGACATAGGGCACTTGCGGCGACCTCAATGCGCGGGTAACCCCTAAAAATTGACCCAAAAACACATTTTTAACCAATGAAAATCAATTTTAAAACCATGAAAAGATGAAGGGGAAGGAGATTACCTCTTTGGCAGAGACGATTCGTGAAATAATCCATCATGCACTCCGCAATCCATAGTTGAAAATCAGGGTGAAAAAGGACTCTGGAGCAATATTTGGGTAAAGTTACAAATCAAATTGTAAAATATGTTTTTTTACCAATTTTATTGACTTTTAACACTTTTCATTTGTATATTATATTATTTTTATGCTTTATAAAATCCCTAAAATCTTAACAGCATTACAAGTGCTTGATTTTTGCAGATTGAACAAGTGTCGAGATGAGACATTTGAATAGGGGTCCGCTTTTTTTGGTTTAGTTTTATATTTGTCGCATGCACATATCTTTTAGGGTTTTTTAGGAAAAACTCCGAGAAAGTCTTAATTCTTTCTCATGCTCGTGAAACCATGATAATGTAATCGAGTATTCTTTTGTCACTTTTACGAACTTGTAATGGTGACATGAAAAATGAAACCTATGGAGTATCCTTTAAGCTCTTTTCAAGCTCCCTAAACATGAAAATATGCCCTAGCGACCTTGTTCTTTTCATGCTCATAAAAGTATTTGAAGAAAACATCCGATGAGTGGTAGGTTATCAATTTTTTGGTCTCGTCGGATTAATTTATGAAAAAGGACCTGATGGAGTTCTCTTTTAGTGTTTTTCAGACTCTCTAAAATTGAAAAACCCATGAGTTTTCTTTCCTTGGACTCATTAAACAAACATCGAAAGACCCATATGGGATCAACACACTCCTTCTTAGGGTTCATTAAACATACTTCAAGGGACTCGTCCGAAGGAGGAGCTTACATATACAAGCATATGTTATCCTCCTCAAGCTTGCGTAAAAATAAAGAGGTACTTGCCAGAAATGGTGGGGGGAAATTGGGAAAGAAATATGTCTCTATGTTTGTGTTAGTGGTAGTAATAGTCGCTCTTGAACATGACACACCCTTTCATCATTGTATCCGGGTTGGGAAATCCATTTGTCTCTCATTTGACCATCTGCAAGTTCATATGTTGGGTCCTCCTTGAGTCAATGCTGCCAAGACGATTGTCGTGCCGTTCATATGTTCAAGAGAAGTCAAACCTAAAAGAGCCTTCTATCAAGTCGGCCATCTGCAATTATAAATTTTCTACCATGTCGGTCTTTCCTGAGTCAGTTCTGAATCACTTCATACTCTGATCTACCTCAAATCTGTTATATATTTTGTGTCATTGATGGGCGCTACATCAAGGCCCTCCTATGACGATTCTTTTCCTGTCAACTTCAACACATTATCCGGGAACAAGACTTAGAAATCATTCAGTACCTTAGAGCCTGCATGCCTCAATGGTAGGTCTCTTCGCTTTCAAAAGTGGGTTCACATCATTGACCCCTGATTAGGAGATTCTATCGAGTGTTCGACTTCAAATCAAATATTCACATTCGTTGGTTGTACTGGGTTACCTTGGGAGTCATTGACATCAATGGTGATTTCCCTCGCACTTGTTAACGATTTTCATTAATGACCGGTAATCAAGTGGTTTCTACCATTTTCGACTTCGACACCTGTAATCGCATGGCTAGATTCGTACTTAGAAACGATGGAAATGAAGACCCTGGATCTTATCATTTTGGTCCAGGTTGCGATGGAGTATTCATGAATTAGTACTGACACATAGATCCACTGTGATATTAAAAGATACTTTCTCCATGAGGAAAGTGATTTGCTTTCCTCTCTCAAAAACCATGTCAAGGAAGGTCATCGCACCGTGCTATATGCATAGGGTGCGACGATGCTTAAAGCATGGGAAAAGTCAAATTTCATGAATGTTATAGAAGGGGATCTTCTAGAATATGAGGGGGCCTCCGATCAATTTGGATCTTACTCGCTTATCTGATTTGGTGGGATCATCCTAATCTCCTCATCTATCTCTCTTTCACACTATATAAAGAGAGATCTCTCATCGAAAGGGTGAAGGTTGAATAGGCTAAGATTTGTATGGAGAGTTCTACTTCAAATTATGCTTGAGAGCTTTGCTTTAGTTCTTCAAGTCAGATTGTGGATTTTCTTCATTCAAGACATTTGAGAAAAGGTGTGTGTGTTGAAGCAAAGAGCCATTGAAAGGGGACCTTGCAACATCAAGGCATAGGTTGTATTCTCCACTTTCTATTCATTTAATACAGTAATGCATTTATTCCCTATATAAGTATCTCGTCTTCTATTGTATAATTCGTTGATGACATACATAGACTTTATTAGAATATGTATATCTTTATTTCCCTTCTTTGTTGGTTTGTGATTCTTAGACATGCTTACTATTCTGCAAACTCAAGGAAGGAGCTACAAAGAGGACGCTAGTGGGGACAAGCGTCGTTTAAAAGGTATGTCACTTGTAACCCATTAAACTAGTTCATATGATGATGAAGTTTAAGGCGAAGTGTGCATTCTGTTTTGTTTTGTTCTAGCTTCCTGTGGAATCTAGGGAGATCTGTTTATGCCTTCATTTACCGATTAGTCCAATAACAACCATATTTTCATACCCATAATGAAATGAATCTACAACATTCTAAATGAACATGAATGCAACTAATAAAATCATTCACAACAACAAATAAATCATTCACATACACAAAGTTAAACACACCAATTAAACTGATGAAAATAACTCAGAAACAGATAAACACTTATCTTTTAAAATACTTGTGCAACCAACTGCTTGAGAAGGATGTTCCACCCAA
>ML792263.1:590364-607013 GCA_009831015.1 Picea engelmannii | reverse complement strand
AGAGATCCCTCTCTGAAGCTGGAAGGGCTAGATCCCAGCTTTAAAAGTGGTTGGTTAAGGTTACCTTTGTAAATTTCTTCTTTTTCAACCTCTAAGAAATTTACCGAGTGCTAACACCTAGGATGTGAAGAACACCAGATAGTGTTCTAATTCTTCCATCTATGAGCCTCAACTTTAACCTTCCTCTTCCTATGATTCTGGTTGTCGAATCATTACCTAAGAAAACATTACCTCCATCATACCTTTCATATTCACAGAACCACTCCCTGTAGGGAGTCATATAAAAGGATGCACCAGAGTCAATCAACCATGCTTCATGATCTACATGTGTTCTTGAAGAGGCCAAGTACACATCCCCTCCTTCTTCCTTGGAGGTCTTTTCTTATGTAGAAGAATATTCTTCAGATCCCTTCTTTTTTTCAACTTTGGATCTACACTGCTTCTTACAGTTCCCTTCTTTTACACATCTCCAACATACCCTTACAAAATTTCTGGGAGATTTAGATCTACCCTTAGACTTAGGTCTCCCACTTGAGAAATAAGATCTATTTCTTTCCTGGGAATGCCCTCTTGCAAATAATGCGTATGTTCTATGTCCTTCCATATTCTTCCATCTCATCTCGTTCGACAACAAGGATGAGACCACTTATTCAAACTTCAAGGAAGTTGTATTACTGCCTATGGCCACAACCAGACTATCCCACAAGTCTGGTAAAGAACACAACAAACTAATACATTTATCTTCATTTGAAATTTTAATCTCAATAGATACTAACTGGCTTACCATAGTATTGAAGGCGTTCAAATGCTTTTCCACCAAGTCTCCATCTCTCATCCTCAGGTTATATAGCTTCTTTTTTAGGAATAGTTTATTTACCATGGACTTAGACTGATACAACTTCCTCAATTTTTCCCATAAATCCTTGGTTGTAGCTTCCTCTGACATATTATTGAATTAGAGAGACATAGTCGGATTGTGCTCTTTGCCTTCCAATCCAATTTTTTCCAGTCATCTACAGAAGTTCATGTATGTGCAGTACCTGGATCTTCCGCGATCCACTGATCTCTATCCACCAACAGATCTTCCATCTTGAGGTTCCGCAACTCAAAATTTTCCCATTAAACTTCTCGATCTCCATCTTTGAATTGCTTTCCATTTTTTTTCATCTGAAAAACAATACCACAGATCTACCACTGTAACCAGGCTTATCACAGTCCCGAGCCAAACCCTTGACCACAAAGGCATCCCCTTGAAGCCAATAAAGCTATGATAACAAATGTAAATTTTAACCTTTTACAATATCTACTGTAAACAGATATTTAGAAAAGAACAAAAAAGATAAAATAGAAAATACAAACATTACATAGAGATTTTTTCCCTGGAAACCCAAACCGGGAAAACCAACATATTCTATCTTCATTCATTGTGTTACAATGTTTACAATGTGAACAATGTATTCTATTGAATAAATGAAATAGGCTGAAACTGTAAAATCGTATAACTAAAACACTTGCTTGAATGGTGGTAGCTATCTCTGAGAAGAGATGTAGCTACTGCACGCATCCGTCTAAGAAGAATGATTACAATGAGGCTCCAAAGGCATTTTTTATATTACTCATGAATGCAAAAACATTGGACATCCAAAAACCTAACCCTAGAAGGTGAAACGCCAAAAGTCATGTGGGCCCCTATGGGTAAGTTGGTACCTCAACTTCCCGGGGTCATAAATTTTTCATAGGACCTCCATTTTAGGCGTGTGATATCCCATTGGAAAGGTATTTTAGAGAGCTACAAATTACGTTGTCAAAATTTGACTCTATTTATAGTTTGAATGTGGAGAGCCAAAAAAACATTGTTTAGGGATCCAAAACGGCCCTTGTAGTACAACAAGATGTGCTGACATGAAAACATACAAAATAAGCTAGTTGGATTAGGTGAGAAGTCACCAGTATCCACCTGGAAGATGTGCAGGGATTCATACATCCCCAGAAGTGTAGAACCCAAAATTACAAATAAGTACATAAGAATGTGTTGAAATAAAAACAAACAAGAGGAGCCAGTTAGAATAGGTGGGTGGCCACCGATATCCACCTGGATCAATCCTCCCCCCTTAGGAAGAAATGGTCTCCATTGCATTGAGTTCCCCTATCAGGTGAGGAAAATTCTGCTATATTTGGCCTCGAGTGAGCCACTTTCCATGGTGGAGGAGTTGCCCTGCCTTGACAACCCGATAAAAATGGATCCTCTGCTAGCAAGTGCCCTTGACCTATGTGTCCACTATCTTATCAGTGGATGCTTGTTCCATGCAGTCAGGGTTGAGCTCTAGTGGTTTCAATTGTTTTGTGATCTCTGAGGTGTCCAATAATGGTGGAAAATATGGTTGAAGGAGGTCCACATTGAACATTGGGTGTAGGATAAGGGAGGGTGGAGTGTTGAGCTCAAAAGAATTGCTACCCATAGCCTTGGTGATAGTGTAAGTCCCATAGAGAAGTGAGCAGATCTTCTAATGGGGCCCTGTGAGATGCTCCTTCTGCAAATGTAACTAGACTTTGTCTCCAACCTGAAACTGGTGCGGTACCCTGTGTTGATCATGAAATTTATTGTACTTAGCATTGGATTTCTGAAAATCTCCAGGACCTGTTGGTGGATGTGTTGAATCCACTCAATGAATCTAGTGGTTTTTTTAGTCTTAGACTGAACATGGGAAGAGTCTGTCTATGTGGTGGTAAGAGGTAATGCAAAACCAATGGGATCCAAGGGTTGGAATCCTAGCCCCACCTGGAATGGGCTATGGTCGGTGGAGTTATGGAGAGCCATGTTGTAATGGTGTTGAACATAGGGGAGAATCTCATCCCATGTATGTGGATGCTTAGAGTTGTACATGTGCAGTATGTGCACAATCATCCAATTGATGACCTATGCTTGGTCATCTGTTTGGGGGTGGAAATAAGTGGATTTAGTGAGCTTGGTGTCCAACAATGACGAGAGAATCAACCAAAATTTGTTGAGGATCATGTTGTTCCCATTAGAGATGATGGTATGTGGTATCCCAAATGGACCCACACTTATTCGAAGAATAGATTGGAAGTATATTTTGTTGAGATATTCATCTTGCATGCTGTGAGGATAGCCATATTCGAAAATCGATCAACGACCAAAAATACGTAGTCATTGCCTTGATTGGTGGATGGAAGGCCAAACATGTAATCCATTGAGATGGATTCCCAAGGCTTCTCGAGAGTATGAAGAGGGGTGTATAAGACTTTCTTATTGATGTATGGCTTGGAAATGGCACAGGTAGTGCACGATCCGATATACTTGCTGATGTCCTGTCAAAGTTTTGGGCAATAAAAATGTTTCTGAAGAATGACCACAGTTTTCTCCACGCCAAAATGTATTTCCATCCAACTGTAGTGGGATTCCCAAATCATCTTTCCATGCTTTCTTGTAGAAACACAAATATGGCCAAGATGACATAATAGTACGTCCTGAATGTGAAAATCGGTGACAGTCGCACATGTACCCAAGAGCTGATAGGTTGTGACAAAGTTTGAATATTGTTGATAAAGTTTAGGCCACTTAGATGCCTCATGTCCATAGGAATGGAGCAAAGTGGTGAGGGCATCCACAAAGATCGATTGAGGAAGTCAATGACATGATTTGAGAACCACTTCTTATACTTGATGTTGAGATGGAATTATTGCAGGTAGGTGGACCACTTATGATGGCGATCATTCTGCAATTTCCCCTATGTCTGTATGAACTGCAAAGGCTTGTGATCAGTGTGGATGACCGTCTCCTTTCCTAGAATGTAATGTTTCCATTGACGACATGATTGTACGATGGAATACATTTCCTTGGGTGGGATATTTCTGGCTAGTGTCTGAGAGGGTCTTAGTATGGTATGCCACTAGATGACCATGCTGAGTGAGAATTGCGCCTACAACATAGTCATATGCATCAGTCTCAATCTTGAATGGTTGTTGCAGATCGGGCAAGGAGAGTACTAGAACTGAGCACAAGAAATTCTTCAGATCATCAGAGTCTCATTGTTGTTCCTTCCCCCACACGAAATTTTCCCTTCCACCTCCCTTGGTTACCTGGCTAAGGGCCCATTCAATATGGGAGAATCCCAACATGAACTGTCGGTAGAAGTTGCCCAGTGCCAAGAAGCTCCAAAGCTCGGTTAGTGTGGTCAGGGCTGTCCATTCACGAATGACTTGGATATTAACTAGATTAACATGTACCCCATGCTCATCAATAATGTATCCCAAGTATTAGACCCTATTCATGCCAAAAGATAATTTTTCCAAGTTGGCATATAGCTTGTGCTATTGTAGAGTGCTCAAAACCTGTTGAATTTAATGCATGTGCTCATCCCATGTTCTATTGAATATGAGGATTTCATACAAATATACCACCACAAAAGAGTTTGTGAAGGGTCTCAATACATCATCCATCAACCTCATGAAAGTGGTTGGTGCATTTGTTAATCCAAAGGGCATGGCCAACCTTTCGAAAAGACATTCTTTATATTTAAAGGTTGTCTTCCATACATCAGTTGGTTCGATGGGAACCTGGTGGTAGCTAGACTTTAGGTCAATATTGATGAAGAAATTTCCCCCCTTGAGTTGGTCAAGAAGGTCATCAATCCTGGGAATTGGGTACCGGTTCATGACTGTGATTTTGTTTAGGGCTCTTTAATCAATGCAGAGTTGCCAAGTCCCATATTTCATCTTCACTAGTATAATTGGGCTTACGCAAGGGGAGGGGATAGGTCTGATGTGCCCCTCTTGGAGAATATCTTGGATCTGATGCCTGGTTTCATCATTTTCCATCAGTGAGCGATGATAGACTGGTCCATTAGGTAGAGGTGCACCAGTGGTCAGATCAATTGGACGCTTGACTTGACAGTGCGTTGGTACCCTGGTGGGTGAGGAGAAGATGTCTCTGTATCCTTCCACGATCCTGTCCACTTGCTTCTGCTGCAAAGAGAGGCTCTTTGTAGAGGCCACAGATGTGGCAGAAACCTTCTTCTTACTGTGAGCATAGATCACAAAGAAGACGAAATTCCTGGTCTCTGAAATGACCTTACTGCATTGCTTAGCAGAGATTAAAGAAATAGAAGTAGGTGGCACTACCTATGGTATCCTATACAATTGTCTACCAAAATTAATAAGAAAAATGTGGGGTTTAGACTCATACACAATATGTTGCTTCCACAAATATGTTTTTCCTAAAAGAACATCATAAACTTCAAGGGGAGCAATATCACACAAAACCTCATCATTGAAAGCTTTGATGTTGTAAGGCAGATGACATTGTTGGCTGACATAGAGATCTCTTCCTTGGCGAACCCAACCGATGGTGTAGGGTTGTGGGTGTAGTGTTTTTGGCAGGCCCAGCTACTTGGCGACATCTGCTGAAATCAATTTCTTCTGACTGCTGCTATCGAAAATGAAATGAAGCAGAGCCCCCTTTACCCACATCTGTGAGTGAAAGAGGCATTCCCCTTCCTATCATTCTTCTAGTTTGCTTGGTCGGACTTTGGTGGTAGCGACAGTGGCACTGGGTTTAGCATCGATAATCCACTTCCCTCCTTTGGGATTTGATTCAAAATCAGAATCGACCTCTGACTCGGAAGCCTTCAGCTCGACCATGGGTGACTGCTTGGAGAAACATTATTTAGTGTTGTGTCAAGGGATTTTATTGAATCAATGGGCAATCAATCAAACACAACCCATAGGGAGAGTTTGTGAGAACATACCAGAGCCATACCCTGAGCCTGAGAAACACCAACAGTCTATAGCGTATGGGGAGAAAATACATAACAAAAAGATAGGAATTCATTTTAAATGAGTGTGAGGGGTGTTGCAGAGCCCAAGAACAAGACTTGAAATGATGATCTGATTGTAATCGTATTGCCACCTTTCATAAAGTACAAGCCACGACCAGAGCATAACAATAAGAGCGCAACATAGTGGGTTCGATCATAAAGTTTGGGAGAATGAACCTTATAAATCAAAACCTAGTGATGAGGAAACATTTGAACAAGAACCACACAAAAACCATATCAATGCTCAAATCATAAGGTCTTTTGTTGATATAATTAACAATTCCTAAGAATTCTTGGTATTCAAGGAATCGAAACAAAGAGAATAGTCTTCATAGCAAGGAACAAGGCTTCATTAATAGACTGTAGAGACATCTTGCCTTTCATAGATCTTTCAAATATAATGGTAACAGAGTCGTAAGTTTTTAATGCTTCGTTTTCATGCTTTCAGTCATGAACGAAGCATGAAAAAAAACAATAGGGAAAACTGAAAACTTACAATTATCATGGAGGAAATTGCTTATGAAGAATAGAAAAATGTATGACCCTGGTTAGGAAGCTACATATGATCATTTAATTGATACAAAAAATTATAAATATGTTGGGTTGCCAACAAGTTCCGAGGAGAAGGGTCGGAGGACCCAGAAACACAATTGCATATTTGTGAATAGATATGGGCATATAAGCAGATTACAAATGAAGATACAAAGGTTGCACAGTTGGTAATCACATTCAAAGACCGTGCATTGGATTGGTATATGGGTCTCTCCATAAATAATCCAATGAGAGCACCTACAACCATTGCAAAGGTAGAGAGGAAATTAATAAATGAATTTTAGAAACCAATTTCAGAGGATTAGTTCATGAATGAGATGATAAATATTAAGAAAAAGATAAGAGAATAAGTTTGGGAGGTGGACCAGAAGTTCAAAAGACTAAAAGGTAAGTTGAAGTTCCCTATTACTGATATTCAACATAGACATTTGTTTGTCAACTCTTTATTTCTACACTTGAAGTATTCTTTGAGGCAACATAAATTCCATATTCGAGATGAGGCTATGCAGGTAGCCTTGTAGTTAAAATAAAATCAATGCAAGTAGATAGATTTAGATGTGAGATCTGAGAGCATATATGAAGAACTTGAAATTATAGTTGAAATAGAATAAAGGTAAGGAGAAAAGGGAAGATGTCTAGTGTACATTATTCAAGATAGAATGTTACCATATGAATGAGTGTCCATTATTTGCATAGTATATAGGAGTAGGTATGCTAAATCCTTTATCTTCAAAAGGACCATGGTGTGAGATATGAAGAACACATGGACATGATCCCTATCATTGTCTCATGATGCAGAAGTATCAAATAGTACCAAAGACTACATTTTGTAATATTTGCAAGTCAGTTGGACATGAAGACAAGGACTACAAAACCTTGGAGATAATGAAGGAGATGACATTGGATGCATATAGGGTGCAGACTGAATTAATGATAGTACAACCTATGCAACAAATGTAGTATGATAATGCACAATAGTCACAGTATAACAACATGTAGTAGTTTGCACCACCACCATAGTATAATAATGTGCAACAGTTTGGAGCACCACTGCAGTATAACAACGCATAAATGTGCATAGTGCCACCGCAATACAACAATGTGCAGCCATGGTACAATCAGGGACCACAAAATAATAGACCCCACAAAGATAATCAAGGAAACATAGGAGCATTTAGAGGAGGAGGCCATGGAGGACAAGTCTTTGGAGGAGGCAAAGGACCTATAGTTTGTCACAATCATCAGTAACCTATCATCAGTAACCTAGGCACTATGCAAGATATTGTCCACAACCACCTATGTCATGTATGTAGTTTCGTATAGAAAAACATGAGACAGAATACTATTCGACACTTCTAGTAAAAACACAAGACAAGAGGAACTAGACCAATCCGAACGTCCAATGTATTGTTGTGGAAAACAAAGAAGAGGATGGGAAGAAGATCAACATAGTTACTAGAGGGAGAAAAGATAGGAGAAGATGCAAAAAAGAAGGATTAGGAGCAGGACCAGTGGGTTAGGAAGAATACATAACTTGAATAGAAGTTTGATGCATGCAAAGAGAAGGAGAAATTCAAAGAAGCTATATAGGATATTCTGAAAGAAAACATTGTGTCGACTTCAGGAAAAAATATAGTAGATGATATACCAGTGTATGAAATGCCTCCATTATTTGATCAAACTAACAGAGAGCATCCATTAGAACAAGCAAGCAATCTAATAAATTATTTTATGTCTTGTATGAAGTTTTTGAATGACAAAAATTCTCTACAAATATTATAGTGGTTTTTAGAGAAGTGTAATTCTGGAGAAGAAATGAAATTAGAACCAAAGAGGGTCAATCAAGTTCGTAAGAAGAGAAGAACAAGTAGGTAATTCATGTTGAATGCAAAGATTGGATATTTTAATATGGGGGATATCATACTAGACTTAGGGTCTGAAGTCAATGTTCTACCAAAGAAGACATGAGAAACTATGGGGGAGTCTACATTGGGGTATTCACTTATTCAGTTAAATCTATAAAATCAACATAGAGTGGTGCCAATTGGTAAATTGAAGGGGATACAAATAGACCTAGATGGTGTGGGAACCATGGTAGAATTTGAATTCATTGATATAGTAGATAACACTTCATCATATCCAACGTTGTTGGGTCTGGATTGGGATTTTGATAACCAGACTATTATTAAATTGAAGACAAGGAAGATGATATTTGAATCAGGGGAGTATATATTTATTGCGCCATTTGATCCCTCAGAAGGAGGAAGGTATGTGGAACCTACGACAACAAATTTTATTACAGAAGACATAAATCATCTATATAGAACTATTGTGCATGAAAAGGATTACATCAACCCAATTGCATATGGAATGTTGATTTCGAGACATATTATTTTTGGTTCCTCAGAATATGACACAAGACTGTAGAATTGGAAAAAATGATTACACGAAATATCCACCCGAATATGTGCCAGAATGATGCATGCACTAAGATGGATTTCGTCAGAGGTAAGAGAGCCTCCTACTTTTTATGGTATGAATGTCTTAGAATAATTTTTAATGAAGTTTGAATTAGATGTAGTAGAAAATAAAAGATTACCAATATTAGATATTTCTTTGAAAGATACACCTTCTCGTTGGTGGGGTACACATAAGGAAAATATCAACAACTAGTATCAATGCAATAGGTTACTATGCATCAGATTCATCGTAGAGTAGGAGAATAAATATGAGGAGAAGTATGATGGAATTGAAAATCTCAGAGAACATTTAGAAATATGTATAATTCAATGGAGACTAGTACCACTAGAAAAATGGCCACATCATTTTATTCACACATTAGAAGGAATTCCAAAGAAATGGTACACATAATAGGAACAAGGTAGGGAAACTGCAAATTGGGAAGAGATATAATAGAATTTTGTGATTGAATTTTCCTTTGAGAATGAAAGACTATAGATATATACAACACTGAAGTTAGTAAGAGACAAGATTTTTGAAGAACCTAAAGTGAAGGTTGTGACAACATATCAAAAGAAACAGACAATCATACAATTGTTACACTACTATCATGTCATAGAAGAACAAGATCCACCAGAAGAAAACCCACACAATACCCAGATCCCAGAAGTTGAAGGATAGAGAGAGGTTGAAGGTCTAAATCTAGATTCATAATATTATTCTTTATTATTGAAGATAAATAAGGTAAACATTTGAACAACAAAAATTCCAAATATTGCAAGCGTTGGAGATTATTGGGATAATCAAACAGTAGAAAGAATCACATAGTTATTTCATGAGTACAATGATTTGTTTCCAGCGATGTTTTTTAAGATGAAGGGATTAGCAGGAAAAATAGGAGAGATGAAGATCCCTTTGAAGCCAGATGTTATACCTATAAGACAGAGACCTTACAGGCTAAATCCATTGTACAAGAAGAAGGTCAAAGAAAAAATAGACAAGATGTTAGAGGTTGGTGTCATAGAACCTGTGGAAGAATTAGAATGGATCAGTCCTATGGTAGTGCAAGAAAAGGAACAAGGGGGAATCATGATCTGTTTGGATTTGAGAAAATTGAATGATTCTTTCTTGCATGATCATTTTTCTACCCTATTCACAAATGAAGTTTTGGAGAATGTAGGAGGTCAAGAAGCTTATTCATTTACAGATGGGTTTTCAGGATATCATCAAATTAGGATAGCGCCAAAATATAGACACAAGACAATATTTTCTAAAGAATGGGGATCTTTCCAGTATAGAATAATGCCATTAGGGTTGAAAAATGCACCTACAATTTTTTCAAGGGTAGTAGTAGTTGCCTTTAAGGACTTTATTCATAATTTTTTAGAGGTTTACTTGGATGATTGGACAATGTTCAATTTATTAAAGGATCATGTAGAAGTGTTAATATTGATGTTAGACAGATGTAGATAGTGTCAGATTTCATTGAATATTAAGAAATGTATTTTCAGCGCACCTTTTGGGATTTTCTTAAGGCATGTGGTGTGTAAACAGGTTATATTGGTTGATCATGCTAAAATTGTTTTCATAGTAAACTTACCACCACCAAAGTCAGTGTGCCAGTTGAATATTAAACTTGGTCATACAGGGTATTGCAATAAGTTTATAAGGGGATATGCATAGATTACTGTGCCAATGGATAAATTACTAAAGAAGGATACCAAATATCAGAGGAATGATGAATGCAAACATATCTTGGATATTTTGTAGAAGAAGATGGTGACAATGCAAATTTTAGTGTTTCCACACTGGGAAAAAGAATTTCATGTGCATGTGGATGCATCTGCAATAATGCTAGGAGAATTATTGACACATATAGGAGAAGGTGATATAGATCACCCTGTAGCATTTGCAAGCAGAAAATTATCATATTTGGAATAGAACTACAATAATACATAAAGGGAGGGACTGGCCATGGTATATGCCTTGCATAAATTCATACATTATTTGTTAGGGAAACATTTTAGATGTTTACAGATCATTCTTCTCTTAGATATTTAGTCAATAAACCAGTGTTGGGGGGAAGAATATGCAGATGGATACTATTTTTTTAGGAGTTTGAATTTGAAGTTGTGGTGAGGCCTGGAAGATTGAATGCAGGGCTAGATCATATGTCCATGATAACTAATGGATAAGAGCCAAGTAACTTGGAGTATAATTTCCTGGATGCATAATTGTTTTTAGTACATATATATGATGAATGTTTTTCTGATATTATTGAGTTTTTGAGTACAAAATTTGCGCTAAAAGAATTTAATATTGCGTAGAAGAAAAATATGGTGATCATAGTTGCAGACTACCAATTGATTGCAAGTCACTTATACAAACTAGGTCCAGACAACATTTTGAGGAGATATGTTATGGAGCATGAAAAGCCTATCATTTTAGCAAAATCACATGAAGGGATTGTTGGAGGACACTATGCATGAAAATCTATTGCGCAGAAGGTATTGCACGCAAGATTATGGTCGCCAACAGTTCACAAGGATGTAAAGGAGTAATTTCAAAATTGTTATGTCTGTCAAAGAGTTGGAAAGCCATCCAAGAGGGATGAGATGCCATTGAGACCTATAATAACTTTGCAAGTGTTTGATAAATGGGAAGTAGACTTTCTAGGTTCAATTAATCCACCAACAAGAAGATCATGGGATAGATATATTATCACAATGATAGAATACTTGACTAGATGGACTGAGGCAGAATCGATGAAGGATTGCAACATAAAGAATGCAGTGCACTTTTTATTTGAGCATGTAGTTACAAGATTTGGATGCCCAATAATTTTGATGAGTGATTGATCAGGGGACTCACTTTATCAATAGTAAAATCCAAGAAATGATAGAAGAATTTGAGATACATCATTAGAAGAGCACTCCTTATCATCCTCAGGAGAATGGAATAGTGTAAGAATTCAACAAGATATTGGAGAATTCCTTGACCAATATTTGTAATGTAAAAAGAGATGATTGGGACTTGAAGGTACCAACAATGTTATGGGATTATAGAACTACATGAAAGAAGCTAACAGGGAAGACACCTTTTAGATTGGTGTATGAAAAAGAAGCAGTAGCTCCCTTGGATTATTTGATACCAAGTCTACACATTGCAGAAATTATAGATATGACAGAAAGAGGCGCAACACAAGAAATATTGGCTCAACTCATGGAATTAGAAGAAGATAGAATCGTAGTTGGTTTCCATCAGGAGGTATGGAAAGCAAAGGATAAATCCTTGTATGATAGACATATTAAGAAGAAGAACTTCAAATAAGGAGACTTGGTTCTCCTCTATGATAGTAAATACTTGAAACACCCAAGGAAGTTCAAAATGCATTGGCTAGGGACATATGAGATAAAGTCTATCAAAGATGGAGGTGTTGTGCAGCTGGAGGATTTAGCAGGCTAGGAAATACAAGGAATGGTGAATGGTAGTTGAATGAAAATGTATAGGGAAAGTTGACCTACCAACCCTCGATAAGTGAAACACTGAAACTAGAATTGTACATAATGTATATAGTAAGTAGAAAAAGAAGAAAAAGGATGAAAAAACTAGAAAAATGAGAAAACAACAAAAATAAGTAGTTAGAGGAATAAGTGGTAGACAAATAGTTGAGAATGATAGAGCACAATAGACAGTAAATTAATGTGTTATAATTCATCATATTGCATGAAGGAAAAGTAAACACGATGCGTTGGGACAATAAATTATCGAAAAAGTGAAAAACTGGTAAACAAAAAAGAGAGGGCACGTTAGAGTGTTTATGATAGAGTCTATAAAAAGGAAAAAACATGAAAAAGGAAAAAAACTTGTGATTTTTTAGCAAAGGAGAGAAAAAATTATGATTGTGGGAAACGATTGTGAAGAATCTATTTGAGTTGCATAGAATGTTTCTAGAATTTGAACATTGTCACCACCAAAAGTTGGAGTGCCAAGACAGTTCCTGTGAAAGACTATAAGTACTAACAAATCGATGGAGGATATGATTGGGGTGGTCGATGTAGATGAAATTATGATGACAGAGACTGAATCAATCAGTTCGACGGGTCGAGGAGAAAAACCCAGAAGAAGAAGCGGTAAGCCAAGTGACGGAAGTGAACAACCCTAGGGAAACAACAAACCCTAATAGAACAAACCCAGAAGTGGCATCAACATAGGGAGAGAAACAAAAATAAAGTGAGAGTACAAAATCAGATAAATTGGACCCAACAAAGAAAACCATAACAGAGGAAGCCCCCGGAGGTCGAATATGACAAAGATAAAGATGAATAAATGCAAGATGAAGCAACTCAAGAGGAAGTAACAACAGGGTCATCGAAGAAAAGGGAATCAGTGATGACATCACACACACAACAACAAATTGAGTTTTCAGTGCCCCACATTATGGATTCAGTTATATTTTTATAAGATATGTTGGGGTTTATTCCCAAGTTAAGATATGTGGATCATGATGTGACATAAGTATCCAAGTTTCTAGAGCTTGCATAGGAGGTTTACATGGAAAAAAGAGGGTCAAATTTGAAAGGAATCCTGATAATAGATCCCAAAGAGTGGAGATCTAGACTTTACAACTATGGAATTATGAATCTATTGGAAATCCCTCACTTCGGTATGGGGAAGGATGTTAATTCATGTGTTAAAAAAAATCGTCACGCGTACATGGAGGGTTTTTATGGATGGATAAACATGTCCCTATCAATGTCAATTTAATTTCTAAGATTACAAGACTGCCAATAGATGGGGTAAATTCAAAGCAATATCTCGATGAAAAAATGAAGGAGAAGGCCATTGTAGAGGAAGTGAAGGCACAATTCGACACTGATAGGGGAAAAAGAGGTATGATCATCAAGAACATCAATGAACCTGCCACCATATTCATGACAAAATTTATTTCCTACAAGTTATTATGAAATTGTCGCAAAGAAGAGGCACCTACAGGAGTAGTCACAACAACTGCGTAGTGTGTAAAATGAACAATTCTAAGTTGGGTGTTGTATCTGCTTAATTTATTCCTGGAAGACTACAGATATGTGAAAGATAATGGAACGGAGTTCCCCTATTCCTGGATGTTGATTTTGATATCCTTGGAGGTATGGTAAAAAAAAAGTATTCATTTTTTTGTGATAGAAGAGTAAAGTGTGGTGCAAAAAGATAGGAAACCCCGTGACACAACACTGATGCTAAGCAGAGGAAAGCCAACTCAAGCATTTTTTTCATCTACATATAGGAAATACAGGAGAAAATATCAAATGCATGGAGGATTTCACCTAAAGTGGTGAAATAAAATGAGGGGATTTCCAACTTCAAGGAATCCAGGCACAACATATGGAGACAAGCCCGAAGATATCTGAAGAAGACATGGTTAAATATGCAATATTGCATCACGGCTGAAGAATTTCAATGGGTACTAGAAGAATGGCTAGATCAATTGAACATACCCGTAGTTTTCAAGAAAGGAGTAAAGGGAAAGGAAAAATCAGAGGTTGGCATATCACATAAGTGTAGTATCCCAACAACAAACACTAAGAAAGTAGCAGAGCACACCAAATCAACAGTCACTAGTACAACAGTAAAGAAATCAAGAAATAAAGAAATGATACTAAGGGCCTTAGTGGTAGGAACTGAGTTCGCAAAGGAAACAAATGGAGTGAAGAAACACAAGGGTAGGAACAGCCAAGAAACAAATATTACAATGGAGACAGACACACCACCAAAGAGGAAATATTTAATCAGCCTTGCATGTAGGAGAATAGAGGAAGAAGATGAAAGCGCATAAGAAGCCCATTTATCTCACAATCACTAAAGAAGACACATATATGGTAGCAGATAAAGTCCAATATAGAGGAGAACACTTTATATGTCAGAAAATCTCAAAGAGAAGAACTCATGAAGAAGTTGATAGATGTTAAATAATTTATGGAGAGATTACAGCTCAATGTCACACAATAGAGAACCACAATTTTTTTGATGCTTAAAATCACAATGATGAATACTGCTCGCAAATAATTGCCAAGATCTATTATTTATTTATATTAATAATAAACTAATAGGTGGGACCCCCGTGTAGACTAATGGTGTTATGGTGGATATGTTGCACTTATATTTTTCTTGCTATTGTGATGGTTCAACATGATATTCTACAGTTCGATGTTTCAATTTATGGTTTAAAATGTTATGATGACATAAGCTGGTGGTTGATTATTACATGGCATAGGATGGTTTTTATGACCATTCGCAAATTATACTAAGACTTCCCTATGGATCAAAGGATTACTATAAGTTTTGTTTGGATGTTGCAATTAAACATGGATTATTTTTTTTACGTAAGGGACGATATGGGAGCACTTTTAAATAAAAGAACAATGTATAAGCCCTAATGTTATACGTATTATTGTGACAAAAGAGGTGCATAAAACCTTGTTGCTAAGACTTATGATCTTTGTTAAACTTTATGTGTTGAAGCACATGGGTTAACATTATAACACGTGGTTATTTTTAAAAAAAGAGTTGACATTACTTTGGGTGGCGTACTATGCAATATGTGGTTAGTGTTATGGTGATTTGGTTGGCTTGTACATTGAATTGAATGAGGTTGGAGGGAGAAGTGACGTGCATTTACTGCATGTCACTCTAACAACCCTCGAGGCTCATCACCCTAGCCATACTTGCATTTTGGTTTTTTCCTCTGGTGGTTGTTGATGCTTCACATTTTTTGGTCGTGAAGGAGGAATTCAGTCTAACTCTCTTCCTCGTGCAAGATTTTCCAGGTATGGTTCCTTATTCTTCCATCCATGATGGTTTCTCTGCACTATGAAGAAAATTTTGGCTTAGGATTTCTTGAGGTTTGAGTTTTTATTAAGTTTTGGACTGTGTATTTGTGTTGTGCTCATGATTTCTTCTGGTGAATATTCTGACTTCTGGAATTTTGAAAAAGAGGAACGGATCTACCTTGTTGTGTGTAATATGTGCATGGATTTATTGGAAAATTATCATAGAGAAGCATGCTCTTTTCTTGGGTTTTTGGTTCTAGTTCTCTGTGTAAATTGATTATTATTATTGGCCAAGATTTGAGCCTTGCGCATGAAATATTACAACCATCCTCTATGTTTAAATATGGCCACTCCTTTTTGTCTATGTGGTTGATATTTTTTAGATCTTCTGGGTTGCAATGTGAATTGCTTAAATTCATTCCTTGTCTTGGCCTAGTCCCTAGCTAGTAGTTATCATGGTGTTTCCCTCATTATTGTGTTTGTTGGAAATAAATGCACAGTTGGGTTTAACATCACCCATAACATTTAATGGAAACATTGTGCATACTTGGGTTGAGCATGGGTGTGTTCTTGGGCATTCTTTTTATAGTGCTATTAATTGTTCTCTTCTTCTCGTTCTCTGTTGGAGGTGGCTGACTTTCATTTGATAACCCTCATTATCAAGTATTGTTAAATGTTATATGTTTGTGGTAAAGGGAACGAGTTGTCTGCGTCCTCAAGGACTTATTCGTTTGATTGAGCCATTTGTTCTCACTTTCCATTTGTTATGTTTTTAAACCCTAGATACAATCTTGCCTTCGTTTTATTCATAGTCAAGGGTATTTAAGCATTGTGTGTGTGTAACACCTTGTTTCCCCCAATCTGTAAAAATAACTATACTGGCCAAGAAGTATGGCAAACTCAAAAAAATGAATGTGTGGTGTGAATGGACCTTGTGGAAAAGGTCGATGAATGTAAATAATATATATATATA
>ML792263.1:568193-581878 GCA_009831015.1 Picea engelmannii | reverse complement strand
CCAAACTCTCCACCTCCTTCTCTGAAGTTAAGAGAACTTTTCGCATCATTAGTGATCTTCCACCTTCAACATCCTCTACCTCAACATTCCTTCTTTTTGCTTCGGCAATGTGAGTCTCACCACCTTCTTTCTTGTTGTCTAGACACTCATAAGATTTATGTCTGACCTTTCCACATGTGAAGCATTTCACCACTCCACCTCTTCCTCTTCCTCTACCTCTGGTATGAGGAAAAATGTTTCCATTAGCATACTGACCTCTCTGTTTGGTATGATGCCCTCTCTGTGAGCTTCCACCTCTCTCATTTCAAGTCTAAGGTTTCTTCCACTCTTCCTTGGGTTTCTGATTTCTATCCTGGGCAACTGATTTGCCTCTGGGATGACTTCTGCCTCGGCCTCTTTGACCTTGTTTTCGACTCAGCTTCTCTTCAACTTTTAGAGCCATCTGATAAGAATATTCCACCATTCGGATGGTCATCATGCTCATATCATCCTGAATGCCGTATCTTAGACCATTCATGTACCTGGAAACTTTTTCATCATCACTTTCATGATGACTTGCCCTGATGTTCAGCCTGTAGAATTCTTCAGTGTACTCCTTTACTGACATTAGCTTCTGTCTCAAATTCTACATTCTCCGAAACAGAGTAATCTGGTAATCCTTGGGAATGAATTTTGCCTTCATCTTCGCAATCATCCTATGCCAACTCTTGATCTTCTTCCTTCCTTTGTAGCGCCTGTCAGCTTGTAGCTCATCCCACCACAATGTTGCATGTCCTTTCAATCTTGTGATAACATGTTTGACCTTTTTGTCTTCCTTGACATCTTCATAGTCAAAATATGTGTCCAAAGCTCTAATCTAATCTAGAATCTCTTCAACATCCAACTTTCCTTCATATACTGGAATATCCATTTTTTCTCTAGCACCCATTCTTGCAACAACCCTAATCAGGCATTCATTTGCTGCATCTTCTGCTGTAACTTCTTCTCTTTCATGTCCAGCTTCATTTTCACTTTTGGAATCACTGACATCTCCAACATCAGCTGTGTGCCTATGCTTTATTTCCATGTCCATGACTTTAGCGCGTAGGTAATGTATATCTCTTTCCATGGTTGGATTTGTCACCTGCCTACCTCTTTCTCTTGACATCTCCCTATCCTCTGGAAGATCGGGTGGTTGTCTGTCTCTTCTTCTCGACGGCATGGCTGAGATTTTCTTTCTCACTTTCCCTAACTGAAGTATACAAATAGAGTCAAGCTCTGATACCACTTGATGTAGACCTATCGACCCTCGGGCCAAGATCCGCTCATAGGATCGTTCTTTATCTCCCCGAGCCGAATCAACTTTTTAGATTACCTACTGGAATCACAAATTATCGATCCACAGGTCCTTTTTGGTAGCTTCCCTGTGTGAACAACACTAGGCGCAAGCTCCCCTTCTCCGTGCGACCAAAGCGTTGTGACCAAGGTCCAAATCCAAAGGTGCTTGTCACAACTCGCAACTCGCGAGTTTGTGAGTTGAGGCTCCCGACTCTTCTTTTCCAATCTCGTGATACCCGAGATCATGAAATGGGTATAGCTCCCCTCTGTCAGTGCCCTCCATGTGTGACCATTGGATAGGCTTAACCCTAGCTCCTCTCGCTACTCACCGCTTCGTGAGTTCAAAGGTTGAACTCTTGTGCTCTTATCTTGTGAATCCTCGAGACGCAAGAAGTCAACGGAGGGTTGACTCCTTCCACTAGGTGACGTGTGCCCGCCTGTCTATTTCCTGGGACCACCTCGTGGTTCTACCACGTGTCTCTTATGCCCAACTTCGACACTTCGTGACTTTGCTTCTCGAAGCGCTACCTCCTTTCTATCCCAACACCCAAAGTGCCGAGATCCCAAACTCCTCGCTACTCCTTATCGCAACTCGTGACTTCAGGACTTTAGGGACAAAGGTCTCGACTTCCTATCTGCCGATATGCCGAAATGCTGAAATTCTAACACGTCATCAATGTGGGTCCCACAACGAAACTTTCCACCTTTTTTTTGGAGTTTTGGACTTCGTGACTTCGTGAATCCTGATGCTAAGATTTTGGTTCTCCAACCCACGAAACCCCGAATGCGTGATAGGTGCGATGAGACTCTAATCCAACGGTCCTCCCTTGACTTGGATCCTACGGCTATCCTAGCTCCTCACGATTTCGCCACTCACGACTTGGAGCACCCAATCTTTGGGCTCTCACCTTGCGAACCTTCGAGTTTGCGATATCCCTTGATCTCTGCCACTTTTCCTCCTTTGATGGATGGCTGCAATTATCTCGTGACTTCGCCGCTCGCGAATCTTGATGTGAAAGTTTTAAACTTTCAACTCGTGAATCCATGAAATGAGATTATGTGAGTGAATCCAGCGACCATTCTTGGCTCAGATCCTACGGCCCAATTTTCCTTGAACTTAAAACTTGAAAATAGGTTTACCGTAACTCCCTTGCTCCTCTGCATGATTCGACGGCTCTAGAAACTTCGCAAATTCTCCACGGAGAATTCCAACTGTCAAATTCCTCCTTGACGATTCCTGTGAAATGAACAAAGTGTTCTTTCACAAAGCTTATCCACCTACAAAACAACGTCACTGCGCCTTCTTACAACACTTCAAGGCACCAGCCCTCTTGATCTTCTCTTCGACAACTTCAAAGACTCTATCCCTCGTGAGCTTTCTCCACAACTCAAGTCTTCAAGAAGACTCCTGCATGCACTCCTTGCAGCAATTCTTCAAATACTTCCAAGTAGTTGAACCTCTTCAACTCTGTGCACTCCCTGTGACAACAGTCCTTCAACAATTTCGCTGAGGTTGTAACTCTAAGACTTCACTCGGCCTGCACACTCCTTGCACGGATCTTGTGCTTAACTTGCACTTATAAGAGAATGAGAACAATGTTATCCCTCCTGATCTTGTAGAGACAAACTCTGACTTCTGTCAATGCACACCTTGTGGACAATTTCACTGCACTCCTTGCAGGAAAACTCTTTCTCAGACAGAGAAACAATTGAAACTCATTCTTTACTCTATCAGACTTCGAATGCTTAACACGAAATCATACATACATGGCATAAAAGAAAATGTATATCAAAAAGAGTAAAACAATCATGAGCATAACATTCTATCATGCATACACAGAAAGTATTTGAACACCATGAGTCTAGATCAAAGCTTCATATATTAATCTCAGAACTTCTGTACATGGGTTCTTCTACACAACTTTCTTCTTCTTCTTCTATATGCTCTCTTGATTGATTATACTGTTAATGTTACAATGATACAAGTGAGGGTGTCTATATCCGTTTTCCCTCTGGCTCCTAAAACTGTCTAATCTAGAAATTTAAAGCTACTTACTTACATTTACTAGCATAAATGCCTCTTAATCCTTCAAACGAGAGCGGGACACTCAAGGTCTGATTACAATCTACAAGTACACCCTTTCTTAATTGTCTCATTTAAGTTTGGCATATCCAACTCAAAACATTTCAAACAATTCATCATGTGCCAAAATGCGTCGGCGTTTTTCCCACGCTCGCTTGTTGTTGGCGATGCTCCTACATCAAAAATTCTTCCAAAGGTCATAAATTCAAAGAATTCAGAAAATCTAAACCACCCTCCTTTGATGGTGAAATAAAGAAGGGAGAGGAAGCAGAGGCCTGGCTACTTGGACTAAAGAAGTATTTCAGAGTCCATGACGTTTTAGAAAATATGAAGGCCCGAGTGGCCACCTTCAACTTGAATGGAAAGGCTTCCATTTGGTGGGAAGACCTTAAGAATGTGAAAGGGGTTCACGAAGAGGACCTGTCTTGGGAACGGTTTGAGAAATACTTCCGAAAGAAGTATCTGTTAGAAAAATATTTCGACGAAAAGACTAAAGAGTTTTATGAACTCAAATTGGGACAACTCACTATAGAAGAATATGTCAACAAAGTCCTTGATTTGTTGAGGTATGTACCCTATATCAAGGCGGAAAAGGAAAAGGTGCAACGCTTCATTAGTGGACTACCTAAGGAATATCAAAATAGAATTGAATTTGATGAGCCAAAGACTCTATAAGGCACTATTCGAAAGACAACCTATTTTCATGAACAGTTTGGGCATCGAGCAGAACCTCGCGAAGGATGGAAACAGAAGAATAGTTCAAGATTTCAGAAAAGGGGAATTAAAGCCCCAGGATTTAAGAACTATAAGAAGAACCAATAATGAGCTTCCCAGCCTGGAGTATGCACCAACAGAATTTTCCCTCCTTGAGCGGAAATAAAACTTCTGGACCCATATTAGTGAAGACTGATAACCCAAAGAGAGAACCTTTGAAATGTTGGGGTTGTGGGGAAGAACATCTATTGAGAGACTATCCATGCCGACAACAGAATAGTCGGAGGATTTATAACATCCAAGGAGCTACTACCATCAATGATGTGGCTAGGAGTGAGCCACAAATTTATGAAGCCTTGGATAATAACCAAGCCGACCACCAAGCTTCAGTAGTGGAAATAGAAGGTATGATTTCCAACCATATAGTGTTTGTTTTAATTGACCTTGGTTCAAATTTGAGTTATATAGCCCCTAAAGCTATTGATAAGTGTAAACTACAGCCACAAAAACATACCAAGCCATGGTTGGTACAGTTAGCCACTAGCAACAAAAGAAGGGTAGCAAAGGTTATACCAACCTGCCAATTGATGTTGGGTAGATTCCCACCCAAACAACCCTTAACTTATTACCCCTAGGATCGTATGATCTGCTGATTGGTATGGACTTGCTAGCCACCCATAAAGCCAGATTGGACTGTTACCATAAAACCTTAGAATGCGTAAGTAAAGAAGAGAAAAAGATAACCCTTCAAGGGATCTGGAAACCTATCTCAGTAAGACAAATATCATCTCTGCAAATGAGAAAGTATTGCTGAAAGGGATGTTCCCTATATGCAATACAGGTGTTGAAAACAATCGAAGGTGACAAACCAAGCCTTGACGATCACCCTATCCTGAGAGAATACATATATGTGTTTCCGGAAGAGGTACCGGGTTTACCTCCGAGAAGGGACATAGACTTCTCGATAGAACTTTCACCGGGAGTGGTGTCAGTGTCTAGGACACCCTACAGGATGAGCACACCCGAGTTAGTTGAACTCAAGTTGCAACTAAAAGAAATGATGGATAAGGGCTATATTTGGCCCAGCGTGTCTCCATGGGGAGCTCCAGTCCTGTTCGTGAAAAAGAAGGATGGTACTCTTAGACTGTGTTTAGATTATAGGAAACTCAATAAGGTAACCATAAAGAACAAGTACCCCTTGCCCAAGATCGATGACCTGTTCGATCAATTGGGGCGTGCATCTATTTTCTCAAAGATTGATTTGAGGTCGGGATACCATCAAGTCCGAATCAAGGGTGAGTACATCCATAAAATTGCCTTCCGAATGACGTATGGTCACTATGAGTTTGTGGTAGTGCCATTTGGGTTGACCAATGCCCCTGCCACTTTTATGTTCTTGATGAACAGTGTACTCAACAAATTCCTAGACAAATTTGCGCTTGTTTTTATTGATGATATATTAATTTACTCCAAGAACAAAAAAGAGCATGAAGAGCATCTTAGACTTGTGCTGCAAGTGCTAAGAGAACACTAGCTCTATGCCAAATTCAGAAAATGTGACTTCTTCCATAATCAAATACATTACTTAGGCCATGTCCTATCTGAAGAAGGGGTAGCAGTAGACCCTGACAAGATCAGATCTATCATGGAATGGCCTACACCAAAGGATGTTTCAGACATCATATCCTTTATGGGATTAGCAGGTTACTATAGGAGATTTATAAAAGGATTCTCCAAGATTGGTTGTCCAATCACTGCCCTCCAAAAGAAGGGAACAAAATTACTGTGGACACAGAAGTGTGAATAAAGATTTCAAACCCTGAAACATCTACTGACCCATGCATCCATGTTGAAGATCGCCAATCCAAAAGATGACTTCTTTGTGTGCACAGATGCCTGAAAGGAAGGGCTCAGAGGAGTCCTTATGCAGGGAGGAAGTGTGATTTTCTATGAATCCCAAAAATTGAATGAGCACGAAGTCAATTATGTGACCCATGATCTAGAGATAGATTCCATAGTGCATGCCTTGAAAATGTGGAGGCATTACCTCCTAGGGAGAAAATTTGTACTTATGACAGATCACTGTGGATTGTGATACCCGTTTGATCAACCAAAGCTCAATGCTAGACAAGCTAGGTGGATGGCCCTCATTAGCGAGTTCGATTTCGAAATCATACACATTAAAGGAAAGGAAAATAGGGTGGTTGATGCCCTTAGCAGAAGTATGAAAATAATTCACCTGGCAGCAGTGAGCACCTGCGAGACAAATGTCAAAGAAAGAGTCAGAAATGCACAAAAGACAGATCCATTTGTCTAGACCGTGACCATGTACCTACAACGAGAACCGACCGTAGTAAAATATGAAGGCTACCAAATGACTGAAGGAGGTCTGCTCACTTATAGAAGCATATTTTATATTCTATATTGTGACGACTTGAAGAGGTTCATACTGGATGAACTACATAAAAGACCCTATTCTGGTCATCCAGGATACCAGAAGATTGTCATGACCACTAGGAAACAATTCTATTGGCCTGGAATGAAGAAATACATAGCCAAGTACTTGGCCAAGTGCATAGAGTGCCAACAAGTTAAAGTAGAATACCGACACCCAGCAGGATTATTACAACCTTTACCAATCCCAACATGGAAATGGAAAACCATCTCCATGGATTTCATCACTGGATTACCAACCTCAACCAAACAGAACGATGCCATTATGGTAGTGGTGGATAAATTGAGCAAGTCTGCTCATTTCATCCCTGTCAAATCCACTTGCAAAGCAATCGATATCACCCAGGTATTCATGAAGGAGATATTCAGACTGCATGGTATGCCAAAAGAGATCGTGTCCGACAGAGACACGAAATTTACTTCTAACTTTTGGAAATCACTGATGGCTGGCTTAGAGACTAAATTGTTGTTTAACACTGCCTATCACCCTCAAACTGACAGACAAACAGAATGAGTGAACCAAATACTTGAAGACATGATAAGAATGCATGTAATGCATCAACCCAGGAAGTGGGAAGACTACCTGCCACTGGTAGAATTCACCTACAACAACGGCTAACAAGCATCCTTAAAGATGAGTCCCTTCGAATCCCTCTATGGTAGACTGTGCAACACTCCTGTCAGTTGGAGTAATCCCGTAAATAGGATTTCTTTTGGACCCGACATGTTGAAGGAAATGGAATAACAAGTGACTCAGGTAAAACAAAACCTGAGGTCACTTAGAACCAACAGAAAAGTTATGCCGACCAAAAGAGAACTCCAAGAGAGTTCAAAATGGGAGACCATGTATATCTCCGAGTTAGACCCAGGAAGAGTTCTCCGAAAATGGGAGCTTGTGCCAAGTTGGCACCTCAGTATTGTGGACCCTTTGAGGTTCTACATAGAGTGGGACCTGTAGCCTATAGGCTAGCACTTCCTCCCACAGTCAAAGCACATAATGTTTTCCATGTCTCATTATTGAAGAAATATGTACATGATGCTACCCATATAATTGATTGGTCTATGATCCAGGTGGAACCGGAGTGAGAATTTCTACCAGAACCTCAATGCATATTGGACAGAAAGGAAACCCCTCTCTAGAACTAAACCATTGCATAGGTCAAGGTGCAGTGGAAACATTTTGTCCTAGATGAGGCTACATGGGAAATGGAGGATGCCATGAAACGGGCATATCCGATTTTGTTTACACCTGTACATGCATGTCATGTTGATAGATAAGAACATAGAGGATTATATTCCTTTAAGGGGGAGGGAATTGTAACACCCTGTTTCCCCCAGTCTGTAAAAATAACTATACTGGCCAAGAACTATGGAAAACTCAAAAAAATGAATGTGTGATGTGAATGGATCTTGTGGAAAAGGTCGATGAATGTAAATAATATATATATATATATATATATATATATATATATATATATATATATTGCAGGACTACTGAGAGGGGAAGGTGCTGAAAAAGAGACCACGATGGCTGGAGAAAGGTGGTGGAAGGCACCTGGAATGGTAGCATTAACTTCCACCGAAACCAATATTGTATTTGGACTTCACTGGCCCGGAGAATCAAGAGCGGCTCACTGGTCCCAAATTAAATGACTCGTCAGGATTGGTAGGTAAATGGATCCTCATGAATAATGAGGGATGGGGGTGAACTGCCCATCCGTAGAGTCCTCAGACCTAACCACTATGAGGAAAATCATGCCACATGCAACCTCGTTGAACAGAGAAAAGGCAGGAAGTGTGGGCGATCATGGGCAGACGTGAGGGAAAGAGGAAGAGGAACTCTAGAAAAACACAAAGTGAGTGATAACAGAGAAGGAGGAGAGTAACCTTCATTCTCGATCACTGGAAAACAGAGACGCAGTCTCGCAACATCATGGTCTCAGCTCAGGGGTGGCTAGTGGTAAATCCATTGGGATTCGTCGAGCCTACAGTTGGGTGGAAATGAGCACCCCTCTCAACAGTTGCAATCACATTTGATGTTATTTCTGATAAGTGTTTTACATTTTGCATCTTGAAATTTATATGCTGACATGTATGCTTACAGTCGATGTAGTTTTATGAATGGTTTGAGTATAAGACTGCCTGTGTAGTGTTTTGATTTAGAAATGGTGTTTTCATGCTTATAATGGAAAGACTACGTATGGATTATGTTTTATAAATCACTATTTATACGCATATTGAATTAATTCAGACTTCAAGTCTGTTCTTGGGAAATCTATACCCTTATCCGTCTTAGGTAATACCCTGGATAGATCTCCCCATAGAGACACCCTTCTTAGAAATCTCACCAAGAACCTAGAAAAGGATTTGAAGGTGCAAGTCTTAGTAACCTTGTACAAGGAAGAACGATCCTCTTGAAATCCTGAAATAGCAGCGAAGGAATTACCGTGTTCACTTCACAAGAGTCGTCAAGGAGGCATTGGACGGTCGAAATTCTCCGTGGAGAATTCACGAATTCCTGAGAGCCATCAGATCTTGCAGAGGAGCAGGGGAGTTACGGTAAGCCTATTTTCAAGTTTTAAGTTCGGGAGAAATCGGACCGTAGGATCGGAGTCGACAAGAACAGTTGGATCACTCGCGTAATCTCATTTCGTGGATTCGCAAGTTGAAGGGTTAAAACCCTTGCCTCAAGATTCGTGAGGTCACTAAAGGCGAAGTCCTGAAGGGGAGAAAGGATTTTTGTGAGCCAGTTATTGGTGAAGTGCATCGAAACTCAGTATTTCGGGGTTTCGTGGGTTGAAGAACCGAAATCTTAGCATCAGGATTCATGAAGTCGCGAAGTCTGAAACTCCAAAAACATGGGAAGTTTCATTGTGGGACCCATGTTGACGACGTGTCGGAATTTTGGCATTTCAGCATATCAACGGATAGGACGTCGAGACTTTTGTCCCGAAAGTCCCAAAGTCATGAGTTGCGATAAGGAGTAGCAAGGAGTTCAGGATCTACGCACTTCGGGTGTCGGGATACAAAGGAGGTAGAACTTCGGTAAGCGAAGTCGCAAAGTGCCAAAGCCTGGGATGACGGACACGTGGTAGAACCGCAAGGTGGGCCCATGAGATAGATAGGCGGACACGTGTCACCTAGTGAAAGGAGTCAACTCCCGTTGACCTCTCACGTCTCGGGGATTCGTGAGATAAGGGAATGAGAGTTCAACCCTTCGACTTGTGAAGTCGCGAGTAGCAAGAATGTGAGAGGGAAAGCTGACATCACTTCTCCGAGTTTCATGAAGGGAAAGTGCTAAGGTTGGGCACATAGGATTAGCGAGTGGTGAAGTCACGAGAAGGTCAGGACCTTCCATCTGAGGAGGACAGGTGGAAGAAATCGAGGGATCTCGCGAACTCGGAGGTTCGTAAGATGAGAGCCCAGGAGTTGGGTGCTCCAAGTCATGAGTGGTGAAATCATGAGGAGCAAGGATAGTTGTTGGATCCAGGTCAAGGGAGAACCATTGGATCAGGAGCTTCATCACGTGCATCGTGCCTTCGAAGGTTCAGAGGTTGAGAGAACCTCTTCTCAACATTAGAAGTCGCGAAGTGCCGAGAGTCGAGGCACGAGTGTGGACACGTGGCAGGACCACAATGTGGGGCCCGTGTTGTTGACAGGCGGACACGCGTCACCTGGGAAAAAGGTGTCAACACTCCGTTGACTTCTCGTGTCTTGGGGATTCGAAAGATACGAGCACAGGAGCTCGATGCTACAACTCATGAAGTGGCAAGTTGCGAGAAGTGTGAAAGGAAGGTCAACCCTCGTTGACTTCCAATTTTCGGAGGTTCGCACAGGAAGAGCACAGAGATTCAACCCTTCGACTTATGAATTTGTGAGTTGTGATGGGAGCTAGTGTTTATCCTAGCCAGTGGTCACGTACGGAGGGCGCTGATAGAAGGGATCTATACCCATTTCGTGATCTTGGGTATTGCAAGATTGGAAAGGAGGAGCAGAGAGCTTCGACTCGTGAACTCGTGAGATGGAGAGTTGTGACAAGCACCTTTGGGAATAGTCCTTGGTCATAGCACTGTGGTTGCTTGGGAGTCATGGAGCTCGCGCCTAGTGCTGTTCGCACAGGGGAAATTCTGAAGGACTTGTGGATCGATTGAATTGAGATTTCAGCAAGGAATCGAAGGAGCCGCTTCAGCTCATAAAAGAAACTGAACGATCCTTAAGACCAGGGGGTCGCGTAGAGACTCTGTCGAGGAAGAGGAGGTGTTTGCATCCTGTACTAAGCCTCGTAGGATTTCGAGGATTCTGTCCCTTGAGGAAAGGAAAAAAATCTATTACGCCGCAGCAGGGGTGTGTGACAGTGTGATTGGTATATTGGGCACGATTTGGTTATGTTTCTCGATTGGGAAGTTTTAAAAGAAGTTTGTGTATGTTGTTATGTGAATATTGGGCTCAAGAGTGGCATGTTATTTGGTTGAATGTTATTGGAAACAATAATTATGATTATTTGAAAGACACCTATGTGTGATGGATTGGGGCCCGATTAAGAGTTTAATGCCTAGTTCGATTATCCCGACAATGTTTGAATAATGAATAGATGGTGGGAAATATGGTGCATACTCTTGTCGATTTTAAAAGAGTAAATATTGGATATAAAATGGCTAGAAAAATAGTTTGTTTTCTATTGGTTTTAAAAGGAAAAGAAATTTAGCATTGGAATAGGAATGGTTGTGGCTCAAAGGGTTATTATGTTTATCATAAAAATGGAAATGTTGTTATTATGACTATTGTATAAGTTTATATGGATGCAAAGGCTACTATGATTGATTATGTCTAGGCATATGAATTGTTTTTTTTTTTAAGTCAGCAAGCAATTTGTAAAAAAAAGTGACGGTTAAATGGTGGTTTTGAAAAGTGAATGTTGATTAAATTACGGAGGTATGAACCGAGTTATGTTTAATTGTTTGATTTGATTTATTTTTATATGAACAATATGCATATTATATCCCTGTCATGCTACCATTTTTTCACTCATTATATCCCCCTCATAATCACAACTTCATTTTAACAAGCCCTATTATGTAAAATAAATTAAAAAATTATGTGTAACAACAACAAAAGAAATAACACAACAATGGTTGGCAACTGAGAATTGGTATTTTATTACACATTTAAATTATTTAATGAATTGTTGAGAAGTATTTGTGTGTTTATACCCCCTCATTATATCACTTTTCTTTCATTACACTCCCTCCATATGTCCCATGAACCCTGTAACCCCCTTCTCTCTTGGGGATTATGAAATGGTTTGTCATGGATGGATTTTCGTGTATATCATGTCAATTTCTGAGCCAAATTTTGTTTCATGCAAGAAGAATGTCATGTATGGTCTATTAAGGGCTTAATTACTGAGGAATTGTTGCATAAAGGATGATTTTCTTCAGTAGCTGTTACACATTATTTTCGTCATCCCTATGACCATTAATGATGTAAACCTATATGTTGCCTTAAGAGGGGTCAGTGGCCTGAGTTCCTGAAGAAGGAAGGCAGAAGAACTTTTCCTGAGAAAAGAGGTTGCATTCTCCTTTGTAAAAACCCTATAAAAAAGGAAGTTCGCAGGTTGCTATATAGGTAGGGTGCGAGAATGCTTGATTCTCACAAGTTGCACCTTAGCTGGGTTGTGAGAGGTTCATGGGTTGAACTATAGGTAGGGTGTGAGAATGCTTACATGTGGGAAAAATGAGTGTTTTCTCGAATCTTCTAGAAGGAGAAACTTCCATGGTGAGGTGGCATCCGAATGGTTTGGATCTTACTCACTTTCATGATTTGGTGGGATCATTCTAACCTCCTCACATTATCCTCTTCAACTTATAAAAGGAGAGGAGCTCTCATGGAGAAAGTTAGCTTTTGTTGGCCTGGAATTAGCAGCTTGGTTGGAGTAGCTTTGAGATTTGCTTTGTCAAGATAGATTGTGAGTATCTATCAGATCTATTCTCTTAGAATTCTTGGAGTGGAAGTGTGTGGGGAACGAAGGACAGTTGGAAGGGACCTTACGACATCAAGGCCGTGGTTGTAATCTCTCTTTCACATTCAATATGATACAATAATATGATTCTTTCCTATAAATCTTGTTGTGTTTTATTGTATGATTCCTTGATCACATACATAGGTTTATATTGAGTTTATGCTATTGCTATCACTTTGGTTGGTTGCGTTCTTTTGCAGGATCATCATTGTATGAGCATTGAAATGGAGCTAGGATGGCGATGGCAAGAGGAAGCGACATTTAAACGATATGTCACCCATCTCTCTTTAGTTGGTAAATTCAATATTTAAAACTTAAGGAAAGCGTCATGTTCTGGTGTGTTTTGTTCTAGATCTAGCTGGATATAGGGAGATCTGTTAGTGTCCACACCTACCAATTTGTCCGATAACAAAATTGGTGACTCCACTGGGGAGTGGATTGTTTCCTAGTTAGTCTAGTTTCCCTTGCTTTGATTACTTGGTTTCTGGTCTCTGAGTCTGTGGGAGATACATCCAGACTCTCTGGATCTGAAAGTTCACTCAAATTTAGTCCTTTTTCATTTTTTTGCCTGTTTACAGGCATTCTCGCACTGTACCCTTTAGTGGCCTGCGAGGAACACCTGAGTTCACACCCTGGTGTTAAGTCCAGTGCGAACCCCTCACTGTCAACCTTTGTTCAGCCTGCAAGAATCTTTGATTCTCACATTGTAATACACTGCCAGCCTGTGAACTTGTTTGTAAAATTTTTTGGATTGGGTCTTGTCATTTTTTGATGCCCAGTTTTGCTTTGAACAGCTGGATTGAACTTTTGGAGCCTATATTGATCTATTTGCAGTCTTCTTGACATTCTTTGAGTTTCTTTTAGCCACTTTTTCTTTGTTTGGTTTTGAAGGATTAGTCTCTTGCTTTGAGTGTCTTTCAATTACAAAGCATGTGTTTTCTTTAGAATTGTTTAAGAAAGATCATATTTCTTTTGAATAGTTCGCTTTAAAAGAGAACTTTTAGTTTGGGTTTCTTTGTTTTAAGAAAGTTCATTATTGCTTTTAGTGAAATTTTTGAAACAAAAAGATTTAATTTCTTGCTTTATATTAGATTGGGG
>ML792263.1:538231-558614 GCA_009831015.1 Picea engelmannii | reverse complement strand
GGTGGATATGATATGGAGAGAGAGAGGGAGAGAGGGGAAAAGTGGGGGGAGAGAGAGAGGTGGAGGGATTTATCAAGAGAGAGAGAGAGAGAGAGATGGGGAAGAGAAAGAGTTATATATGAGCCTAACCAATGCATCCAGAGCTTCCGTGTTTGCTACATAAACTTGTTTTCATAAAGTAACACTAAGTCTCCTATTTGAAATTTATTATACTCTATATGTATTTAATGCCAATATTTATCATGCACTTTCTGTACCTATTGATGGAAACCTATGATGAAATGATATTCTTATAATTCCACAAGTTCTGACAATCTCTTTTCCATGGCGCCTACATCTGTTAGCTCTATTATCACAACAATGCACAAACTTGGTACAATAAACTCCATCGAAATGACAACTTATTGGCCATACATCAATGTAAATGGATTTTTTCTTGTAAACTTCTTCCATGTGGTCCTATATTCCCATAATACTGTTGGAATATTCAAGTCTCAGTCATCTCGACTTACATTACAAATATTTGTCAGTGCATGTTACATAATCTTATTGAAGGCTTCTAGTGTCCCATTTACCTAGGGATGGTATGGTGTACTCTTTTGATGATGGATATGAAATTCCTCTGTTAATTTTGCTATAGTGCTATTCAGAAAGTGAGTTCCCTGATCACTCATAAGTACACTTTGGCATCCAAACCTTTTTACTACATTTTTGAATAAAAATTGTGCAACTATATCCGCACTATAGTCTCTATCTGGTTTTATCTTGGACCATGTGGTTAAGTAGTAAGTTGTAGTAATAATATACCTAGCTCTTGATCTCTTATTTGGTGGATTAATTATGCCAACAAATTCCACTTCCCACTTGTAAAATGATTGTAACATCACTTGTGGAACCAAGAGAATTTCAACTCTCCTTGAAGGTTTCCCAAGTCTCTGAAAAATCTCACAACTCTGGAAAACTTCTTTGTCATCTTTATGTAGGGTAGGCCACCATAATCCTATGCACAAAATATTTTGAGTTGTTGCATCTCCTTCGTAGTGACCTCCTGCAACCCCTTCATGTGATTCTGAGAGTACCATATTTCTTCCGTGCTCTAATACACAACATCACAAAATACCATATGTGCCTAACTTGTACAGATTTCCTGCTATGAGATGGTAATATTCTACCTTCATTACTAGTTTTTTTTTCTATGCCACTCTGAAGTCTGATGGGGCTAATCCTATGCTCAAAAACTGAACTATTTCTACAAAATATCCATCCACCATCTAAATTGGAAATAAGTTTTCATCTGGTAAACTATCATCCAAGTTCCTTGCATCTTCTCCTAACAGTATGCACGAAAAATGATCTAGTCTTGAGTTAAACTTTATAGGTTTCATGATCACCTTGAATTCATACTCCTAGAACAGTAATAACCATCTACAAAATCTACCCCCCAACACTAGATTTTTCAGTAGGTATCTCATCACAGAGTGGTATATATACATATTGAAGTGAGATCCAAGTAGGTAATTTCTAAACTTCTGCAAGGCATATACCATCTCCAAACCTTCTTGTTTTGTTGTAGTATAGTTTTGTTGTTTAGATTATAACTTCTCAATGGTGAATGCAATCGGATGGTATATCTCTCCTTCACTCGGTTGTGCCAAAACTAATACCAATGCTATAGAAGATGGATCAACATGTACATGAAATTCTTTGCTCCAGTTAGGAAAAACTATAATTGATGCATGGACCATCTTCTATTTATATGTATCCATATTCTTCTGACATTCATCATTTCATTGATAGTTGAATTCCTTATTCAACAACTTCTCCATAGGGTTTTTGATATGCATATATCCTTTGATAAAATTTCTATAATATCCTATATGACCCAATGTGGACTTCAACTGTCACAGTGAAGTTGGTGGTGGAAAATAAAGAATCACAGCTATATTTGTAGGGTCCATTATCCATCCATGTTTACACACCACATGGTCCAACAAACATCCAAGAGGCACACAAATATTCTTTTCTTCATATTCAATGTGATCTGGTATTTCCTACACTTATCCAACATTAAGAGAAAATTTTCAACATGATCTTTCAATAGACTAAATACTATCCAATCATCTAAATAAAACTCTAGGAACTTATGAATAAACTCTTTGAAGGCTGCAACAACTACTCTAGAAAATATCGTTGGTGAATTCTTAAACCCAAATGGCATAACTGTGTACTGGTAAAAACCCCATTCTATCACCAAGGTCATATTATATCTCTCTTCTTGTGCAATATTGATCTGGTGGTATCCTAAGAATCCATCTGCAAAAGAGTAAGCCTATTTAGCCCCTATATTCTCTAATACTTAATCGGTAAAAGGTGTAGGAAAAGGGTCATGTAAACATGCATTGTTCAACTTCTCAGATCAACACATATCCTTATTCCTCTTGTCTTCTTGTCTTGAACCACCATTGGGATGATCCATTCTAACTCTTCAACAGGTTCTATGATTCCAACCTCAAGCATTATGTCTATCTTTGTTTTTACCTTCTCCTTATATTTTCGGTTCATTCTATAGGGTCTATGTCACACAAGTTTCACATATGGTATCAGTAGAATCTTCATTTCTCCTAATTCTCTAGTGATTCCTTTCATCTCTGAGAATGTCATTGGAAACAAATCCTATTAGTCGTGTAGTAAGTCATAAATATTTTCAATTGTTTCATTGCTCTGATAGTATCCTATGTTCACAAACTATGGATTTTCTTCTATACCGATGTTCACTTTGTGCGTTCTTAGGGGATTTTCATATATTGTTGACTCAAGATATGGTCCCTTTACTACAAACTCCCCTTTAGTATTTGATATCTACAACTTCCTTGGATGTTCCTCATCTTGGGATTCTTCTCCAACATTATAACAATGCATGACTTCTTAAACTATCACAATGACTCTAGCTGTACAATATAAAGGTACCAATCCCAACAAGTCCTCTGATGAAAACATATTATTACTGAGAACGTACAATTTTGAGTCAATCAAAGGGTTATTATTCTCAAAATTGAACCTTACCTTGAATTTTCTGGTCAACTCTTCCCAATCTCCTATCAATCTATGCACTTCTAATTTGATGTACCTATTCTTGGGAATAGTGTCCAAAGCATGCAAAAGTAAGTGAGTCCATTATTGTCTTGGTATTGATCTCCACTATGCAGTACATTTCGTAACATGATCTGATGGAAAACTTAATCCACTATACTTCGTCATGATACCTTCATTCTTTGTCATGAATCTAACCTGTAATAACCTCTTGAATGCATTTTGTCTAATCTCTTATTCCATCCTTGTGTGCAGCCAACCATCTCGCTAAAGTCTCCTTCAGTGTGATATCTAAGGCCAATATTCTCCGATGATCTGGAATCTACATTTCAAAACCATTGATAAAATATTATGTAGGTGTCAGGCCACTATAGGTTGGAGGTTCGACTATTTCGGTGCCAATCCATCACAATGCACGGGTAATTCAAGCATACTTCCTTATCAGCACTTCATGCATTCTTTTTTGCCAATCAGCCAATGTGTCTTCTGAGTCTGATGCACATGAGATAATACTCCTCGAACTGAGTACACCTTCAACTACAATATTAACGTAATCGTCCATCCGTGTAGTCATATTATACAAATTATCAATCCCTTTTCTCTTTGTTATTTCTACATACCTTTTCCCCTCTGTGGGGTCTAACAGTGCAATTACCTTCAAATATTATACTTTGAATACCATCTGTATCTTCTTTAGATAAATGATTGTCTTATTATCAAATGCTCAATCAAGTCCCAAGATTGTTCGATAAGGTGTACTGCCATATACTATGTCGATCACTTCAAAGTTTGTTATACTGTGCACTCCATCAATGTTGACATTTTCTCTTGTTAACATTCAAACTAAAATGATATTATGTTGGTTCTCTAGTCTCAGCTGGATCAGATATCAAATCATCTTCAGTTGGACCATCATCTCCCAAATCTGTCTCAGTATAGTATTCACATCAGAGCCTAAATCCATAATTATATTTTCCATTTCGTAAGCTCCTATCTGCACACTGAGATTGAACTCCTTATTTTTTGGCTTCTTACTGTGCACCTGGTTAACTTCTCTGTGTGTGACAAGTTTCTCTTTTTCTTGGTCATAATGGTCAATCATTCTGCGTAGACTACTCAATGCATATTCCTACTTCATTAAATATAAGGAAATTCTTAAAAATCTCTTCAAGTACTTACCTTATCAGTTCATTTCTTAGAATGATCATAGCCTAGAGGCATATCATATACCAATGGTCTATCATACAACAATGGTACAATCAAATTTGATTTCATCCAATCTAATCTCATCAATTCCTTTTTTTTAAGTCTCCTTCTCTTTCCTTGGATCAAACAATGGTAATGGCTCCACTGCTTTCCTCACCCACTGGTGAATATTATTCCCTTGATCTGTAACATCCACTCTGATTCTTGTTCCTCGACATGTAATGGTTTCTATTATGGTTTGATCATCACATTGGTCTACTACTATCATCTATATGTTTTCGTTCTGGTTTTGGTTATGCTTCTGGTTCCATCTTTCCTGCCATTTTTCTTTCATTTGAGGACAATCCTCCATTGCATGGTCCAATGCTCTGTAGTACGTGCATGTCATGCAAGAATTGGGTAAATTTCTCTCAAAATGTCCCGATTGATTTCAGTTATAAAAAATTATTGCTCCTCTTTCTCCTCTACCAAATCCTCCTCATCCTCGACCTCTAATGAATTTTCCTCATCCACCCTGATTAAAGCCTCTTGGAGTATTATATTGTGGAACACCTCCTTCTGCTACTACATTTTCTTCTTAGATTCTATAATCATATACAATGTTCTCTCTCATTAAGTGGAATGCATGACAATCCTTCTCATCATGTCCTACAAACTTGCAAAAAGTATATAACAAATTGCAGGGTGTACTTTGGTACTTCTACAATATTTTTTAAGCGGTTGGATGATATACCCATGTATTTCATATTTCACAATACCCTAATCCTTCTGTCAATGGGTTTGATGCCCATGTATCCATATACTGCACAAATGTTGGGTATTTTTCTTTATGATGATCTTTTTTCATACATGTAATACACAAAACTTGTTCACATTTTCCCTTTCCTTTTGTTAGTTTTGACAAGTGAATCCTTATCACAACTAACTAAGACTCAACCTATACCATCCTTGAGCCATCTCCTACAAGAAATGATTCTAACTTCATCATAATTTATAATTCTTTTGGTTGCGACGTGACATTTTGTTGTGTCAGAGGACAACGAATGTGTGGAAACAGACATGCAATAAATCATTCTGTATGTTGTTCATCAAGAATCTGGAATGTTAATCTACCCATCATATTTTTAAACCTCTTATTGTAATCCCAAACTCTCTCAGTCTATATTTTCCTAATTTCTTTCATCTTTGAGATGTATTGTGACTCACATTCCAGCTTTCAAAATTCCTTTAATAAATCTTTTGCAATTTATACCAATGTTATTGATTGTCATGTCGGTGTAGTAGTATGATACTTCATGTACCATAATAGTGTGTGACCTATGAACTACATTTCTAAATGCACAATATTCATTGCCTAATCCTATACATTTTTCACGGTCCGTATCATCTCACACACAAACAGATGTTTCTTTGGGTCTTCTGAGCCTGCTCCCTAGAATTCAGGTATTATTAATGCATTATCTATTCATGTCATTGTATTTTTTGTACTACTTACCTTCAATGATGTTGATTGACTCTAGTTCTCTATGCTACTTCCACTATTGTGACATCCTCCACTAACTACAATTGCTCTTGATAAAGTTCTAGTTTCTGCTTCATATCTTGTTAACGCACACTGGGTCGTGGGTTTGACATATATTTTGGTCTGATATGGACTTCTTTATTCTATTGGACCGCACTCAGTATCCTCTTCTTTCTCTTTCCTTTCTCTGTATAGTGTGATATGAAGTACTGCGCAAGTCTCTCTTTTCTCAAACACTCTGTCATGATCCTCTCTCTGAGTCATAGTCCCCTTCTTACTATACCTAAACCTTTTCCCACAACACAATACTCCAATCTCTCCGTCTAATTCACCATATTCCTCTCTTTCCATCCTCAATCCATTCATTCCTTATTCATCCTTTCCATCTCTTTCCACTCTTAGACCATCCTCTAGTCATTCTTCAGTCCTCCTATCTACACAAAGGCACCTAACAATCATATTCCATCTTCATAACATTATTTTCACACAATATCATCTTTATATAGGTATACATTGTGTTCATAAATATTTCATGTGGACCCTTGAAGAATTCCCTCTTTGCGACACTATAAGACTAGGTACAATCTATTGCAAACTATGTAATGTAACCCCCCAGTATATTATTCAACAAAAATTCAACTGCATGAAAATTTTTATTACTCTTTATATTCAATTGTTTTATCAATTCAAGAGTCCACTTTCTCTAAGCCTCAACTTGATATCTTCCAACATTCTCCACTAGCCTTTCTAACCATTTGGTCAAAATTATTGGAAACTCACCAAAGATGATTTCATGAAGATATGTAAACACATATATGTTCAACCATTGTTCATCATTGATCTATGGGTTCCTATTATGTTCTCTAGAAAATTCTCATTCCTTCCTCCATAACCATTATGTGATCTCTTCCTTATTCATCCTTAAAAACATTCCCCTCGGTTACATATCCTGGTCCTAGCAACAAAAGCATTTTTTGGTGCATAGTGGGAAGAACTGGGTTAATCATTAATAAACCAAAAAAATCCTTCCACATCAGCCATTTCAACATCACCTGCAATTAAGTGAAGTCTCACCTAAGGCATCTAGAGGGACTACAGGAACCAAGGTTCTATAGTGATGAGAGGAAGTGAGGCATTCAACATACTATACATTATCCATTCATCTATTGTGTGCACAATTTCTATTCCTTAACCTTTAATTATCATTCAATATACGATGTGCACGACATTACTCCACTAAACATTCATTCATTCATTTAACTTGAGTGTGCATGACCATAACAACGTATAACAATGACATATTTAGAATAATACATTTTTATTATTATTGCACAGTAACAATAAACATAATATGCATTAGAATCATAACACACAAAAGAAAAACATCAAGACACAAGGTTTTAACGTGGTTCATCCTATTATAGCACAAAATTCCACACATATGCATTTATGCCATCACCCAACCCTTTCCCTTGGATTGCTAGACATATTCCCAACTTGCCTCATGGAAATAATCCAAAAAACATGTATTTTTCACATATCCGTAGTCTCCTTTGATGAAAAGTGCAGACATCCATGACTTGTCAGTATAACACCCACGGATTCCCTAAACAATAATTAAAAATAAAATATTTTTGAGTTTTTAGGTGGGTTTTTTTGGTTGGGCTCATTTCCCAATGTCCCCATGCCCATATAAAATGGATTCCAACTTCCTTAACCCCTTGGGGAAGATATAAAAGAACCATTGAAGTCTAGAATGACAAGGAGTCTTTTGGTGCAAGGTTATGTTGTCTAAATCTAGGAAGTTTCCCTATTCCTTTTATCCTCTAAGTGTCATCCCCCAACCTGGAAACTCATTTTCTAGTGTTTCTTCCTTCATATAAATTCATAAGGTGTATCCTTATCCTTATTGGGCTATCCAAGGAAGAGTCTCATAGTTGAGTATATGCTTGAAGGATTTGTCGAGGAACTCGGGTGGTTGGCTCTGAAGCAGTTCCATAAGTGAGTCAGGTTGTAACTAACTTTGATATTTGGTGTTAATAGAAGAGTTCTCTTTCCCTCCTATTTTGTATTCATTGCAATATTGTATGCTATCACTCTTCATATTTGACTTGGATATAATACTTGATACATATGTTACTTTATTATGTAACTATCTCGTTATAACATGTGAACAAAACGTCCCAAAATCCTAACTACTTTCCACATTTTTCACGCTGACTCCTAAACATGCTCCAATTGCTTTGTGTGTGTCTTGATCCTTATCAAAAATTTCACATGATTCATTCTTACATGGGTCCCAAGACTTATCCAAAATATCCTGCTCCAACAACAAGTAAAGAGAGAGAGGGGAATAGAGAGATAGAGGGAAGGAAAGAGAAAGTAGGAGAGAGAGAGAGGGGAAGATAAGGAGAGAGGGAAGGAGGGGGAGAGCAAGGGGAGGGAGAAAGAGGGCGGGGAAGAGGTGGGAGAGAGAGAGAGAGGGAGGGAAATGGGGGATAGAGAGAGTTAGATTTGGAAGGGGGGAGTGAGGGAGGGAGGGAGAGGCAGGAATGTGGAGAGAATATGGAGAGATTGAGTGGGGCATAAAGAGAGATCAACAAGGGGGGCAACAAGGGGGGAAGAGGGACACAAGGAGAGATGGGAAGAGGTGGAAGAGAGAGGGAGGGAGGGAGATGGAGAGAGGGGGGGGAGTGATCGAAGTGGATGTCGGTGGCCACCCACCTTTTCCAACTGGCTCAAAACAATTTTCTGGCAATTTTGGTAATTTACTATTTTTAGGATTTTTTCACTTCTGGAGTTGTTTTGAGGCCCTAAATGATGTTTTTTGGGAAAATGGGGAGAAACATGAATGTTACCTTGATGTTTCCCCCAAAATGGGTCTCCTTGATGATACCTTTCCAATGGGATATCATACGCCTAAAACGGAATTGTATGCAAAAGCTATGACCCCGAGAAGTTCATGTACTAACTTACCCAAACATGGCCCACATGAGTTTTGGCGCTTCATCTCCTAGGGTTAGGTTTTTTGGATTTATAGGGTTTTTGGAATTCATGTTTATTGTAAAAAGGCCTTCAAAGCCTCATTGTAATCATCTTCTTGTGAGTGAGTGCAGTTGTCACATCTCTTCTTAGAGATAAGTCGCCACCATTCCAACAAGCTTGTTTTCACTGCATTTTACAGTTTCATCTTATTTCCTTATTGAATAGAAAACCAATTTTATTGTATCTTTGTTATTTTGTGTTAAGCACCTGTTAATAATCTGTAGTCATTTCGTTCTTCTCATAAAATACGGATCATGGAGAGAGAGAGAGAGAGAGAGAGAGAGAGAGAGAGAGAGAGAGAGAGAGAGATACTTTGTGTGAACAAGAATGCATGTGTGTTCATGTTCCTAATAATGCGTGCACATTTTAGGAATGTTAGCACACTTTAGGAACATGCACACATTATTTGAATTTTATTTTTTTTCAGGCAGGAGTGACAACTCTATCATATGTGTTTGCTGAGTTGTTTTCCTCAAATTTAGGTTCAGGATGGAAAACCTAGTGGTTCAGTTTGCAAACACATAAAAACCTCCATTTTTATGAATACCTCTCTATATCTATGTTTTTTATTTTATTTTTATATAGTCTACACAAATATATTGTTGATGAAACTACATACATAGATAGACTCAATTATGTAGATTCCAAATAAATTGTTTTTTTTTTTAATTAATATTGTTTACTATTTCTAATATATTTTTGTCTTCACATATATCAAAATCCTAGAATACATACCTCTCTCATTTCTGCAATATTTTTTTGTCGGCTTAAGCATTTCTAAAATGAGTTATATTTCACAGCAGAGGAGACCGATATCTATGATCTAAAAAAAGGAAATTATTTGATCATATTAAGAACCTCTTAGCATGCACAAATAAAAGGCATTGTAATTTCAAGGATATTTTGACTTTCATAATTTAAAGAAATATAAAATTAATATCATAAATTTATGAAAAACACACTGCACTAGAACAATGGGTTCTCTACAATCATATAATTTTTTGGAATTAAATACCATGTTAAGGTACTCAGCACCTGCACTAACAAAAACATATACCTTATATTTTGTTGGAAAAATAACATACCACTTTAAAAAAATCAAATTTCACATAGTTATTCATAATTTCTATGAACAAAAGTTGTATATTTTGAAAGCTAATTCAATTTCCTATGTTTCATATTCTTACACCATCTTCAAATTCATTTCAAAAGTACCTTGAATAATCCCTCCAAGTGAACAAATTGATATTTTCCATGTTTGCATTTCCATTAACATGTCATGAGTCACCATCATTAACTTGCACATACCCTAATATTTTATATTTGTTGTGATGTTCATATTTAAATAATTAATTTACACTTTTCCATGGATGTATTCTAATAGGTGCTAACATAGAAAGAATATCCAACCAAAGAATTGATCGACATTGTGTTGAGTATGGGTTGTGAGTATATGCTCAAGTATCAATGTTTAGTTGAACAATTTGTAAGTAACTTTGTTGTTTAACTTCCCTCATTTTATAATTAGTGGAACAACAAGAGACCTTTATATTAATTATATCAACTTTTTTTTGTCATGGCATATTAAACATGCTATAAATAAAGTATGGAATGTAGCCAACAAAAGATATTTTGAGAGATGACATGCAGCATGTCTTCGAAAGAATCTATATTGTTTATGAAACACCCCCTGCTATGGTACATTTATTTATGTAATATTGCATATTCTACTATATATATATATATATATATATATATATATATATAACTTTATTTCTATGTTTGTAGATGGAACGTGAAGATGATGAATATAAAAAGCAAGTTGATCAAGAAAAAATTAGGTTAAATAGCCAAAGTACAATATCACCTACAAGTGATGAATAAATGAGTCATGCACGCAACTTGAATTATGACAACAATTCAAGTGATGAATGACAATCAATATAATTGATTTTTATTGCAAGTTCTATGTTTTGGAATATTTGTCTATGAAAATCAAGGATTTTGTTTGTTTAATGTACTCGACATATTGTCCCAATTGCATGAGGACATGTTACCAATAAGTGTAACAATTACATATTGGTTGTATCTTGATTATTGTGGACCTTCACGTTCTCCCATTTTGTATGACCATGGGTCTCTTATTCATATATAATAAAATGGGATTCTTATTTTATTGTTATGTTGAATGTTGTAAAAATTTTCATTGTTGATTAATTAATATGTGGATGATTTATATTGTTACAAATAATAGATGTTTAATCCATTGAATAAGACATTAATACAATCATTATATCAAAATGCAATAAAAAAAATATAAAAAACAATATTATTATAAAAAATATTTGATTTCCAAATGATAAATTGAAAATTTGTAAAACAAAATACAACTAAAATATATACATAATGGTGCACTGTTTTATTATGAACTCACTAAATGGTGTGTGCCATAATATATAAATTTGTGTGTGTTAATGATTTATATGCACCAATTCCTATTAATTATATTTAAGCACCGGTGCCAAATATTGAGAAAAAACATCATTTCTTAAATGATATAACATGTGATTATTTGATCACTTCAACACTTTACAGTGCACATGTTCATAATACACATCAATGCTCTAAATATCATATACACACCAGTGCTTTTGATATAATATATGCACCGATGATTTTAACATAATATATGAATCGGTGTTTTAATAGCGCCAACATCTCATCTCGAATATTCATAATTTTACTACCCTTCAGTGCACAAAGTAATACATGCCCTTGAATGCATGAATTATACAAGCACCAGGGCATACATAACATGTAAAATCACCTATGCATTAACTGACTTATTAAACATCGATGCAGCATATGCAAATAATGTAGAATCGATGCGTAAAAATTATAAGAGCATTGGTGTTGCATACAACAAAAAGGTGAATCTAGTGTGCACTATATATAAGAGCATCGATGCCTTTTTATTTATTTGTATGCACAAGTTCTTGTGTATTAAGGGTGCATCGATGCATTTGTTACAAATAAAAGAACCCAAAAAAACCTCTACTACAACCTCCATCCACCAAATGTTTTTTAATTATATGGAACATTCGCTAAAACCTCTGCTTGGAATAATAAAGTTTTTTTTTTAAATTTTGTCAAATATTGTAACACTAAAAACCTCCACAAAAACCTTCACTAGAAGGCATTCTCCTTGTAGTGAGTCAAGGGAAAATAATGATAAGGATATCTTCTTAAATAAATAAGTTGAACCAGTTGTAGGAAAGCACAAAGGAAAAAGTAAAATGAAACAAACAACCACAATGAAGAAATAATATGAGAATCTTTCATATTCACAATGTAAAAAGGAAGGACATGATGATGCCAAATGTTGGAAACTTCATCTAGAACTAAAACCAAAGAGGTTTGGAAATAAGAAGGGTAATAAGAATACTACAAAAATAATCCAACAGGACCTTGGATATGATTTAGGTGATGAAACCAATATCATGGCCATGGGAATAAAAGGTACATCTTCTTCTATCAGTTCTAGTGCTAGTACTCATTCTTTAAAATATGGAACTATGCATGATGAAAGGAAAAGAAGTGGGGTATTCCATATTAGAGCCATATCAAATCATTATAAGATTGATACACTCTTTGATAGTGGTTCACAAGTTAATCTCATTTTTGAAGAAATTGTTAAGACATTGGAATTTGAAACTAAACCTCATCCAAAACCATATCCTTTAGGATGGGTATGTGAAGATGATAATATGCAAGTATCTAAACAATGTAAAATCATATTTTCAATCACCTCTAAGTTCATATATGAGGTAGAATTCGATGGTGTACCACTTGATATTTGTGGAATTTCTTGGGAATTCCATATTTGTATGACATGAAAGCTATCCTCTACAGGGAAGAAAAAAAGTATCAAATTAGAAAGGATGGGATTCAATATATTGTAAGATCCCATCATGTGAAGACTAAAGTGTCTCTTGTTGCTACAAGACAAATGAAAAGGCTTGCAAATGCAATAAATAATTTTGTATTCGTGATTGTAAAAGATAAGGATGATGATAAATTCAAATCTTTCAATGGATGTGATCCTAAACATAAAGATGAATTAGTTAGAATTACTTCTAACTATGATGAAGTGTTTCAGAAACCACAATGATTACCTCCAAGGAGAGAGATACAACATGAGATTCAATTGTAGCAATATGCACCACTTCCTAACATTGGCATGAATAGGTTATCAATTCTTGAGAATGAATAAATAAAGAAGAAAGTTTAGGAGTTTCCCAAGAAACGAGTCATATCACCACAAACTTATCCATGTGAATCACACATTATGTTGGTACCAAATAAATAAGGTACATGGATAATATGGAGAATGTGTGTGGATTTCGAGACATTGAACAAAATTACAGTGAAGAACCATTACCCTCTTCCTCATATTCATGATTTGTTGGATCAATTGAAAATGCAACATATTTCACTAAGTTATAATTAAGAAGTGGCTATCATCCAGTAAGGATTTTTGAAGATGATATTTGGATAACTTCTTTTAAAACAAAACAAGGTTTATTTGAATGGTTGGTTATTCCCTTTGGGATTTGTAATTCTCCTGCTAATTTCATGCAGGTTATGAATAATGTATTTAGGCCATTCATAGATGATTTTGAATAGTCTACTTAGATTATATATTAATTTTCAGTAAAAGTTGGGAATATCATAGAAAGCGTGTTAGAAAAGTTTTAGATGTTTTGAAAAAGGAGAAATTGTTCCTAAAGATGTTAAAATGTGAATTTGAGAAAACATCTTAAGTTTATTTGGGCTATATTGTAGGAGGTGGTGAATTGAAATTTCATTCATCTAAAGTTGAATCCATTATGTAACAAAAGTTAGGAGCTTCTTGGGAGAATTTCAGTATTGGAGGAATTTCATTGCTAACGTTTCTTTTATTGCATCTCCTTTACATGTTTTGACAAGTACTAAGTAGGTATTTTAGTGTGGAGGTAAATAGAAAAAATCCTTCGAGACCTTGAAAGTAAATATCAATACAACCTATGTTCTAGCATTTCCAAATGTATAGCAACCATTTGAGATTGAAACTTATGCAAGTGATTATTCCATGGAAGTAGTGTTAATACAAAGGAGAAAACCAATTTGTTACCATTTTGAGACCTTCATTGGTATAGTAAGAAGTTATCATACTTGTGAAAAAGAATTGTATGCATTTTTTAAGAGTGTGAATAAATGGAAACATTATTTGATGGGAAAAGCGACAATCATCCATACAGAACATCAACATTTGTAGTATCTCCAATCACAAACCAATCTACAACAGTCAAGTAATTTCCGGTGGATGGGATTTTTGCAACAATTCCATTTGGTCATCAAGTATAAGAAAGGTATGAAAAACAATTTTTTTGATATTTTATCCATTTTTATACATCATAGTTCATTAGTTCATGAAAGTTACATTGAACAATATGCTAGAGATTATGATTTTAAGGATGTTTGTGAAAAACTAATCCATGGTACTAAAGTGGAAGAATTAGATTATCATGTACATGACAAATTGTTATCATTTTGGTAAATTGTGTATTCCACAAGATGAAAGAGTGCATGCAATCAAAGAATCACATACTTCTCTCATTTCTAGACATTTTGGTATAGGAAAAACAATAGCTCACTTACAATTTTATTTTTATTGGCCTCAAACATATGAAACAATGTCCAAGTGTGTAAAAGGATGTGTGATGTGTGTCACTAGAAAACCAAGTAACAGAAAAATGGGATTGTATATACCACTTCTTGTATCTTCTCATCCATGGGAAAGTGTGTCTATGGATTTTGTAGGAGGTTTGCCAATGTGCAAGAAAGATCATAATTATTTATATTTTGTTGTGGATAGATTTAGCAAAATTTGTGTTTTGGTGCTTTATATGAAATAGGTGATAGGAGAAGTTGATTGACTATTTTGGGGTTTTGTTAAACTAATTCTCGAAAAATCTAGAGACGTCGAAGGTTATCTGTTAGCACTCTGTAAATTTCCAAGAGGTTGACAACAAAAGAAATCCACAAAATGTAACTTTATCCAACCGCTTTTGAAGCTGGGATCTAGCCCTTCCAACTTCAGAGAGGGATCTCTCTATATGATTTAGCTATGTTTCAAATTTCAAATATTAGGCTAGGTAAATAAACAAGTCGGTTTTTGCTGTCGTAGTATTTTTCGAGTTGGTTGAGACAATCTACACATCCATTGGGCTATGGGGTCTGTGTCTTGAATAAAGATGAAATCCAATCCAGAAACGAAAAGGAAAACTTTCACAGGGTGATATAATATAATCACTGGATTCTTCGGGAGTAAAAATGAAGAACAATAGAAAAGATGAGAAAGATAATTTCAAGAAAGAAGCAGTTAAGAATTTCTTTATTGAAAACACCAGAAGATAAAACACTAAAATCTTTCGAGTTAGAAACAGGGTATACGAGATAAATCCTGCAACATTCATTACTTCTAAAGATTAGATTCAGAAAAAAAGATGATAACAAAGCGAGAATAACATTCAACTTAGAGAGAAAAACATCACCAGTAAATCCACGCAAGAATCCTGTAAAAGTGCCTCCTTTTTATTAATGGAAGATCTCTTAAAAAATATTACAGTCTGATAGCTTCAGGGTGTGAAGATCCACAACCCTCAATACTTCAAAAGATGAATTATTTCTAACTCAAATTACAAACGATCCTATCATTAATGATCAGGACGTGCTAAATCTATTTTTAGACTAACTAACTTAACAAATTTCCTAAATCTAGGAACTGCTTGATGACGTGGTGTAACTGCATGTTGATTTCTGGGTGGGCCGTTGATGAAGCCTCTGCACGACCTCATTCTGAGTGGACAAATGACTGGACTAGGATAGCTCATATGCTACTCGATCAGATCACAGAGTTCCTCCCATCGAAGATGAATGGGCACGTTGACTTTGAGTAGTCGTCGATACACTTCATCCATTTCTGTGTACTTGGCGAAGGTAGGCTTGGTGAGGAAGATGTATCAAATATCATGTTGGATACTGATGTCCCACTGAAGGGCATCTAGGAATGCCTTGCCAGTGATTCTCCCTTGAATTCCTGCAAACTTTGAACTATCCTTAGCCACATCAACCAATCTCTTCTTGTAGTTTGGGAGTGTCATCAATTTATCATTGATTACCTTCAGACCAGGAAGACCTTTCTTCTGGAGAGCTTCAATCTTACTAAAGAATCTTTGTACCCCTAGGTCCATGGCCTGAACCTTTTCTTCCAGCTGAAGCATTAATTCTCTCTTGGTCAAAACTCTTTTGACCTCAAGGATGGTCTTTGTTCTGTCTTCAATTTTCAGCTCTTCCAGTTCTTCCCTGGTCTTAGAATTTAAGAACTTGATGATCTCGTTCGCCTATGTTGGAATCTCTCCCAATTTTGATCTGATCTTCTCGATGGCATGTTTGCTTCTTTGTACCAATTCATTCTTCTCAAGCATAATTTGTATCATACGCCATATCTCGTTCATGGACTTGGTGATGTCTATCCATACACTTTATTTAACCTCGGCCAAAGTCTTTCCTACCACTGTCTACTTCCGGAGCTGTTATAACTCCTGCTTGAGTTGATCGGTCACCTGCTTTTCCTTGGAGAGGCTGGTCTGGAAGGAATATTTGAGTTCCTGAAGGTTCTCAATATCCTTTTTTAGCCTGCTGATCTCTGTTTCTTGCAGGTTCATCTTTTCCATAGACTTAGCTAGGTCGACTGTCTTCTCCAGGGATGTCAATGGAGTAGCAGATGGGACTTCTGTCACTGATGCTGTATTCACTCTCGAAATTGGAATGGCACTCAATGTAATAACTTCCATCGGCTTCAGCTGCTCTTTCTCTTTTACTAGCTTCTCCATCACAACTTCCATTTCTTTTAGCTGCGCATTCTGCTCCATGAGTAGCTTGATCATTTCATCTTTCTCTCCTTCTTTCTCTGTTATCTCCTTCACTTGCGAATCCTCTATGGGAAGGAGCTTCAGTTGTTTCCTCAAGGAGGCTATGTCAGCATTCTTCTTCTTTATCATTTCCTCAGTTGCTTTCACGTTTGAAGGATCGTAACCGATCTTGAGGACCATCTCCTCCAAAATCTCGATCCTATTGTCCTTTGCAAAGGACGATATGTTCTCCAACTTGAGTTGTGTTTGAACATTGTTCAAGGACACCTGCAATTTGGACGCAGTAGTGGAAGCATGCACCTAAATATAGAAGACCATTTCCCTTGTCTGCTTGTGCAGATCCATCTGATCGGCCGGATGCACATCCTTCGTCTGGAATTTGAAGGTGGCCCTTTTGTAGTCAATGATCACCTTTGGATCTGGTAACTGTGCCTGGAGGAATTCCATATGCATTCTACCCTTCTCGGTGTCAAATGCCGATAGCAACCTATGTTGCACATTCGACGTTTGCTTCAAGAACTTGGTCCAAGTACTGCTGGTCAGGTTCTCTTTCCTTTTCTTGATCAGCTCATACTTTTTGAAGATACTCAGCTTCGATCCCACCTTGCCTAGTTGGGTGGTCACTGGAGAATATGTAGTTTCTTTCGGAAATGCTGAGGTTATGCCCTTATGGAGACTCGAACCGAAGGGCGGCCTATCAACTTTGGTCACTGTAGTAGATGGGGCTTCTTTTCCTCCGGTTGGGCCAGGAACTGAAATAGTCTTAGGCCTCTTAGTATGCAGCTGGAACTCTTTGGAAAATACCTCCGTAACAGGCGGAGATAAATCTTGCCTAGGCCTTTTCTCTTCCGAGACCTGTGGCATGGCTATTTGAGATACAGTGGCCGGGGGATCCTGTTGTTCTACTTCGACCAATGTGTTAGGCTCCCATACTGTCTGGTTTGCAAATTTTTCAACTTCAGGCCTAGCTTCATGAACATATGGGATGTTCTTTTTTTTTACTCTCATCTCAGAGATGATCCCACATGGATCGTAATGCCATGGGAAGCTCATGAAGAACTTCATTTCCCTCAACATCCTATTTGCTTCTTCCCCGACACCATGATTGTTTCAGATGAAGGATCCAATCTGCCCTTTGATCCTGAGTTGCTGCTTTTTCTTAAGTGACAAAAAATGGATATCATCGAAATTTATTATCTGCCTGATATATTCCAAAGAAAAAAATATGACAGGCATATACTTGGGCTTCTTATATGGTGCCAACTCGCACCCATATACTCTGATCTGGGTGTAATCTTGATACAAGTACCAATCCCTTGTCTTTGTGTTGTCCGAGAGATGCTCGGGCCTCTCGCTAAGCATATTCACCACGGGGTGGTAGAACTGATCAATGAACTCCTTGAAGTTGAAATTTGTGGAGTTGTGCTTGAGCAAGGAGGTCCATGCTGTTACTTCTTGGGGTCTTCCATCTCCATCCATCTTCTGCATGGAAAAAACGAATTTTTCCACTTGGAGGAAGACGAACAAGTAAGCCAATATGGAGGAGTATCGGAACATGCCTTCCGTGGTGAAATTCACGAACTGTTCGTGAATATTGTTTGCCAGGAATGTGTTGAAGTCAAACTGGGTGGTGGGCTTCTCATCGGTAGAGAAGATGGATAAAAATCTCAGAGTGGGTTCATCTACCCACTGATATGAATAGTATCCTAACAAGGCACAAAGGGATGAGATGATCTGGTTTTCTTTAGTCGAGAACATGGAAGAAGGATAAGGAGGATTTGTGGAGGGAAATTGAGTGGATGGGGGAAGGAAAATCTCGAATATTTGAGCTCTTTGGGGGAAGGTCATTTTCTGGTATAATTCTATAAGAATTTCTAGGTTGAAGGGTGATGCAGATTCAGCTTGGGGGATTTGCATCATCTGGTCGATGGATTCGGGCGTGATGAGGAAAATGATTTCTATGGATGAGGAGATGACGAATATTTTCTCGGGAATGTAGTGGGCTTGGCACTTGAGAGCGAACTTGGGAAAAGGGTGGATCTGAGGGAAGAGGTAGAGGGGTAAATTGGACTCCCAGAGTCCGATTTCATCACTCTAGTCCAGGAAGACTTCCTTGAGCCATGACTGAAGGTCTACGAAATCAAAATCACACTTTGTATCTGTGATTAAGCGGTCTTCGTTGACCAGTGGGATCCTGTCAAGGTCGACAGGAGGCGGGAGAAACGGATTCTCCTCTCCTTCTGCTTGTTTTGACTTTGGCGCCATTATTGCAACAATACCTACAAGAAAACAACGTTAGCGGGGGTGGTTGCTAGTGGGGACAACTGACTGTAACGGAGGTGAAAACAAAGTAATTCTCTCTAGTGTGATGAGTTTTCAAATGGTGAAAGTAGGAAGGAAAATGGTAGTTTTGGGAAAATGGGTGTCTGTTGGGCATGGGAGATAGGTCAGCTAGCTAACGGATAGGTCATCTAGTAAAAAATAGCCAACAGATGACTTAGAGTGTGAGATAGCAGGTGATGATGACTGAGGGATATGGATGAGTGATGTGGAGGCTACTGATTGGGGTAAAGGTCATAGTGAGGGGGCTTGCCACAAACGACTGGGGGGAAAGAACTGACAGCAGTTATGGGACGTGACTACTTCAGGAAAGGTGAGTGGTGACGTCCAGAGGTGACGAAGGTATGACAGAAAGTAGGAGATGATGGGACTCGGGGCCATTAGATCATTGCCACATATAGATAGGGGCTCGCCAGAGGAAAGATTCCTTTCCAGACCCCCCCCCTCAGTTAAAAGCAGATCATCCGGGGGGGTCCAAAATACATATAGGGTCGCTGATCTGTGCACTTACTTCTGAGCCACAGATCTATGTGCGCTATTTATGACACTTTCCGGACCCCCCCCTCCACTAAAGGCAGAATGGACGGGGGGGTCTGGAATCCAATACCGACCATATATTTGCGCGCTTGATCTTGGTCCATCCAGATGCGCGCGGGTCTTATCATCGATTTCAGACCCCCCTCCCCAGTTAAAAGCAGAATAGTCGGGGGGATCCGGAATGATTTGTCCACCGTAGATCTGGGCGCGATCATCTGGACCGCTGATATGTGAACGGAGTATAAGTGAGGGCGTGGAAAATACATGTGCCGAGGAAACTTAGGATAAGTGATTTTTCACGGGTTTTTTCCAAGGCTCTTCATGTCAACACCACCAAGGGGTTAGTCAAACAACCTTTTAAGTATCTAAAACATGGTGCAACTCTTACATCAAACTAGTTCTTATTGAAATGAAGCAACAAAGCAACTAGCCTATATTCTAACCTAGCTTCCTATGACAATTAACCCAGATTAAACTGTTGGGTTAAGAATTTAATCTACCCTAGAGCTATATGACCAATATTAAACAGTCTGGCCAGATTTATTCACTAATCTAACCTAGACACTTTGGCTAAGATTAAACTGTTTAGCCAAACTCATTCACTAATCCTATCAACATCAATTTAAAAATAACTTGGCCATGCTTGAAAGGTATGGACCAAGTTACT
>ML792263.1:506393-538181 GCA_009831015.1 Picea engelmannii | reverse complement strand
TTTGTCAGCAAAAAATACTAGAGACAGATAATATCCCAGTCATGAGTTGATCCTATAACTTATAGGGTGATAAAAACGGCTCCACCTGGGGATGATACTTGCCCTGTGAAGTGAGAAGAATCCTGGCTCCTGTCATTCTGAAAATTTATGCCTAGTAGCCTTCGTTGGTTGATTGGTTTTATGCTCAAAAATTGGAAGAACAGTGGTCAACGGCTTAGGGCCTTCTCTTCGGGCTTCAACCAACTGACTAATGTTATTCACTCAGAAAATGCAGGTGAAAAATAAAAATGGTATGTACAATGGAGAGTGAAAACTTGAGTCTCTACTGGGGTGGTACACAATGTTTCAACATTCTGCCATTTACAGGTCCTCCTGGCAGATTTGTCCCATCAGCGTTGTTTGTTATGAATGCTTGGATCTTGTATGGTCCTCTCCATAGACTATCAAATTTCCCATCCTTTCCCTTGTCTTCATTTTTGGCGTCCCATCTCCGCACCAAATCTCCTAGCTCAAAATCATCTTCCTTGGTTCTTTTGTCAAAAATATTCTTGATGCTTTCTTGGATTACCTAAGTCTTGTTGAAAACTTCTTCCCTAGATAGATGCAAATGGATCATCTGGTTGATCCTTCTCTGTGAGTCGTTTGGCTCGGCTTGTACATCTTGAAGTAACTTCATGACAGGAACTCCTAAAGAAGTGGGGAAAACTTCTTCTGTGCCATAGATCAACTGGTATGGTGACATACCGATTGACCTTTTGGTGGTCAGTTTGTCAGCCCACAATGCGAACACCAACTTGTTATGCCACGATTTCTTGTTTTCCTGCAACGTCTTCTTGATGATGTTCACCAAGGTTTTGTTTGAAGATTCCGCCAGCCCATTCCCCTGAGGGTAGTAAGTTGTGGAATGTCCCAAACCAATGTGATACTGGTTGCATAAATCTATGAGTTTCTTTGACCGAAAAACAGCTTGATTATCAGTTATAATCTTTCTAGGACATCCAAAATGAGACAAGATATTATTTTCAAGGAATTTGATAATAACAGAGTTAGTGTCTTTCTTTCTTGGTACTACTTCGATCCATTTGGTAAAATAATCTGTGGAGGTGAGAATCCACCTGTGTTGGCTTGAAGAAGGAGGGTGTATTTCTCCAATGACGTCCAATCCCCATTGCTGGAAAGGGGCTTCAATTGAGATCAATTTCAGGGGCAGAGGAAGGAGTTTCCTTTTGCCTTCAAACAACTGACATTGATGACACACAGTCACTTTATGATGTACATCGGCGAATAGGGTGGGCCAATAGAATCCAACTCTGAGTATTTTGTTGGTTGTGACCTTCCAGTTCAGATGACCACCACATTCTCCTGTATGAAACTCTTGTAACACGTTGTCAGCTTCATCTTTCAATAAACAATTTAACAGAATACCTCTAGGATCTTTCCAATACAAATTATCTTCTAGAATACATAATTTTAAGGCTTTCAACTTTAAAAATCTAGCTTTATTCTTAATCAAACCAGGGGGAGATTTTAAATTTTTCAAAATGAATATAAGGTCTGCGTACCATGGAGAGTTGAGAAATACCTCTCTCATGTTTGGAGTCGCCATCTCACCCTGTTCATCTGCAGCAGCTAAAAAAGTAATTTCAAGAGCATGGAAATTAGATTCAGCCATTAATTTTGCTAGGCCTTGACCTTTGATTAGTTTCATAGGCTTAATCTCTATGTCGTATTCTAAAATGACAGCGATCCATTTCCCTCTCCTTCCATCCGGATTGTCTTGGGTCAAAATGTCTTTTACTACCGCATTCAGAACATATGCTATGGTGTGGGAATGGAGAATGTAGACCCTAAAATATTTTATAGCTTTTATCAAGGAAAAAGATTGTTTCTCCATTATCTTATAATTCAGAGCAGTGTCTCTTAACACTTTACTAAAGAAAGCTATGGGTTGTTCATACCCTTCACTGTTCTTTTGTAGTAATATCGTTGCTATAGTATGTTTGGAAGCGAAAGAAAAAAGATAGAAATCCTTGGTAAAATCAGGACTGATCAAGACAGGGGCCTCTGTGAGTGCTCGTTTGACTTGTTCAAAATACTGTCTGGACTCAGGGTCCCATTTTATTTTTACATCCTTTTTTATCATATTTGTAATGTTTCTGAGGAGATCTGCCAGATTGGGAATGAATCTTCGAAGAAAGTTTATTCTCCCGTTAAAAGACTGTAATTCTTTAAGGTTTCTTGGGTGTTCTAATCTTTGTATGGCCTCGATCCTGCTGGGGTCTATTTTGATTCCATCCTTGGAGATGATGTGTCCTAGCAGTTTTCCTTCCTCTAGTCTGAAAAGGCTTTTCTTAGGATTTAAAGAAATCCCAAACCTTCTACATTTCTCGAAGACTCGTCTGAGGTGTCATAGGTGTTCGTCATTAGATCGGGAAAACACAGTTACATCATCCAAATAGACGACAATAAACTTACCCAATTCTTCCCCAAAGACGATATCCATCACTCTCTAGAAAGTGGCTCCAGCGTTCATCAAACCAAAAGGCATTTTCACATACATGAAAGTGCCCCATGGCGTAGTGAAAGCGGTTTTGTCTTGGTCATCTCGGTGGACGAGGACCTGATTGTAACCCGAGAAACTGTCCAACAAAGATATTTGACTGGATTCGACTACCCTTTGAAGGATGTGGTCCATTTTTGGCAAGGGGTAATTATCCTTCAGGGAGACCTTATTCAGATTTCGGAAATCTATGCAAAGTCTGATTTCCCCAGATTTCTTACGTGTAGGGACCAAATTGGAGACCCGTTTGGAAAAATGCAACGGGACTATGATTTTGGCATCGTACATTTTTTTTATTTCCTTTTCTATCAGAGGGATCAAATTGGGATTTATCCTCCTAAGTTTCTGTCTGAATGGTTTTTGGTCTTCTTTTATTGAAATACTGTGTTGTATGATACTGAATATTCTTTGAACAACTCAATGTATTTGAGTTTTTTCTCAGGGGGTAATGATTTAGACAATTTGACTATCCTGGGTTTCTCTTCAGTCCCTATATTACAGTCTTCTACCTCTTTTCCATTGGCTTCAATTTTCGGTTTTTTGGCTACGTCGTTAAAATCAAACAAGTCCTCTAAAGGAACTAGACCCATAGGAAAAACATTACTTTTCAAATGTAAAATAACGTCATCCATCTCGTCATCGCCTAATTCTCCTGAATCTACGCTATTTACACTATCAATTTCAAAATCAGATCTATTTACATTTTCATCTTCGTTCTCTAAATCTATATTTGTACATTCAAAATCATTTTTACACTGCAAAAAGTCTTTGATTTGATCATCATTACCAAACACTTGCCAGTACCTGATTTTGTCAGGAATGGTTGGTCTGCATTTCACCTAAACAGTATATGGGCGAGTCGAGCAGAAACAAATCTTACATGTGGCTACTGACGTAGCCAATCCATCCGCCAGAATTTTTTGTCCCCTCGACATTACCTGTAAGTCAACTTTAGTGAAACATCTAAGGGAATCAAGAACAACATTCCTATAAGCTCTAAGACGTGGGTGTTTCGCAGCGTACTCACCTTTGATTAGCTTGATTATCAACTCAGAATCACCTCTTACCATGATCTGTTTAGCACCAACTCTTTTCAAAATCTTGAGACCGAGCATCACGGCTTCATACTCGGCAATATTGTTAGTGCATTGGAAATTTAATTTGTAAGAATGGTTTTCTGAATACCTGTTTCTGTGATTATGCAGCCAAACTCCTGCTCCATCTCCTTCTTTTCTTACTGCTCCATCAAAATCCATGCTCTAGAAATCTTCCAGTATCTCTTCAGCTATCATGTTTTCCATCCTTACTACCTCAATGATTTCTTGGCCTTCATCCTGACTAGATGTATCTTCTCCCAGCAGAGTATCTTGTTCTCCTGTGTCACCAACATTGTACAGGATAAAATAATCCAAGTTTGAATGTGCGGAGTAAAGAGGGTAGTTGTGTGGTTTCTATTGGCTACTGACCATGTATTTCATCAATGTTTGTCTGTATAGCCTTCTTTGTTGCCCGAAAATAGGGATAGTGGCATAAGACATATCTAGTTGTAGGGTACCTCTCAACTTAGCCCCCCAAGACCAGGATAGAAACATTCCATAATTTGCAGGGATTTTTGCAACTACCACATCTATTACCATGCTCTTTGCAGGAATCAGAACTAAGGTGATACATAGGTCCTTGATCAGACCAATACATCTAACTTTACTGGAGTCAAATGAGTGTAAATCCTTGTAAGGTCTGGTGACCTCCAGTCCCAATTTCTCCATCACTACTTTAGGCATCAGATTGTGGGAAGCACCCGAATCCAGCATAGCATTATGTAAGATCAGGTCATGTATGTTTAGACTGATGTAAAAAGGGGCGACATCACCATTATCGTCTCGGCCATCTACTTCAGGTATGAACAGAAGTTCAGGTTGATCATCTGTAAGGTTTATGGTATCTGAATGATTTGTTGATCCGATGGTTAAGGATTTCATGCCTATATCAGGTTCAATGGTCAGTGCTTTAATTACCTATGAGCGATAAACATCTTTGTTCATCAACTCAGAAAATGGGATGGGAATTTTTACTTTGGCTAATTCCCCCTCAAGGCTGAAAGGTGTAGGAGCCCTGCCTTGGCTCATCAATTCTGGTTTGTCCACCATACTCTTCTGGCCAGAAGTACTTGGTGGATTAACAGGTGAAACCTCGGGCTGTGACGATCTTTTCAGAATAGTAAGGTTTTTCTTCGCAGGAACTTCGACATTACTCTTCTCAAGAATATTCTCGGCAGATGACTCAAAGACCTTCTTGGTTTCGACTAACTTCTTCGTTTCAATCGTCTTTTTTGGGGAACTCCCTTCTGTCTTTTTACTCCGTAGATTATACTGCCGGTGTACCTACAAAATGGGATTTTCGAATGTCTGTTATTCTACATCTTCAACTTCTTTACTTACTTTTGTTTGATTGACAAGAAAAAGTTCTTGCTCTTCTTGGGTAAGGAAAATAACTTCGTTATCATGAATTCCCATGAGATTTATGTGAGTATCCTCCAATTCCTCGATCACTTCCTCTCCTTCATCAACATAATTTTCTTGTAGGGGAGGTCTAATTTGCTGATCCGGACCTCTCTACTCTCTTTGATCCCTAGGATCTCTTTGTCTGATTTGAGGAGGGTTTCTCCTGAAGTTAGGATTTCGAACCTGAGGAGCTGGTGGGTTTTCTCTTGGAGGATTTCTGTCTGACACAGTAAGTCTTTCCATCATTCTTTCCATTGCTCTGGCCAAGGAATCCAATTTGGAATCGGAGGTTGACATGGAAGATTCCTCTTTAATGGTGACTCTCCTCTCTGACCTCTGACGTGCCCTTTTTGCCAACAAATTGGCTTCCACACTAATTGCACTTTTCTGCATGTCTTCCAGGGTGGTAGAATTTCTTTCCCTTAGTTGGTATGACATATCAGTGTCAAAACCATCAAGGAATTTTATCAATGCCAAACCCTGTGGAGGTTTGATTTCAGCTGGGATTGCATTGTACAGGTTATTGAAACGAGTGCAACAATCTTGTACTATCTCACCTTGATTTCTTCTAATATTTTTGTATTCTGACAATATTTGGAGAGGTTTTTTCTTTACCTCCCATCTGTCTAGAAAACTCCTTTGGAATGCGGTAAGGTCAAGGATGGAGGAAGCACGTAAACCTTTATACCATTTTTCAATGTCACCTGTCAAACTTTGGGCAAACAATCTCATTTGAATGTCAGCCTCATCTACTTCATGCAGATCATAATAATCATTCATTTTATCAACGTGTTGTTTGGCGTTTAAAGGTCATGTTGCATCGAACTGTGGAAGTCTCGTTTGATAGTCTTGGGGCATGGCATGAAGAGGCGCAACCAACACCAAGGGAGCATATCTAGCTGCCATGATGGGTGGAGGAGGTGGGATAACAAATTGGATGATCGGCGAGGTTGTGGTTGAAGATGAGTATGCGGAGGGACTGGATAGCATCGAGGGAGTGGTTTGCAGTTTAGCAGTGGGAGACAGAACTTCGGGGGTACATGTTTGCAAAATGGTTGGGTCAAAAATGATTCCAGTCACAAAACTATCGGACCGTGTTCTAACCAGGATTTGTTGGGAAAAGGTGTCGAATTCAGGGTTTTGAAAGGCAATGAGCTCCCCTAAAAAGGAAAGGGACTTACGAAAGGGAGTATGACCTATTGAGCCTTCAACTATGGTCTTTTTCCTGAGCATCTGTTTTGGGTTATCTGTCACTATCGTAGGTTCTGGGTCTGGATGAGATCGAGTATAAACTTTCTTGGGAGCCAGATTTCTTTTTGATTTTTTATATATATACTTTTTATTTTATGAGTCCGAAAATAATATGTACAAATTTTAATGAACCTCTAAACATTACTTTCTTCTCAAATTTGCAATATTTCAGGAACAAACTTTCTTCTAGGAAAAGAAAACGTGAATTTATAAACTTTTAGTTATGTTCCTTCCCCAGTATGGTCGCCACTATGTTAGCACTTTGTAAATTTCCAAGAGGTTGACAACAGAAGAAATCCACAAAATGTAACTTTATCCAACCGCTTTTGAAGCTAGGATCTAGCCCTTCCAACTTCAGAGAGGGATCTCTCTATATGATTTAGCTATGTTTCAAATTTCAAATATTAGGCTAGGTAAATAAACAAGTCGGTTTTTGCTGTCGTAGTATTTGTCGAGTTGGTTGAGATAGTCTACACATCCATTGGGCTATGGGGTCTATGTCTTGAATAAAGATGAAATCCAAACCAGAAATGCAAAGGAAAACTTTCACAGGGTGAGATAATATAATTACTCGATTCTTCAGGAGTAAAAATGAGGAACAAAAGAAAAGATGAGAAAGATAATTTCAACAAAGAAGCAGTTAAGAATTTCTTTATTGAAAACACCAAAAGATAAAACACTAAAATATTTCGAGTCAGAAACAGGGTATACGAGATAAATCCTGCAATGTTCGTTACTTCTAAAGATTAGATTCAGAAAACAAGATGATAACAAAGCGAGAATAACATTCAACTTAGAGAGAAAAACATCACCAGTAAATACACGCAAGAATCCTGTAAAAGTGCCTCCTTTTTATTAATGGAAGATCTCTCCAAAATATTACAGTCTGATAGCTTCAGGGTGTGAAGATCAACTACCCTCAATACTTCGAAAGATGAAGTATTTATAACTCAAATTACAAATGATCATGTCATTAATGATCAGGACATGCTAAATCTATTTTTAGCCTAACTAACTTAACAAATTTCCTAAATCTAGGAACTGCTTGATGATGTGGTGTAACTGCATGCTGATTTCTGGGTGGGCCATTGATGAAGCCTCTGCACGACCTCATTCTGAGTGGATGAATGACTGGACTGGGACAACTCATTTTCTACTCGATCAGATCACAGATTTCCTCCCATCGAAGATGACTGGGCATGTTGACTTTGAGTAGCCGTCGATACACTTCATCCATTTCTATGTACTTGGCGAAGGTAGGCTTGGTGAGGAAGATGTATCGAATCTCATGTTGGATACTGATGTCCCACTAAAGGGAATCTAGGAATTCCTTGCCAGTGATTCTCCCTTGAATTCCTGCAAACTTTGAACTGTCCTTAGCCACATCGGCCAATCTCTTCTTGTAGTCTGGGAGTGTCATCAATTTATCATTGATTACCTTCAGACCAGGAAGACCTTTCTTCTGGAGAGCTTCAATCTTACTAAAGAATATTTGTACCCCTAGGTCCATGGCCTGAACCTTTTCTTCTAGCTGAAGCATTAATCCTCTCTTGGTCAAAGCTCTTTTGACCTCAAGGATGGTCTCTTTTCTGTCTTCAATTTTCATCTCTTCCAGTTCTTCCCTGGTCTTAGAATTTAAGAGCTTGATGATCTCATTCACCTGTGTTGGCATCTCTCCCAATTCTGATTTGATCTTCTCGATGGCCTGTTTTCTTCTCTGTACCGATTCATTCTTCTCAAACATAATCTGTATCATAGGCCATATCTCGTTCATGGACTTGGTGATGTATTTCCATACACTTTCTTTAACCTCGACCAAAGTCTTTCCTGCCACTATCTGCTTCTGGAGCTGTTGTAACTCCTGCTTGAGCTGACCGGTAACCTGCTTTTACTTGGAGAGGTTGGTCTGGAAGGAATAATTGAGTTCCTAAAGGTTCTCAATCTCCTTTTTTATCCTGATGATCTCTGTTTCCTGCAGGTTCATCTTTTCCATAGACTTAGCCAGGTCGGCTGTCTTCTCCAGGGATGTCAATGGAGTAGCAGATGGGACTTATGTCACTGATGCTATACTCACTCCCGAAATTGGAATGGCACTCAATGGAATGAATTCCATTGGTTTCATATGCTCTTTCTCTTTTACTATCTGTTATTGGATAAATCCATAAGTGCGGACACAAACCGATCTCCCTAGATCCACCTGGATCTAAAACAAAGCAAGACAGAACATGACTCTTTCCCTAGATTCTAACCATTGAATTAAATAGGAGGCAAGAACAAAGAACATACCTTATTATCGCTTCCTTTGGTCTTTGTTTCTCCCGCTTCTCTCCAGTGCTCTTGTATAGTCAAGATCAAAACAATACAAACCAACTGAAGTGAAGAATGGACAATCTATTCAACAGTCAATCTATGTATATGATCAAGGAGTTATACAATAAAGTGGAACTAGCTTTATGGGAAAGAGACATATTACTGTATCATATTAATGGAAAGTAGAGATTACAACCTAAGACTTGATGTTGCAAACTTCGTTTCAATGGATCTTGGCTCTGACACACACACTTGCTCACTTGCATGAAGAAGATCAACTCTTTTGGATGAACTTGTTGAAGTCTCCTAGCTGCTGTAGCATCAGTCCTTCACACAATTATTTCACCAATCCTCCAATGAATCTTTCTTCTCTTTGCTTAACCTTCTTTCTTGAGAATTCCCTCAATATATAGGAGAGAATGAATTAGTTACTTGGATAAGAATGATCCCAAAATATCAAGGAATCTATTACTAGGATAACCATTCGAATGCCATCTCATCCTTCTAGAAGATTCCCTTCTAGAAGCATCGAGAATTCATCTTTTTCCCTTCTTTAGAAAGAGTTCGCACCCTAGTAGTTCAACACAGTGCGAACTTCTTGCACCCTGGCTTAAGACAGCCTGCAATAATCATGCATTCTCGTAGGCAAATATACTATCATCCTACGAATAGTCCCCAAAATTGAGTTTTCTGGAAGAGATGAACATAACTTTTTCTCAGGAGAAGGTTCTTATGAAGAGCCTAAGTACACCATTATCAATACATCATCACGATGAACAAAATCATGGGTAACAGAATGCCCCCCAAAGTATGAGGTTGGAACCAGTGACAACTGATAGACTTTGTAAGCTGCATGTGTGTGTCGAGAACCAGGAGCACATCTAATTGGAAACCTGTGAACAACCAAGCTTTTGCAGAATATCATAAATACCAATTTTGAGGTAGGCATTCCCATACTCAGATCACAGACTAATGACATTATAGACATGGGTCATGGCCACCAATCATACACTGTGGATCCATGCCGTCAAAATATAGCATAGCCGCCAGAACACACTGTGGATCTATGCGAGAAATTTCAAATCAAGATGACATAGCCACGAAACATACACAGTGGATCTATGTGTCACAAATTATACATACTCCATCACAACCTGGATCACAAAGATAATATCCTGGGTCTTCAATCTCGTCTCCCAAAGTACGAATCTAACCATGTGATTACATGTGTTGAAGTTGAACATGGTAGATACCACTTGATTATTGGTTAATGATGAAACTGTTAACAAGTGTGAGGAAAATCACTATTGATGTCAATGACTCCCAAGGTACCATAGTACAATCCATCGAGTGTGAATAAATGAGTTGATGTTGAACATCCGATGGAATCTTTCGATCAAGGGTCAATGATGTAAACCCACTGTCGAAAGCGAGGAAACCTGCCATTGAGGCATGCAAGTTCCAAGGTACCAAATAATTTCTAAGTCTTGATTCTGGATAATGAGCTGAAGTCGACGGAACAAAACTCATCACAAGAGGGCCTTGATGTATCTCCCATCAATGAAACAAAATGAGTATTTGAAGGTGAAACAGAGAATTTTGCAAATTGAACTGGACACAGGGAAGGCCAACATGAAAAGAATGGATAACTGCAGATGGCCGACTCAATATAGGTTTCAGATGGACTTCTCTTGAACATATGAATGACACGACCAATAATTTGGCAGCATTGACTCAAAGACGACACAGGGAATGACCTTGTAGCAAATCGAATGAAAGACAAATGGATTTCCCAAACCGGCTTCAAATGATGAATAGGGGGTGTCATGTTCAAGAGAAACACTTACTACCAATCAATACGAAGATGAAAACATATCCCTTTCCCAAATTTTCCCCCACCATTTCTGGCGAGTACCTCTTTATTTTTACACAAGATTGAGGAGGATAACATATGCTTGTTGATGTAAGCTCATCCTTCGGACAAGTCCCTCGGAGTATTTTTAACGAACCCTAAGAAGGAGTGGTTCGGTCCCATCATGGGTCTATCAATGTTTATTTAACGAGTCCAGAGATAGAAAACTCAAAGGTTTTTCAAGATTATAGAGTTTGGAAAAACACTTAAAAGAGAAATCTCTCAGTTCCTTTTTCGTACAATAGTCTGGATGAGACTGAAAAAGAGATAAATTATCGCTCACCAGACGCTTATTTCAAATACTTTATTGAGTGTGAAAATAGCAAGGTCACTCGGCGATCTTTTCATGTTTAGAGAGTCTGAAAAGAGCTTAAAGAGGACTCTATGGGGGTTACTTTTTCATATAACCTTGTTGAGCCCGAAAAAGTGATAAAAGAATGCTCGATCACGTTCTCATGTATTTACGAGCGCAAGAATGGACAAAAACGATGCTCGAGGTTTTATGTAAAAACCATAAAAAACAATCAAAAACCACACAATAACAAAGAAAAACATGTCCATATCCCTATATTAAATCGTCAAAGTCATCATGCCTACAAGAATTACACTCAACATGACATTAGGGATTAGGGTTTAGTTAATAAATCATCATAAAAAACCCAAAATGATATAGTAAAAGTAAATAAAATAAGTAAATACTCTTTTTTACCATACCATTTGACATTTCCACTATTGAGCTCAAAAAACCCTTCTTTTACCCTCCAAGTTTGGCGTCAATTTGTGGGAGCTACGAGAGACCATTTAGTGAGCCGTCTATGAAATTAAGGTAAGCTCTTCATCCTTGACATCTTCATGGTTTAAATTTGTGATTTCATTGGTTAAATGTTTAGTTTTAAGTCGAGTTTTTAAGCCCTACATGCGCGCTGCAATTCTCGCAGGTGGGCCATACGGGGCCTGTGAGAATGAGGCATTCTCGCAGGTGAGCCTAAGGCCACCTGTGAGGTTCTCACACTGTGTACACAGGGAACCTGTGAGAACCACAAAGCCCAAATTTGTTTTTAATTTTTTAGCCAATGAAAAATATCCAAAGCATGAAAAAAGTTATTAATCCTCTTATCGTGTTCCTTGTGCAGATAATTGGCCATCACCATGGTACTTGAGTGGCGTGAAAGGGAACATGAAGAGGATAATGAAATGGCCGAAAATCATCCACCTACCATAGCTTCTTTGAGAGATTGTGGGCTCTTAAATTACTTTCGTATCCCGGGCATGAGGGACCAAGTCAGACTATTAGAGTATCTGGTGCGTATGTGGGACCTAGATCAGCAGGTTTTTCGCGTGGGAGCTCACACACTGTCCATAGACATTGAGGACATTTATTTTTTGACTAGATTGTCCCGACGCAGATACTATGTGAGCCTGAGTGGTAGTAGAGGTGGTGGGCTAAAGATGAGTGAGTACTGCAATTTATACTGCGTACCCGAGTCTGAAAGGAAAAAAGGAAAAGTGGCTATCTGGGGGGTACAAGACTTGACCCTTCATACTATCCTTTTCACTATAGCTCGTATGGCTGGGAGTTCTTCTCCTCATATGGAATTACAGAGCTACTTCTAGTACGCCATCGAGTGTACTGAGCCTCGAGTATTCAACTGGGCAGATGTTGTGCTTCGCAGTATCAAAAAGCAATTGACCAAATGCAGGTGAGGTGACTTGAAGCAATTCGGGTATGGATCTTTGTTGGTGTCATTCTTCCTTGAGAGGGTCCCTGTATTTAGACTATAGGTTGAGTGGAACATACTAGGTCCCAAGGATCCAAGGATGTTGAGATGGTGTCGGCTCATGGCCCGGCACGTAGCAGGACCGATCGTCAAGTACGATGATATTTTCTTTGACTGGCTTAAAACCCAGATATTGATGGTTGATGACTACGCTTATGCCGGGTTGGATTTCTGAGGAGATCCAAATTTAGCACTACCAGAGGATACTCAGTGGGGTGACCTTGGTAAGAACTACACGCATGTTTATTTTTTTTAAATGTTTTTGTGAATTTTTATCATATTCAAATGTTTTTGTTTTATATGTTCATCCAAAAACTAATAAAAAATCGTTTGTTGATAACACAGATGTTGGACCATATAGACCTCCCGACACTTCTCCCATCCAGCGACGAGGAGAGGTAGCGACAACACCACAGTATGATGAGGATTATCAAGTAGTGGAACAGAATCTAGAGGACCTTACTGCAGACATTCCAGACATGACTCTGGAAGAGGTTCTATGACGCAATCAGTGTCATACTGTAGGGGTATCAAAATCTATGAGTCGACTGCTCCGTAGGGTTGCTAAGGCAGTCATGTGTTACCGTGAACTTCATCCATGACGTCACTTTGTAGAAGCTATAAGCTTCGATTTTTGACATTTTGGTCTTCGGACAAACTTTTTGTAAAAAACTCTTTTGATCATTATATATACAGATGGCTTCTACCGGTTTACTTTATATTGTGTGAATTTTGATGTGTTTAATTTATAAATGGTTGAAATTTATGTCCAATACATAATTAGCCAATGCATCTGTTAATGTATTAAGACATCTAGGAATATGCTGATATTCAATGTGATCAAAATAACGTTCCAAGAGGCGAATTCGCAAATACACCCGTAACAAAGTAGGAATTCGAATAGAGTAGATATTACTTATCTATAGTACTACAAGTTGCGATTCAAGTCGCACAACCAAATGAGGAATTCCAAGTGAGATAGCATCAACCAATAATTCAATAATGGCGCTATACTCTGCAATGTTGTTGGTCGTACGGCCGAGGCACACACCTCATAAAGATACAAGTTCATTTCTTGGGGCATAGATGGCCCACGCAGTGGACGCAATGTTCCGAGTACTATGACTAGCACCATCAGCGAAGCCAATATAGGGTAGCGAAGACTTCGACATCTGGAAATCAAACACAATGTCACATAAGGGCAGAGACCAGATAATGACCAAAAGAAAGTTATAGTAACACACACAAAGTATGATACATTAAAATATAAGTACTTGTGCACAAATGATTTATGCATAGTACCTCTTCAAGTACAACCCATTCCTGGGTTCACTCAAAGGGATACCATCGTAATCTACCAGCTCATATGCTCCTTTTTCCAAAACTCGACAAACAATATAAGGACCTCGCCACATGGGTTTAGATTTCCCAGCTCCTAACACATCTCGATCCTGTTCATAGAGAAGAACAAGATCACCTTCAGAGAAAACGTGAGGCTTGACATGCTTGTCATATTGTGCCTTGACACGTTTCTTCTGGGCTTCTATTACTAGAGTGGCATCACGTCGAGTTTCGTCTAATCGCATTAGATACAATAGACGTTCTTCTTCAGCAGAAGTGTTGGGTAGGAGTTCGACATCTAGCTTCAGAGAGGGTATCTCACATTCTATAGGAAGAATGGCTTCCACACCATAGACTAACCGAAAAGGCATAAACCCAGTAGCGGATTTAGCTGATGTCCGGTACGCCCACAATGTCGAAAACAACATTGTGTGCCAACTTGTTTTATGGATTCCTATCATCCGTTGGAGCATAGTTATGAGAACTTTGTTGATCGCTTCGACCTGGCCATTAGATCGTGGATAATAGGGTGTTGAGTTATCATGGCGAAGACCCAACTTCTCCGTAAGTTCAGACATCATAAAATTCCTAAAGTGACTACCGCGATCAGTGACAATAGCTTGGGGAACACCAAAACGAGCTATGACGTGATTAAAAATAAATAATGTTGTGGTCTTTCCAGTATTATAGAATGTCGGCATCTCCTTGGCCCATTTTGTAAAGTAATCAACAACTACAATGATGTAACCATGCCCCCCCGGCCGAGTGAGGGTGACATGTCATGAAATCAATGCCCCATTTCACAAAAGGACCAACTGAGACAACAGGGTGAAGAGGAGCAAGATGTGACCAAATTTTCTGATTGTAGGTTTGACAGGCATGGCATTTCTGAATGGCAGTAATGCAGTCGTTAAACAAAGAAGGACAAAAATACCCTACCCGTAGGATCTTTTGGGCAGTAGCATACCCAGACATATGACCACCACATGCTCCAGAATGGCAGTCATTCAGAGATTTCTCGGCTTCGTCAAATGTCAAACAACGTCAAAAAACAGAGTCAATTCCCCGACGGTAAAGAGTATCCCCGAGGATAATGTATTGACGAGCTTGATAGCGTATGCGATGTCGTTCAGTACTAGACAAAGCAGGCCAGAAAGTCTGGGTTTGGAGATATATAATGATATCCCCATACCAAAGATCGTCTGTGCTAATAGGGAAAAGAGATTCACCAGGTAATGAATCAACTGCTACATTTTCCGTTGCAGAGTGAGGAAAATCGCATATCAACTCAACAAAAACTAAGGATTTCTTAGACTTGGCGCGATCGAATTCCAAGTCAAACTCCTGAAGTATGACAATCCATTTGGCATACTTTCCCCTAATCAATTGATGTGTCAAAATATGTTGCATAGGGTTGCAATGAGAAATCACCATAGTCTTGCGCGAGAGGATATAATGTCGGAAGCATTGGACAGCTTGAACGGCAGCCAAGGCCAGTTTTTCAACATGTTGATACTTGATTTCAGTTGGTATGAGACTTTGAATCAAGTAATAAATAACATGTTCATCGTGCACATCATCCTCTTGGACGAGAACCATGCCAATAGTGTACGCCGAGGAAGCAAGATAAAGGAAATAATCACGACTGTAATCAGGAGGAAAGAGAAGAGAAGATCGCGTTAGGGACAACTTTAAATCTTCAAAAGCATTTTTGGCAACGGTATCCCAGACGAACTCTGAATCTTTCTTTAGTAGCCACGTAAAACCATGAGTGATCTCGGCGTAATTAGGGATAAAACGATGAATAAAGTTTGCTTTCCCCCGCAAACTTTGCAACTGGCGTAGTGTAGAAGGAGGAGGGAGGTTAAGAATCGCCTCAACCTTAATAGGATCCACCCGGATCCCTTGATGCGAAACGATAAATCCTAGAAGATGGTCGGATTTTACGCAAAAAATACATTTATGAGGATTTAAACGTATACGATAGAATCGACAGTGAACGAAAATAGCCCAGAAGTGGGTAGGGTGATCGACTCTGCGCATAGAATGAGCTGGTAAATCGTCCAAATAGGGTTGAACGATATGCTCAATATCATGAAAAGCATAAGACATATCACGTTGAAACGTCGCGCCAGCGTTCTTAAGACCAAAAGGAAGTTTCCTATAGGCAAACATACCCCAAGGACAAATAAAAGCAGTCTTATGTTGGTCCTCGGGAGCAATGTTAATTTGATTATAACCCGAGAAACCATCCATGAGAGAGAAGATTTCACCGCTCCTTGAAGACAAATATTAATCAAATATGGGAGCAATGATGTCATCCCTTGAAGTCCTTCAGTATTGTCCTTGGGGGTAGGAAAGTTGTCTTTGGGACAATATTTGTTAATATCCCTATAATCAACACATACACGAATACTGTCGCCTTTCTTGTCAATCGGGACATGATTGGAAACCCATTCTGTAAGAGCCACCGGATAAATAAAGCCGGCCTTTAGAAGTTTTTCAACTTCAAGCTTGATAGCAGCTGCTTTACGTGGGTGAACTGGACGAAGGCGTTGTCAGACATTTTTAGCTCCGGGGTATGTCTTTATCTCATGTACAACAATAGCAGGATCGATACCTGGCATCTCTTCATATCTCCAGGCGAAGATGTCACGAAATTCTTTGAATAGAGACGTATAGGTGACTATTTCGTCAGCGGAACACGAAGCACCAATATGGACATTCTCAACGATTCCAGGTTTAACGGATATGTCAATGGGAATCATGGAAGAGATATTACTGAGGTTCCCTTTGGAAAACACATCATGTGCAGACCCGGGAACGGTCGAGATGACAACAACAGTCGACGGAGTCGAAATCCATTGGTAGTTCTCAAGAGTATGTTGCACCAGAAAAAGTATGGAACGATGATGCCCATCATCCAAAGGGGTGTCTTCCATGATGGAAATGATCATCTTGTCAGTGGGAAAAATAACACGAAAAGGATCGGGAGACAACTCATCAAGAGAAGAGGTAGAAGGTGTTTCTGATTGAATGACTTGATAGGTGGATTCAACCGGACTTAATGGCATTGCATCGCCGAAACGAAGATGATCTCTAGGGTTAGGGACAATCCAAGGGTCATGTGATGCAGGAAGTTTGTGAGGAATTGTGGAGATCATATTGATAGAAGCAACTGACGGGCGTGGAACATCAGGGGGTGGAATGGGAAAAGTACCCATTAACGAGGAGTCCTTTAAAAGGCCAACACCGACGTTCTCATAGCCTGGTGGGGTTTTAGCAATAAATGATATGTTACCAGTACGGGTATCAGAATTGAAGAAGGAAAGTTGGTCAACGGTAACAACCTTTCCTTGATGAGGGAAACATACGACACGTAAAAGTGTTGATAGAACGACGCGCATGGAATCGATCCAGCTACGGCCAAGTAAAAGATTATAATCAAGAGGAGCGTCAAAAACTTCCACTTCGACTTGGACCGTTTTACCTTCTAGTGTAATGGGAAATGAAGGAAGAACACCGTAAGGCTTAAAACTAGAGCCATTGAAGGTTTTAAGAGTGTTTTGTGATTCATTCAAGGGAGGAGAGCCAATGGATTTCCAACAAGTAAAATACATTACACACGTTGAGGCACCCTCGTCGATAACAGTTCGACAAATGTTCTTGTCTGAAACAACAACCTGTATCTGGAAGGCGAGTTGAGGGGGTAACCTTGGAATGTGATCATCCAAGTCAAAGAATATTAAATTTGTATCTGTTGGGTCAATTCCACCTATAGCTTTCAACAGGGCCTTCCGTTGTGCAAGACAATACTGAAGGACTTCAAGGGATGACATCATTGAAGGTGTCTGGGCCAGATCTTCAACAATGCTGTAGTTTTGGGTTGCACGAGCATGAGGATTGAAAGCCGATTTCCTAACGACACCTTTTGGGGGTGGTCACAGAACTGTATCAAGGCTTGGTTGTTCGAGATGAAGAGGACCGTTAGTAGGTGGAGTCGTGGGAGATGGTTGTACCAAAGCAGGAGGTAAATCGTCAACCTTCTCCTTAGATGGAGTATAATCTTTGGCTCTAGTTGTGAGTGCAACGTTGTTTTGCTTAGAATCACCAATACACATCAAAACATATGATGTCGTAGAAGAGGAGGGTTGGTCTTCAATGACCAACTGAGCCTGTTGTTGATACGGGAAGGGTTGGGACAAGACAGCCGGTGTAGATGGTTGTGGGGTTCCTTGAAGGAACTTAGTGACCTCGGCACGTCGTGGACAATCCTTTGTGTAGTGATTGTCACCACAAATAAGGCAAGGGTATAATGGTTTGTGCTTATCCCGATCTTCAATAGAAGTGGTTTTAGTTTTCTCTGCTTGATTATTATTTTTTCCCTCCTTATTCTTGCCTCTCCCCTTTTTAGATTTGTTTTTACCGGCTGGGGTAGATTGGACAACATTTACCTCAGAAGTTTTGTCGGTGGGAGTGGCAGGAGATGGAGCATTTTGAACATTAGAAGAAGCATATTTAGGGGTTGTGCTTGAAACAGAATGTGACTGGGCTTGGGCAGTACCAATCACATTGTCAGTTGTATGTGAGGCAGCTGGAGTAGCTGAAGTGTTGGAAGTACCAGGATGAGGTAATTCAGGTAGTAAATCGTAAAGTGTTCCTGTTTGCGAATAAATGAGATCAAGATATTGAGCACGACTTATAGCCTGCTCCTCCATGACAATGCCACCCATCTTAATGTCCTTACCAATTTCATTCACAAAGGATTTCGTAAACCATTCTGCCAGTAATTGATCGGGGAGTTCAAGTTTAATGAGACGTTGACGTCTTTGCCACTCATGGATATGATCTGATATATGAGTGCTTTTAGTCTGTTTGAAGGAAGTCAAAATCTCAGTCCTGGTATCATAACGGATCGGTAACTAGTAATGTGTAAGGAAATCCATAGCTAGGGTGTTGAAATCAGAGAAGAAACCTCGTGGCAATTCGATATACCACTTCGTAGCAGAACCGGTAAGGGTTCGTTGAAAAAGATGTAAACGAATAGAGTCATCCATCAATGAGTTGGATGAACACCATAGGTGAAAAGTCATAACGTGATTGTTTGGGTCCTCTCCCACTTTGTCGTCGAATTTAGGAATGTCCGATGGAATCTTGGTTGGAATAAGAGGCCATTGGGGAGAGTGACGAATAGGATCATTTAAAATCCTAGACAAATCTGGCAAATCCAAAGTATAAAGAAAAGGTAACTGTCGATTCACCTGTGGGTATTGATGGCTTTGGGGTGAAAGCCCTATCGATAAACCAATAGGACCATAAGAAGTCTACCCATAATGGGAAGACTCAGGCAGATTCGGTGGTGGTTAGAGAGGATAGTAATTCCAGGGATTGTAACCTTGAGTTTGATTAGGGACCTGAGTTGGAGCATTCTGACCCTAACCCCAAATAGGATTGGGTATACCTGGAAATGGTTGGCCTATAGTAGGGACAAGCTGCTGCCCCCCAGTCGTTTGAGGAAGATTTTGTATCATCTGATTCCAATACTGGGCCAAAGAGGGAGGTATATTTTGTCCAAAAGGTGGGGTTGGTCCCCCTATCGTAGGTGGTGTTCCAACTAGAAGTTGTGTCCCAATCAAAGGTTGTGTAGTAATTGGAATATGTATGGTAAGAGGAAATTGAGTTGTACCACCTTGGCCACCAACGAGAATCTGCAAGTTTGGTGTAATGGACGGTATAGTGCCACTAGGATTAGGATTGCCAGAAGGAAATTGAGGGAGTGTCTGAATAAAACTGAGAATAGGATGCCTAGGAAGAGAAGGACCACCTGGAGAACCGACTGGGGTTTGCGGAGGTGTTGGAACAATTCAACAAAGCATTCAACGCATGGTATCCAGGTGGTAGAGTCGGAGTGACATTGGGCGTTCGCTATGTGTTTATAGGAGCAAGGCCAGCTGTAGTGAACCTAGTTGGGACACTCGTAGTATTCGCAAGATGGGCCATCTCGGCAAGGAGAGTAAAGTGATAAGTGGTATTCAACGGTACAGTCTCTGTCTCAGAAAACACTGGAGGGTTGATTTCGGAGACCACAGGAAAACCAGGACTAAACAAGGTCCGTTGAAAATCACTTGCAGACCAAAAAGGATCTTGGCCTTCTACGTCGGGAAAAGGCCCAACGGGTGATCCAGAAGAGGTAACAACTAATTCTCTGAAATAATTCAGTCGTCTAAAAGGGAACTGAGAATCTCTTGTAAGTCGAAAATCCTCTCGAGTATTTGTAATTCAAAAACATTCGAGAGAGTCAGTTCGTTCCACTTGTGGTGTGGTGACGACTGTGGCTTCACTTGGCCCAAGAGAGCTCTTCAGTGTTTCTGTAGGCAAGGGTTGAGAACCGTCCAGATGCTCTGGAGATAAAACTTGCATTCTACGTGAACAACGTGGAGGAGCTATTGTAAATGAGTGACAAACTTCGCAAAGAAAATCCTATGGTCAACTTCGAGAAACAAACAACACGCGCTAGTAAACAAAATCTAGGAAGCAATCACCAGGCAAACAAGACCTTCTAATTTCAAAGCCACTAGTTGGTGATGAAATCCAACGTCGCAACAACGAGACGAGAAGGGGTGGGGTGAGGGTGGAAAATATAAGTTGACGACCTGCTTAATGGACTTACACCCTGGTGCAAGCTCCCACACATAATTGTGGGTATACCCTCCAAGGAGCCCGAGTGAGTTTGGTCAACGTCAATTCCAAGTACCGTGAAGACTTTCCCCTCCACAGTCACCTTGGTTAAGAACCTAGAAATCTAGGCCATTAAGGTCACCACCAACAACAATAAAGCCTGGGGGAACAGTCGACAGTCTGATCCACACGCAAGGGCATGGTATCTAGCTCGAAATCAACTCAAAAGGTTTCCACTCATCACTGTGGGTATACCTCCGAGTGATCCCCGTAATACGTGCAATATCTACACTGATACCAACAAAGAAGGGTGAGTAACTCTGCCAATATCAATGCGACCTAGTGTTTGACCCTTGTGTGAGAAGGGCTTCCCAGGACAAGATGTTGCAAATGGAATTTAACACTCCTTAACACAAGATGCTATTGTGTGTTGTTCTTTTGGAGAGTGTATCTCTCTTCCTACTCCAAAGCGCTAGCCTAGCTAAATGTTGGTGTAAAAGAGCCCTAGAAAAGAGTTACTAGATAAATTTTATGATTACGCAGTGTTATTAAGAGCTGTTGTTTACTCAAAGGTAATGGAAATGAAACTTGTGTTGTATGACTCTGACCCAATAATGCAAGGATGAGAATGAAATATATCACTTTCCGTTCAATGAATTCTATGTATGGGAGAGAGAGAGTTTTCCAAATCAACCTTGAACTACAATGCAAAATTTCCTTTCAAATGCCAACAATCACTTATTAAATGACAATTCTCTATGTGTCTTTTTCAAATACTTCAACAATCTCAATAATTTGATTTCCAATGTTTTCTAAAAATGAAAAGAATTTTTTGAAAGAAAAAAAAAAACTTGTTTATTCACTTTCCAAAAAGGACCTTCACTATGCCAATGAGAGCACAGAAAATCAAATCAACGAATAAGAAAATAACCCAATCCACTCTTTCAATGAAAGCAAAAATAAAGAGAAAACCAATGTAGTATTTTCAAATGAAAAAGAAAATGATCTTTCAAACCATAAGCAAATGAGAAAACCAAGCAAACTTAACTTTCAACCAATCACTAGATTCTTAACTAATCAAACACACTCAAATTCTGAAGTCAGAAAGAATGGTTTTGCCAAGAAAAGCCAAGAAACAAAAGTCAAGCCAAAAATGACAAGAAAAGCCTTAAAACCCTAAGACTATTCATACATACAAACAAAGACAAGAAATATACCAATCAGAGCTCCAGGAAACTCATAAGAGGCAAACAAATTGATCTGGACAGTGAAAAATGCCAAAACTCAAATCCAAATTTTTGAAAAATGATGTTCGCAGGCAGGCAATATAACATAGTGTGAGAATCACTAATTCTCGCAGGTGACCCTTGAGCAGGGTGCGAGAACCTCGCACTGAAACCTATGGGCAGAGTGCGAACTCTACCTATTCTCGCAGGCTGCAATGAAGTGCAGTACGAGAATTCCTGAACATAATCAAAACTGTGAAAAATGAAGCAAAATTCAAAAAGGCTTCTGGACCCATAAGGTCTATCAGGATATACTAGAGACTCAAAGACTGATAGGACATGAGAAAAGTGAAACCAGAGCAAATGGCCACAGAAAAATACTAAAATCCACAAAGAAAATGGGATTGTCCCCAGTGGAGTCGCCAATTTTGTTATTGGATAAATCTATAAGTGCGGACACAAACCGATCTCCCTAGATCCACCTGGATCTAGAACAAAGAAAGACAGAACATGACTCTTTCCCTAGATTCTAACCATTGAATTAAATAGGAGGCAAGAACAAAGAACATACCTTATTATCACTTCCTTTGGTCTTTGTTGCTCCCACTTCACTCCAGTGCTCTCGTACATTCAAGACCAAAACAATACAAACCAACTGAAGTGAAGAAAGCACAATCTATTCAACAGTCAATCTATGTATATGATAAAGAAGTTATACAATAAAGTGGAACTAGCTTTATGAGAAAGAGACATATTACTGTATCATATTAATGGAAAGTAAAGATTACAACCTGAGCCTTGATGTTGCAAACTTCCTTTCAATGGCTCTTGGCTCCGACACACACACTTGCTCACTTGCATGAAGAAGATCAACTCTTTTGGATGAACTTGTTGAAGTCTCCTAGCTCCTGTAGCATCAGTCCTTCACACAATTCTTTCACCAATCCTCCAATGAATATAGATTCTCTTTGCTTAACCTTCTTGCTTGAGAATTCCCTCAATATATAGGAGAGAATGAATTAGTTACTTGGATAAGAATGATTCCAAAATATCAGGGAATCCAGTACTAGGATAACCATTCAAATGCCATCTTATCCTTCTAGAAGATTACCTTCTAGAAGCATCGAGAATTCATATTTTTCCCTTCTTTATAAAGACTTCGCACCCTAGAAGTTTAACACAGTGCGAACTTCTCACACCCTGGCTTAAGGAAGCCTGCGAGAATCATGCATTCTCGTAGGCAAATATACTATCAGCCTGCGAACAGTCTCCAAAAATGAGTTTTCTGGAAGAGATGAACATAACTTTTTCTCAGGAGAAAGTTCTTATGAAGAGCCTGAGTACACCATCATCAATACATCATCACGATGAACAAAATCATGGATAACACTAGCTTCGCCATCTTAGATTCCATTTCTTTTAGCTACACATTTTGCTCCATGAGTAGCTTGAGCATTTCATCTTCCTCTCCTTCTTTCTCTGCTATCTCCTTCACTTGCAAATCCTCTGTGGGCAGGAGCTTCAGTTGTTTCCTCAAGGAGGGTATGTCAGCATTCTTCTTCTTTATCATTTCCTTAGCTGCTTTCACGTTTGAAGGATCGTAACTGATCTTGAGGACCAACTCCTCCAAAGTCTTGATCGTATTGTCCTTTGCAAATGACGATATCTTCTCCAACTTGAGTTGTGTTTGAACATTGTTCAGGGACACCTGCAATTTGGACGCAGTAGTGGAAGCATGTGCCAACGTATAGAAGACCATTTCCCTGCTTGTGCAGATCCATCTGATCGGTCGGATGCATGTCCTTTGTCTAGAATTCGAAGGTGGCCCTTTTGTAGTCAGTGATCACCTTTGGATCTGGTACCTATGCTTGGAGGAATTCCATATGCATTCTTCCCTTCTCGGTGTCAAATGCCGATAGCAACCTATGTTGCGCATTCGACATCTTCTTCCAGAACTGGGCGCAAGTACTGTTGGTCAGGGTCTGGTTCATTTTCTTGATCAGCTCATACTTTTCGAAGATACTCAGCTTCGGTCCCACCTTGCCTGGCTGGGTGGTCAATGGAGAATATGTAGTTTCTTTCAGCAATTCTGAGGTTATGCCCTTATGGAGACTCGAACCGAAGGGTGGCCTATCAACTTTGGTCACTATAGTAGATGGGGTTTCTTTTCCTCCAATCAGGCTAGGAACTGAAATAGTCTTAGGCCTCTTAGTATGCAGTTGAAACTCTTCAAACGATACCTCCGTGACAGGCAAAGATAAATCTTTCCTAGGCCTTGTCTCTTTCAGGACCTGTGGCATGGTTGTTTGAGATACAGTGGCCGGGGGATCCTGCTGTTCTACTTCGACCAATGTGTTAGGCTCCCATACTGTCTGGTTTGAAAAAATTTCAACTTCAGGCCTAGCTTCATGAAAATATGGGATGTTCTTGGTTTTTACTCTCATCTCAGAGATGATCCCACATGGATCGTAATGCCATGGGAATCTCATGAAGAACTTCATTTCCCTCAGCATCTTGTCTTCTTCTTCCCCACCACCACGATTGTTGCAGATAAAGGAGGCAATCTAACCTTTCATCCTAAGTTGTTTCTTTTTCTTCAATGACACAAAATAGATATCATCAGAATTTATTATTTGCCTGATATATTCCAAAGAAAAAATTCTAACAGGCAGATACTTGGGCAGCTTATACGGTGCCGACTCGCACCCGTATACTCTGATCTCAGTGTAATCTTGATACAAGTACCAATCCCCTGTCTTTGTGTTGTCCGAGAGATGCAGGATCCTCTAAACTTCATCGTTTATCTGGGGCTCGGGCCTTCCGCTAAGCATACTCACCACGGGGTGTTAGAACTGATCAATGAACTCCTTGAAGCTGAACTCTGTGGAGTTGTGCTTGAGCAAGGAGGTCCATATTGTTACTGCCTGGGGTCTGCCATCTCCATCCATCTTCTGCATGGAAAAAATGAATTTGTCCGCTTGGAAGAAGACGAACAAGTACGCCAATATGGAGGAGTATCATAACATGCCTTTCATGGCGAAATTCACGAACTGTTCCTGAATATTGTTTTCCAGGAATGTGCTAAAGTCAAACTGGGTGGTGGGCTTCTCATCGGTAGAGAAGATGGATAAAAATCCTAGAATAGGTTCATCTACCCATTGATCTGAATAGTATCTTAACAAGACACAAAGGGATGAGATGATCTGGTTTCCTTTTGTCGACAACATGGAAGAAGGATAAGGAGGATTTGTGGAGGGAAATTGAGCGGATGGGGGAAGGAAAAGCTCGAATATTTGAGCTCTTTGGGGGAAGGTCATTTTCTGGTATAATTCTGTAAGAATTTCCAGGTTGAAGGGTGATGCAGAGTTGGCTCGGGGGATTTTCATCATCTGGTCGATGGATTCGGGCATGATGAGGAAAAGGATTTCTCTGGATGAGGAGATGACAACTCTTTGCTCGGGAATGTAGTGGGCTTGGCACTTGAGAGCGAACTCGGGAAAAGGGTGGATCTGAGGGAAGAGGTAGAGGGGTAAATTGGACTCCCAGAGTCTGATTTCATCACTCTAGTCCAGGAAGACTTCCTTGATCCATGACTGAAGGTCTGGAAAATCAAAATCGCACTTTGTATCTACAATTAAGCGATCTTTTTCGACTAGTGGGATCTTGTCAAGGTTGACAGGAGGCGGGAGAAACAGATTCTCCTCTCCTTCTGCTTGTTTGGACTTTGGCACCATTACTGAAACAATACCTGTAAGGAATTAACATTAGCGGGGGTGGCTGCTGGTGGAGGCAACTGACTGTAATGGAGGTGAAAATAGAGTAATTCTCTCTGGTGCGATGAGTGGTCAAATGGTGAAAGTAGGAAGAAAAATGATAGTTTTGGGCAAATGGGTGTTCGTTGGGTGTAGGAGACAGGTCAACTGGCTAACAGATAGGTCTACCAGCAATAAATGGCCAATGGATCACTTAGAGTGTGAGATAGCAGGTGACGCTGATTGAGGGATACGGATGAGTGATGTGGAGGCTACCGATTCGGTTAAAGGTCATAGTGAGGGGACTTGCCACGAACGACTGGGGGGGAAGAACTGACATCATTTATGGGATGTGACTACTTCAGGAAAGGTGAGTGGTGATGTCCAGATGTGACGATGGTATGCCAGACAGTAGGAGATGATGGGACTCGGGGACATTAGATTGTTTCCACGTATAGACAGAGGCCCGCCAGAGGAAATATTCCATTCTGGACCCCCCCCCTAAGTTAAAAGCAGATCATCCGGGGGGGTCTGAAATACATCTAGGGCCATTGATCTGCATGCCTGCTTCTGAGCCACAGATCTATGCGAGCTGTTTATGACACTTTTCGGACCCCCCCCCTCCACTAAAGGCATAATGGACAAGGGGGTCTAGAATCCAGTACCTATCGTAGATTTGCGTGCTTGATCCTGGGCCATCCAGATGTGCGTGAGTCTTATCATCGATTCCGGACCCCACCCCAGTTAAAATAAGAATGGTCGGGGGAGTCTGGAATGATCTGTCCACCGTATATCTGGGCATGATCATCTAGACCGCTGATATGTGAACGGAGTATAAGTGAGGGCGCGAAAAATACATGCGCCGAGGAAACTTAGGATAAGTGCTTTTTCACGGGTTTTTTCCAAGGCTCTTCATGTCAACACCACCAAGGGGTTAGTCAAATGACCTTTTAAGTATCTGAAACATGGTGAAACACTTACATCAAACTGGTTCTTATTGAAATGAAGCAACAAAGCAAATAGCCTATATTTTAACCTTGCTTCCTATGACAATTAACCCAGATTAAACTATTGGGTTAAGAATTTACTCTACCCTGGGGCTATCTGACCAAGATTAGATAGTCTGGCCATATTTATTCACTAATCTAACCTAGACACTTTGGCTAATATTAAACTGTTTAGCCAAACTCATTCACTAATCCTATCAACATCAATTTAAAAAGAACTTGGCCATGCTTGAAAGGTATGGACCAAGTTACTATTATTTCATGGTGATTTTATTGAATTCTTTTATGCCCCTTTTTTTTTTCCAGATTATTTGCAGAATGAAAAATAATTTGTCAACAAAAAATACTAGAGACAGATAATATCCCAGTCATCAGTTGATCCTATAACTTATAGGGTGATAACAATGGCTCCACCTGGGGATGGTACTTTCCCTGTGAAGTGCCAAGAATCCTGGTTCTTGTCATTCTGAAAATTTCTGCCTAGTAGCCTTCATTGGTTGAATGGTTTTATTCTCAAAAATTGGAAGAACTGGTCAGCGACTTAGGGCCTTCTCTTCGGGCTTCAACCAACTGACTAATGTTATTCACTCAGAAAATGCAGGCGAAAAATAAAAATGGTATGTACAATGGAGAGTGAAAACTCGAGTCTCTACTGGGGTGGTACATAATGTTTCAGCATTCTGCCATTTACAGGTCTCCTGGAAGATCTGTCCCATCAGCGTTGTTTAGAAAGAAAGCATTGTTTCCCCTGAATGCTTGGATCCTGTATGGTCCTCTCCATAGACTGTCAAATTTCCCATGCTTTCCCTTATCTTCATTTATGGCGTCCCATCTCAACACCAAATCTCCTAGCTCAAAATCATCTTCCTTGGTTCTTTTGTCAAAAATCTTCTTGATGCTTTCTTGGATTACCTTAGTCTTGTTGAAAACTTCTTCCCTAGACTATTGCAAATGGATCATCTGGTTGATCCTTCTCTGTGAGTATTTTGGCTCGGCTTGTACATCTTGAAGCAACTTCATGACAGGGACTCCTAAAGAAGTGGGGAAAATTTCTTCTGTGCCATAGACCAACTGGTATGGTGACATACCGATTGACCTTTTGGTGGTCAGTCTGTCAGCCCACAATGCGAACACCAACTTGTTATGCCACGATTTCTTGTTTTCCTGCAATGTCTTCTTGATGATGTTCACCAAGGTTTTTTTTGAAGATTCCACCAGCCCATTCTCCTGAGGGTAGTAAGATGTGGAATGTCCCAAACCAATGTGATACTGGTTGCAGAAATCTATGAGTTTCTTTGACTGAAAAGCAGTTGCATTATCGGTTATAATCTTTCTAGGACATCCAAAATGAGACAAGATATTATTTTCAAGGAATTTGATAATAACAGAGTCAGTGGATTTCATGCTTGGTACTGCTTCGATCCATTTGGTAAAATAATATGTGGCGGCAAGAATCCACCTGTGCTGGCCTGAAGAAGGAGGGTGTATTTCTCCAATCAAGTCTAAACCCCATTGCTAGAAAGGGGCTTCAACTGAGATCAATTTCAGGGGTAGAGGAAGGAGTTTCCTTTTGCCTTCAAACAACTGACATTGATGACACGCAGTCACTTTATGATGTACATCGGTGAATAGGGTGGGCCAATAGAATCCATCTCTGACTATTTTGTTGGTTGTGATCTTCCATTTAAGATGACCACCACATTCTCCTGCATGAAATTCTTGTAACACGTTGTCAGCTTCATCTTTCAATAAACAATTTAACAGAATACCTCCAGGATCTTTCCAATACAAATTGCCTTCTAGAATACAGAATTTTAAGGCTTTCAAGTTTAAAAATCTAGCTTTAGTCTTAGTCAAACCAGGGGGAGCTTGTAAATTTTGCAAAACAAATATAATGTCTGCGTACCATGGAGAGTTGAGAAATACCTCTCTCACATTTGGAGTTTCCATCTCGCCCTGTTCATCTGCTGAAGCTAAAAAAATAATGTCAAGAGCATGGAAATTAGATTCAGCCATTAATTTTGCTAGGCCTTGACCTTTGATTAGTTTCGTAGGCTTAATCTCTATGTCATATTCTAAAATGATAGCGATCCATTTCCCTCTCCTTCCATCTGGATTTTCCTGGGTCAAAATGTCTTTTACTACCGCATTCAGAACATATGATATGGTGTGGGAATGGAGAATGTAGACCCTAAAATATTTTATAGCTTTTACCAAGGCAAAAGCTTTTTTCTCCATTATCTTGTAATTCAGAGCAGTGTCTCTTAACGCTTTACTAAAGAAATCAATGGGTTTTTCATACCCTTTGCTGTTCTTTTGTAGTAATACCGCTGCTATAGTATGTTCAGAAGCGAAAGAAAAAAGATAGAAATCCTTGGTAAAATCAGGACTGATCAAGACAGGAGTCTCTGTGAGTGCTCGTTTGACTTGTTCAAAAGACTGTCTGGACTTAGTGTCCCATTTTATTTTTACATCCTTTTTTAGCATATTTGTAATGTTTCTAAGGATCTTTTCCAGATTGGGAATGAATCTTCGAAGAAAGTTTATTCTCTCGATAAAAGACTGTAATTCTTTAAGGTTTCTTGGGTGTTCTAATCTTTGTATGGCCTCGATCCTGCTGGGGTCTATTTTGATTCCATCCTTGGAGATGATGTGTCCTAGCAGTTTGCCTTCCTCTAGTCTGAAAAGGATTTTCTTAGGATTTAAAGAAATCCCAAACCTTCCACATTTCTCGAAGACTCGTCTGAGGTGTCGCAGGTGTTCTTCATCAGATCGGGAAAACATAATTACATCATCCAAATAGACGACAATAAACTTACCCAATTCTTCCACAAAGGCGATATCCATCGCTCTCTAGAAAGTGTTTCCAACGTTCATCAAACCAAAAGGCATTTTCACATACATGAAAGTGCCCCATGGCGTAGTGAAAGTGGTTTTGTCTTTGTCATTTGGGTGGATGAGGACCTGATTGTAACCCGAGAAACTGTCCAGCAAAGATATTCGACTGGATCCAACTACCCTTTGAAGGATGTGGTCCATATTTGGCAAGGGGTAATTATCCTTCAGGGAGACCTTATTCAGATTTCGGAAATCTATGCAAAGTCTGATTTCGCAAGATTTCTTACGTGTAGGGACCAAATTAGAGACCCATTTGGAAAAACGCAATGGGACTATGATTTTGGCATCGTACATTTTTTTGATTTCCTTTTCTATGAGAGGGAGCAACTTGGGATTTATCCTCCTAAGTTTCTGTCTGAATGGTTTTTGGTCTTCTTGTATTGGAATCCTATGTTGTATGATGTTGGTATCATAAGCTTTCAAATCCTCATAACCTCAGGCAAAGACATCGAAATATTCTTTGAACAGCTCAATGAATTTGAGTTTTTGCTCAGGGGGTAATGATTTAGACAATTTGACTATCTTGGGTTTCTCTTCAGTCCCTATATTACAGTCTTCTACCTCTTGTCCATTGGCTTCAATTTTCAATTTTTTGGCTACATCGTTAAAATCAAACAAGTCCTTTAAAGGAACTAGACCCCTAGGCAAAGCATTACTTTTCCAATGTAAATTATCAACATCCATCTTGTCATCGCCTAATTCTCCTGAATCTACGCTATTTACACTATCAATTTCAAAATCAGATCTATTTACATTTTCATCTTCGTTCTCTAAATCTATATTTGTACATTCAAAATCATTTTTACACTGCAAAAAGTCTTCGATTTGATCATCATTACCAAATACTTGCCAGTAATTGATATTGTCAGGAACGATTGGTCTGCATTTCACCTCAACAGTGTATGGGAAAGTCGAGCGGAAATGAATCTTACATGTGGCTGTTGACGTAGCCAATCCGTCCACCAGAATGTTTTGTCCCCTCGGCATTACTTGCAAGTCAACTTCAGTGAAACATCTAAGGGCATAAAGAACGACATTCCTATAAGCTCTAAGACATGGGTGTTTCGCAGCGTACTCACATTTGATTTGCTTGATTATCAACTCAGAATCACCTCTTACCATGAGCTGTTTAGCACCAACTCTTTTCAAAAGCTTTAGACCGAGCATCAAGGCTTCATACTTGGAAATATTGTTAGTGCATTGGAAATTTAATTTGTAAGAATGGTTTTTTGAATACCTGTTTCTGTGATTATGCATCCATACTCCTGCTCCAGCTCCTTCTTTGCTTACTACTCCATCAAAATCCATGCTCCAGAAATCTGTCGGTAGCTCTTCAGTTATCACATTTTTCATCCTTTATACCTAAATGATTTATTGGCCTTCATCCTGACTAGATGTATCTTGTCCCAGCTGAGTATCTTGTTCTCTCGTGTCACCATCATTGTACATGATAAAAGAATCCAAGTCGGAATGCGCGGAGTAAAGAGGGTAGTTGTGCAGTTTCTCTTGGCTACTGACCATGTATTTCATCAATGTTTATCTGTATAGCCTTCTTTGTTGCCCGAAAACTGGGATAGTGGCATAAGACATATCTAGTTGCAGGGTACCTCTCAAATTAGCCCCACAAGACCAAGATAGAAACATTCCATACTTTAGAGAGATGTCTGTAACTACCACATCCATTACCATGCTCTTTGCAGGAATCTGAACCAAGGTGATACATAGGTCCTTGATTAGACCAATACATCTAACTTTACTGGAGTCAAATGAGTGTAAATCCTTGTAAAGTCTGGTGACCTCCAGTCCTAGTTTCTCCATCACTGCTTTAGGCATCAGATTGTGGGAAGCACCCGAATCCAGCATAGCATTATGCAAGATCAGGTCATGTATGTTTAGACTGATGTAAAAAGGGGCGACATCACCATTATTGTCTCGGCCATCTACTTCAGGTCTGAACAGAAGTTCAGGTTGATCATATGTAAGGTTCACGGTATCTGAATGATTTTCTGATCCGATGGTTAAGGCTTTCATGCCTATATCAAGTTCAATGGTCAATGCTTTAATCACCCTTGAGCGATAAACATCTTTGTTCATCAACTCAGAAAGTGGGATGGGAATTTTTACTTTGTCTAATTCCCCCTCAAGGCTGAAAGGTGTAGGAGCCCTGCCTTGGCTCATCAATTCTGGTTTGTCCACCATACTCTTCTGGCTAGAAGTACTTGGTGGATTAACAGGTGAAACCTTAGGCTATGACGATCTTTTCAGAATAGTAAGGTTTTTCTTCATAGGAACTTCGGTAGTACTCTTATTAGGAATATTCTCGGAAGATGGCTCAAAGGCCTTCTTGGCTTCGACTACCTTCTTCGTTTCAATCATCTTTTTTGGGGAACTCCCTTCTGTCTTTTTACTTCGCAGATTATACTGCCAACATACTGTTGAGTGAAATTTGTGTCATATAAATTCTCAACGATTTAATATCAACCAGGGATGCTCGTAAGCTTGTGATGATGCCAGCAAAATATATGCAGGAGTAGGCATCTAACTCTAATCTAAGAAAATTCAATCAAACCCTAA
>ML792263.1:480114-491570 GCA_009831015.1 Picea engelmannii | reverse complement strand
CAAGATTGTTGTTGGGAAAAATACCCTATGGACTAGCAAACTAGGGTCAGACTTGCATGCAGATTTTGACCGTAAAGAAATTACTTATTAACCTACCACCCAAAACTTAAACCCCTCTTTCACAATACATGCATGGAAAGGAACTACTAACCTTTTTACTGATGTTTGGTGTAGATCCTCCGTTGTGCTTTACCCACTTGTTTGCGCTTCTCCTTCCAAAGTTAACCTGCAATCAAGACAAACAACCACGCATGCATGCTACTTTTCTACTTGAGGGTTAGAAATTAAGCATAAATTACACAAACCATAGATAACTCATGCATTGGTACGGGAAAAGTATTCTTTTATTATTTTCAAAATGAATCAACTTACAATCAAAGTCGAGACCAGCCACCGCTCCTTGATCCTAATACTGGGCTCCTCCTCTTCTTTTGTCCTCCAACTGCTTTGCATTAATTCTCCTTAGGATTGAGGAAAGGCTAAAGGGTTGGGATAATGGATTTGGCAAATGGGCAGAGTTTCTTCACTATAATTTTCCTCCTCCAAATGGTACCCCTACCCCTTCTTTTATAGGCTAGAAGGAGCTAGCGTTTTGGACAAACTCTTGGCCATGCATGGCTGGGAGTTTCAGTTAACTGACCCATAGCTTTTTGTCCCATCAGTAACTTTCCTATTTTTGTGTTTTGCTAGGTACACGCGGGCTGTAGTGGGCCTGCCAGCGTGCACACGTGTGCAGTAATGGGTTAGGGCACGTGGGCCTTGACCTAAGAGGATTTTCAAGGAGGTTTTTCAGTAGATGTTTTGGCAATGAAGGGATATGAGTTGGCCTGATGCCAGGTAAGCATGTGTGGTGCAATTTAGGGTTATAAAAAGTGCCCCCTAATTTGTGAGGTCAGAAGAGCATCTAATGGCTGAAATACATTACCAATATTTTACCAATCTATACTGATATGATGAATGAGTGAGCCCAAGAATCAAGAACTAGGAGGTGCCGTTTGCAAAATAACAAATGTGTCACCAAGGCAAGCATACCCATGCTCGGGATAAAAGAGAACCATGACTACCAATCAAATACACTGTAGATCCATGTCAAATAACTATAAAGAGTAGCTACGAATAATACACAACGGAGCTACATCTCAAAATCAGAAAGATATACATATAGAGTATCCATCTCCTAGAAGCTGATTCGGCCTGATGGCTGTACTTCAGAGCTCGAGAAACAACTTCAAAATCTTCTAAAAATTGGGTAGGAGTGTAATATGAGTGTATGACTGCACTACCCAGAGGTCTTCGATGGCTTGTCGGTTATGGACTTGATAATCTTGATGATCGGACTGAAGGCTTCAGTGATTTCGAAAAAGGACTTGATTGGACGTTCAGGATGGTCGGGTATGCGGACAAGAGACATATTGTAGAGGGGCCGACTCAGGCTTAGTGACAAACTTCCCTTGGACAATAGCACGACAAGTGATAAGACTCAGGCAGCATACATGTTAATCATAAGTCTACGAAGCAGGAGGCAACACAAACTATCCATATGTTTGGAAGAGTAACCAAACGGTGGAGGACACAACTCTATATAGCGAGAAAAGATTCCTAAGGTCGTACTACATCCCATAGTCTGATGATCAAACGAACAGATGTGCTTCATCCAAGGGTGACTCATTATGCTGCCAATAAAGAAAATACTTTTCCCATCCTCTTTTTGGGGTATATTTGATTTTTTTGTTCTTTTTGATGATTTTGAAAAAGAATAAAGGAATATTACGTTACAATGTAGGAACGAGTACTACAAACATACAAGCTCGAGGCACAAGGACAAGACTGATGTTCTGGTAAAATGATACGCAGGAAAAATCCTCCAACGGCCAAAGGTGTTAAGACGCAGAAGCAAACTGTTACAAGGCTGATGGATAAGGTATGAAAATGCGGTTGATAGAACACACAATGGTAACATCCTTCGATGTAAGTTTAACGAGCCCAAAGAAGGTAAGCTCGGTAGTTTTTCATATTTAGAGAGTCTGAAAAAGCATAAAAGGAGACTCCAGTGGGGTACCTTTTTCGACAATAGTCTAGTCAGTTCGAAAAAGGGATAAACTAGCACCGATTAGACATCAATTCAAAACCATTTTAACAAGTGTGAAAAGGACAAGATCACTCGGCTATTTTTTCACTTTTAAGGAGTCTGAAAAAAGCTTAACTATGGACTCCGTCAGGAATGTTCTTCTGGACCATTTTAACGAGTGTGAAAGAATAAGTTCACTCGACGATCTTTTCAATTTTAGGGAGTCTAAAAAGAGCTTAACTATGGACTCCGTGGGGGTTTCCTTTTCGTAAATTTAGTCCCTCAGGCCCGAAAAAGGAATAAAATTATACCTAAGGATACTCTTCTAAAGAATGGGAATTCGATAGAGTATACCTTTGTTCGTACAGTTGACCATCCAGACCGAAAAAGGGGTAAACTACTGACGGAAAGACATGACTTCAAATTTCAGTTTAACGAGCGTGAAAGGTCACAAGATCGCTCGACAATCTTTTCATATTTAAAGGGTCTGAAAAAGGGCTTAAAAGGAGACCCGTTATTTTTTGGGAGTCCTGAGGGTAAGACAAAGAGTGAAAAAGAATCATGCAAATGAGGTTCGAACTCACATTCAGGAAAGACTATAAGGACTCCCAAGCCTACAGAGTTGTTAGAAATAGCATGGACACCATAATGCAACCAGGACCTACCTAGGGCATCCATGTTTTGGTAAGCTCTACCACCAAGTTGCGACACTTCTAGTGAAGATATGATGGTTTCGTGTCACAACCGGATGGGATCGATCCTAGAGCATATGAAAAAGGCAACGAGATGCAACAGTTGGAGTGGTATCCTAACCTAAATTCTCAAGTTGATTTTGGTAAAAAAAATAAAATTTATGGACCGTCAATATTTTTTCGAAACTCAGAAAAAAGTGTCCCAATACCTGATGAAATCCCTCCCATATAACTCCTGGCTCACTCTAAATGGTTTTTGATATAAAGAAACTGATAAGGGGGGCCAAAAAAGTGACAAAAAGAGGCCAAAAAGTCTATAAATAGAAGTTGACAGCTCATTATCACCATAGGCCCATAGGCCCTGAACAGACTTTAGACTCTTTATGTGCCACGAGCACCTTGTTGTATATATATTTTTTTTTAGGGTATAAGCCCGGTGACTCTTTACTATTCCCACTTTTGAGGCGCTTGTGTCCATCTATGTACTCTGAGGATTTTATGATGTTTATATATGGTTTTTATCTCTTTTTGTGTCTTATGGATTATGTGTGCAAAAATGTATTTACATGCTTATGTCCATGATATTTTTATATGTGGGCAAGATGCCAATCTAAAATGTGATTAGCTAGAGTATCTGTGATTTGGTTTAATCTCCTAGGAACATGAAAATATGTAATATAATCAAAGTTGCATTCTAAGAGACGTACCCTAAGGAATCGTCAGTGTAAAGTTGGATCATGAACCCGGTATATTCTGTTTAGCTGCGACACAACCAGTTGAGCATCTAGATAGACCTGGAGATGAGAGATACCCAATGACAAAGCGTCATGAAGCAACTCAATAACTGCACTATACTCGGCAACATTATTTGTGGTGTCACCTAAGCATATACCTCCAGAAGATAACAATTGACCCTGTGGTGTAAAGATTACCCAAGCTGCGTAGGCAAGCCTGCACGGGTGTCGACTAGCACCATCCGCATACCCAACAAACACCTCACACTCACTTGAAATCTTCCATATTGATGAAATATAACATCAATGACACGTCCATAACACTTTTTAAAAGAAATGTAAAAAAGTAATAGTACAAAGACTATACATATGTTACAAAAAGTTACCCACAATGACCTTTCTATGAGTAATACTTCTTGAGGTAGAGCCCATTTCTAGGCTCCGCCAAAGCATTCTCTTTAAAATCGACCAAATGATAAGTGCCCTTTTTTAATACCTCTTTGATAATGAAGGGTCCGAACCACATGGGTTTAAACTTTCCTACCCCCAGGGGGTCCTTGTCTTGGTCATAGACCAAGACAAGGTCGCCCTCGAAAAAAATCTGAGGACGAACAAACCTATCATATTGACACTTGACCTTATGTTTATGAGCCTCATTGGCCAGGGCCGCATCGTGACGCTGCTCCTCAAGCTGCTCAAGGTGCACTAACCGCTCTTCAAGTGGAGAAGTGTCTAGCAATAACTGTACTACCAATTTCAGAGATGGGATTTGAAATTCGATGGGCAAGACTGCCTCCAACCCGTAAACAAGTTGGAAAGGTGAGAAACCGGTTGCAGTCTTGACTGATGTTCAGTAAGCCCATAATGCCAAGTATAACATCAAATGCCAATTTGACTTGGCTGAGTTGATAGTTCACTGTAGAATCATCTTAAGAGTTTTATTTACAGCTTCCACCTGCCCATTGGCTTGGGGATAGTAAGGTGATGAATGTTCCTGCCGTAACCCAAGATTTGATGTTAACTCAAACATCATTTGATTCTGAAAGTGACTAACATGGTTAGTGACAATATCTCTTGGGATGTCGAACCTTGCTATAATTTGGTTGAATAAGAAGAGAGTTGTGGTCTCTCCATCATCTTTAAACGTTGGCATAGCTTCGACCCACTTAGTGAAGTAGTCGACGACCACGATGATATAGCGGTGCCCCCTTGCTGACAGGGGGTTGCATGTAGTGTAATCAATCCCCCACTTAGTGAAGGGAGCAACTGTGATGACGGGAAACATGGGAGCTGGATGTGCCCTCATCTTCCGAGAGAAGATTTGGGACGGATGGCACTTCTTGACCGACTCCATACAATCTTTGATAAGTCTGGGCCAGAAGTAACCTGCTCATAAAATATTTTGGGTTGTTGCCAACCCAGATAAGGGACTGCCACAAGATCCTGTATGACAATCGTTGAGCACTATGACAGCCTCCTCATGAGTGAGACATCGACGCAAGATGCAGTCTACACCTCTCCGATACAATGTATCATCGAGTATGAGATAATTCTTAGCCTGATGGCGTATCCACCGACGCTCGTCACGAGAAGCAGAGGTGGGGCACTTCAAAGTCTGGAGATAGATCAGTATATCTTTGTACTAGGGGTCTGAAGATTCAAAAAACATATCCCCTCTGATAGGCGATTCCTCAGGCACAACGTCACCTGACTCAACCGAAAGTTCCGAAATAAGTTCTGTGAAGACCAATGACTTCTTGGACTTGGCTGAAACGAAGTCTAAGTCAAATTCTTGGAGGATGACCATCCATCTACTAATTTTTCCATTGATAAATCGTCGTGTCAACATGTACTAGAATGGATTCACGACAACGACGACGATGGTCTTGCGAAACAAAACATAGTGACGGAACCGTTGAACAGCATGAACTGCTGCCAACGCAAGTTTTTCGAGATGGGAATAATTAAGTTCTGGTCCTATGAGGCCTCAACTTAGGTAATAGATCATGTATTCTGAAAACAAATCATCTTCCTGAACTAAAACCATGCCTATGGTTGACTCTGCAGCAGCCAGATATAATAAGAAATCCTTGTTATAATTAGGTGGTCGTAGCAGAGGTGCGGTTGTGAGGGCGTGTTTTAATGCATCGAAAGAGCGTTGAGATTCCTCGTCCCAAAAAAAGGGAACATCTTTCTTCAGTAAATGCATAAAGCCCTTGGTGATTTTGGCATAGTTGGCGATGAAGCATCGTAAGAAGTTCGCCTTGCCTTGAAGACTTTGAAGTTGTAAGATTGTGCGTGGGGGGGGCAACTGGATTATTGCCTCCACCTTAAGAGGATCCACCATGATCCCTATTGTTGAGACGATGAAACATAACAAAATTCCTAACGTGACCCAAAAGTTGCACTTGTTGGGATTCAAACGAATCCTGAAGTAGCGACAACGTTCGAAGATTAGTCTGAGGTGCGTAGGATGATCCTTTTGCTTGCAAGAGTGTGATGCTAAATCATCTAGGTAGGCCTCGACTATATGTTTGAGGTTGTGAAACGAAAAAGACATGGCCCTCTAGAAAGTGGCTCCAGCATTTTTGAGTCCAAAAGGAATCTTATGATAGGCCAATGTACCCCATGGAAAAATGAATGTTGTTTTGTGTTGGTCTTCAGGTTTGATTTGGATTTGATTATATCCTGAAAACCCATCCATGAACAAAAAGGCTTCACAAGCGGCACATTCATCAATGATCTGGTCAATGAATGGTGTTGGAAAATTATCTTTGGGACATGCCTTGTTCAAATCACGGGAATCGGTACATAAACGAATCGTGCCTTGTTTTTTATTGACTGGCATGGGGTTTGACACCCATTGAGTCAAATGAATAGGGTAAATGAAACCTGCCTTGAGCAATTTCTCAACCTCAAGCTTAATGGTTGCTGCTTTCTTAGGATTGACTGGACGAAGTTTTTGTCGAATAGGCTTAGCATCAGGATACGTTGTGATTTCATGTTCAACTATTTTTGGATCGATGCCTGGCATTTCCTCATAAGACCAGGAAAAAATGCCGCAGAATTCTTTAAAAAGATCCGTATAAATTTGAATCTCTTCGGGGGAGAAATCCGCTCTGATGAAGACATTCTCCACGATGCCAGGGTTTCGGGAGATATTGATAGGTATAGTGTCAGCGATAGTCACCATATTTCCCTCAACATAAATTTTCTGTGTAGCTAAGAGATTAATAGGACATGGCTGATCTCCCGTCATGGTGATAGTGAATTATCCTGCCTCGATTCGGCTTAACTCTAGGAGGAAATATGATCTATGATGAAGATCCTCCCATGGTTTTTCCAGACTAGTCATTTCTTCGATTACTGCTTCGTCAGAAGGCAAGACTAAGTCTAACGAATTGGTGTTGGTGAGAGAACCCCGAGCCCAAATAGGCTCTAGAAGTGGATCCAACTCTTGTGCGGTAGTCGGATTAGGGTTAGATGAAGCTTGCTGGACTAAAGAGTATGCTACTTCAGCAGCTGACAAGGGCATGGACATGCCGGAGTGCCATGTCTCATCCATCGTGGCTGATGGGGAAGGAAGAATCCACGGATCCTCAAAGTAAGTCGTGCGGAACGATGAAACTTGAAAAATATTAGCCTTGTAGTGATTAGATATAAACTTGAAATCGTCATGAGGAGGTGGGTAATCGAAGGTACCCATCAAGGATGGGCACAAACCAACTCCTACGTTAATGAAACCGGCTTGAGGATTATCAATCATGGGAACCATGGATGCCCCCAAAGCTGGGTCAGGTCTAGAGAAGGAAAATTGATCGATGGTCACTATCCGACCCTCGTGTGGAAACAACAAGACTCAAAAAACTGTAGCAACCACAACTTGCATAGAATAAGTCCAACTCTGTCCTAACAAGAGATTATAGTCGAGGGGGGCATCGACTACCTCTACTTCGATGCACACGGTCTTCCCTCCTAACTGCACAGGGAAAGAAGGAACGATGCCATGTGGTCGGAACGAACGACCGTCAAACACAGTGAGGAGAGTAGGTGATGGAGACAAAGTGGGCTGACCAATGGCTTTCCAACATGCTAACGACATAACGCACGTCGAAGCACCCTCATCGACCACCGTGCGGAAGATATTTCGTGTAAAAGTTTTTGTGGGATGAGCCACTACTATCTGAAACGCGATGTGGTAAGGCATGTGAGGTTTTAAGTCGGTCATATCTAACATGATGGTACCTGGGTAACAAGTCTCAGTAGAGCCTAAAGCAGTTAACAAGGCTTTCCTCTGAGTAGGGCATCTTTGGAGGACCTCCAAAGCAAACATCGCACAAGGGGTTTGTGATAAATCTTCCACCACAGAGTAATTCCAGGCAACCCTTGTGTTTGGGTTGTGAGAATCTTTCTTAATGCACCCTTTGGAATGTGTGTCATTGTTTCTCCCAACGTTTTCTCGATCTGTAGCAGAAGAGATGGGAGTTCGACTTCTTTACCCTTCTCAGAGGCGCTTGGTTTACTATAGCTGTGTGCTCTAGTCGTTATGAGAGAATCACCCCTAACCATATATACATTCACGGAGGAGGAATTGTTTGGAGGAGGGAAGGTTTCTTGGCTGCCCCCTTCGGCACTTGTAGAGGCTTGAGTTAAATTTTGCCCATGCTGAAAGGATTAGTCAACACGGCTTTTTGTTGCTGTGTGAAAAATTTTTGGGTCTCTGGAAGTTGAGGACAAAGATGGGTCAGGTGGTCTTCCAAACACAAGTTGCATGGATACCTCGCCTTTCATTTTTCCGTGGTGCCCTCGCCAGCATTATGATTGGTTTTTTTCTCCCTCTTACCCTTTTTCCATTGTTTTTTCTTCTCTTCAAGCTGCTGGGTGGCCTTTGGGTTAGTCAACTGCACGGAGTGTACTTCTGACATTTGGGTAGGAGGAGCAGGCAAAGCAATAGTCTGGCTAGCCGCTGAGTGTTGGATAGATAGTTGTTGCAATTGCTTTGTCAATTTCTCAGCGGGTTTGGTTTGTGCTGAACCAACAATACCATCAGCATGTGGTCCAGCTCTCTATCTAGTTTTATCTAGTATAGATCGTGGTGCATCCGATAGGATGTTGTACAATAAACTAGAATGAGAATAGATGAGCTCAAACTGTTGAGCCCTCATGATGGCATCTTCTTCGGAGAAAATTCCTGAAGTCGCGACGTCTTTGGATAATTGTGGGACTAAAGACTTAAGGAACCACTCAAGAAGGAATGCTGGTGGGACTGGTACTTTGATTAGACTCTTTCGGTGTCTCCACTCTCAGATATGATCAGAGATATGGTCCGCTGTTGTCTGTTCGAAATTGGCAAGCAGCTCTGTGCCAACGTCGTATCTCACAGGTAACTGGAAAGGATTAAGGAAGGCCATCGCCAGTTCGCCAAAAGAAGAGTATCGTGAGCGATCGAGCTCTATGTACCATTTTGCGGCACTCCTGATAAGAGTGCGTTGAAACAATCGCAACTGGACGGAGTCATCTTTCAATGAGTTAGATGAACACCAAAGATGGAAGGTAGTCACGTGATCAACTAGATCTTCGTTAGGCTTGGCCTCGAACTTTGGAATGTCTGAAGGCAACTTCTTTGGCATAGGAGTCCAACGTGGATCGTGACAAATATGATCATTTAACAACCTTGTCAAATCTGGCAAGTGTAACGTCGCCAGGAATGGTAGTTTGGGTTGTTGTTGATAGCCTGGGAAAAAGGGTCATGGAGTTTGACTGGCACCAGGTTGCTAGGAAAATTTTGGCTGCTGGCCCAGATTCTGATAGAAACCATGGCCTTCACCAGCGTAAGGATTTTTCATCTGTGGAGACATCATTGGCTGATTCCCCATAAAGGACATAGGATGTTGGGCATTCATCGTGTTTGACAGAATTTGGGAAGGATTACCCCATGTCGGTCCTGATGGGAGAGGCATAGTAGTCTGTCCAGGGTTCCATTGATTGTGGAAAGAATTACCCCATAACGACATTCCAGAGGAGGGAACGACTCCTTGTCCTAAGTTCCAAGGTCCTGCTATATGTGCCCCCGAACCAGGAATAGTACCCTGTGCTAGAGTAGACTGTCCAAAAATGGGAGTGCTCCCAGACGAGAAAGCCGTGGATGCGAAAGTGTTGTTACCAAACGTCCTGTTCCAAACAAATGGTGACGAACCTACTGGCATAGTATGCGTAGGTGTTCCTTGACTCCCAGCTCCAAATGAACTCGTGTGTGCAAGCTGCCTGGCGGACTGTTGATGCAGACCACCAAGCGAAGGGGACGAAGGAGAGATATGAACTCTAGCGTAAGGAAAAGCATTAAAAGGGACAGGAATTCCCCCAAGTTGACCTTGCAGAGGAGCGTTAGAGCTCCCTACTCCCAGACCCAAAGTCTATAAAGTGGAGTGAATGAGTGCAGGACTTGTGCCCTAACTAGGCATACCATATGAGAACGGAGAGCAAGTCGCACTAGGTGCAAAGGGAGTTGTGGTCACCGCCATAGATGGAATCGGACCACTGTGTGACGTAGTTACAGCCAAGACCATGGTGACTCAGACCGATGACGAAAAGTTAGGAGATGATTCTCCTGTGGTAGCAACTGTGGTGGGAATGGAAGAATTCCCAGAGGAAGTAACAGCCTTTGTTTCCATAGTTGTGTGAGGCACTGACAGGCGTTCGTAAAATTGGATTGGTACAATAACTTGTGGCCAAGTATCAGTGTTTGGGGTTTCAACCGAGACAAGATTGGTGGTTGATTCCTCCAGGATTTGTTCGGGCACAATGGTTTGTAACCTGGTTGCTTCGAAAGACCCTTGTTGGTCTAGCTTCCGTCTCAATGGTGGCGGGGGTGGCTCCAGTATAACTGGCGACAGGCCTAGAAGCCTTCATGACCGGCAGAGCTCAGGATCCTCCACTGTGTGAGAATATCCAATACACGCTAAGGTATTCTACACGTTCAAACAGTAACACACACTAAAAAAGAAGCCCCTAAGAGATAAAACAAGCAAACACTAAAATAGTTGGAAGAACAGTTACAACAACCAACACTAGAGCAACTTACCGGTGCAAGTGCAACTTGAACACGGAAGCACCCTCTGGGTATACTCTGCAAAGAATGGCCCGATGTCTGTCCTAGGTACTGCGGTATACCCCCGCAGTCACCTGTGTATGTCCCTAAAAAGATTGGCAACTAGTTTGCCAGCACGCGAGCAGTCACCAGGCGGGTACAGTTGAAAGTCGGGTAGACCACAATGAGCAGGGTATCAAGCCCAAAACTTGTCAATGGTATCGAGAGAAAATGGTCTAGAAGACAACTGAGGACCTCGAACAGATTCAAGACCCACAAAGCCCCGTGGAAAATGCAAACGACGGAATCCCAAAACAAGCCCTCAATATGTGTTCTCCACTACACTTGGTCTGGCTTTGGAGGGGTTATCTCCGCTACCTTTCCTCACGCGACCTCGTGTTTATCCCCTGTGTTAGAGGGGGGTCCCAGATAACTTCCACGAAACTGGACTTCTACACTCCCTATCACATACTCTAATGTTTGGTTTTGAGTGGCCTTGGAGAGTTTCCTCTCCAACCTAATCCAAGGCCCTAGTCCTGAACTAGTGTATGAACCCTACAAACAAAAAGTCTAATAGATTTTAAATTAGCGTTGCTTTTATGGGATTTTTTACATCGCGGGGTATGAAGGTGAAACTGATGATGTGTAAAGACTCAAAGCAAAAAACAAATGAAAAAAGATGGAAACAAAAGACATTTACTAAATGCAAAAATCAACAACTTTTCACAAAGAAAGACTTCTTTTTCTTTTCAATTTTTCTAAGATTTCATGTAGCAAACATAAAAGAATTTCGCTCGACTACGAGCTACTTATGCTCTAAATTCACTGCAAAAAACTTATGAACAAAAAGACTTCTCCCTAGCTATTGATGTAGA
>ML792263.1:441344-453523 GCA_009831015.1 Picea engelmannii | reverse complement strand
CACAATCTATGTAGAATAATTTCTTCTCACCACACTTATGTCCCTTACTGTACTTGCTGTCACAATTAAAGCATAAACCTTTTGCTTTTCTTTCCTCCAATTGTTGAGGTGTCAACCTTGTAGGTTGAGGTGTTTTATAAGAATCATTGTTCTCTCTATATATGTTAGGATTGGTCCTTCTAGTAGCCATAGCCATATTTTTACTTTCAACATTTCTTTCCACCTTAAATGCATTCTCCAATGATTTGGGTTCCCAAAGGTGAACCTCATGTTGAATGTTATCCTTTAAAGTTCCTATGAATACATCAATCAAGTGCTCATCTAGAATATCGGTTACCTTTATTATAAATCTTTGGAAGTTTTCAATGTGCTCGGTAACTGAACCCTTTTGCTTGAGATTTATTAATTGGCTAAAGAAGGTATTGCTCCTTATATCCTCATAGTGTGCTATCATTTCTTCCATTAAAATTGTCCAAGTGACGAGTGATTTGCGAGAAAAAAGACATTGATACCATACAAATTGATTAGGTTCTAAATATAAAGAAGAAATTTGTACCTTTTGTGTATGTGGCACATTATAGAGATAAAAGAATTGCTCCATCTGAAGTATCCATGTGATTGGGTCCTTGCCATCAAACTTCCTCATATCAATCTTAGGAACGTGGTTGGTCTTTAAACCAAAGTTGGAGTTTCTCCATTCTTGATTCACTTTCCTTGTGTCCTCATCATGAAATTCATGGGATTCATTTTCACTTTTAGGTGTCTTCTCTGTTACAAAATTTTTCAATACTTCCATGATCTCCCCTTTTAAACCATCCATCTTAGTATCCAACTTAGCTTCCATTGAATCCATCTTCTTTTGTAATTCATTTATGCCCCTACGCATTTCTTCACCTTCATCAAGAGTCCAAGTAGGATTTTCTGGAGGCTTATTTGGTGTAGAAGTTCCCTTTTTTGGTGGCAGGTTCGCCAAGTATCACTTTTGAACCTTGATTTTGAGGTGGTTCTGCTGGACAATATTTATTCTATTGTATCTCCCAAGTTTCCAACCTTCTAGGTATGAAACTTTATTTTATGTAGTTCTCTAATATTTCTTCTCTGCAATGCCATAAGTCTGATCAAAATTGGATGTGCCAAGTAGAATTTACGGTAACTTCCCCACAACTTGCCAATTTTTGGCCTTTCCAGAAGATATCACTTGTATAGTGTGCCTCGCACAAAATAATTGATATAAATTTCTAAAACACACACCAGAAATACCAAAGATTGTCCATGATCCAATGAAACTAGTCCCACTCAATTTGGATACTCTAGGAATAAGTTATGATTTTTTTACCTAGAACACCTTCTTGAGACTAGTCAATAGGACTAGTCAGATACCCTATCTTACACAGGTTGTATATACAAAATTAAGATGACCCAGAAGCTAAATTTTTTACCATAGATACCTTACTAATTTATGTAAATAGCCTCCAGATTTCAGAATCTAAAATGTTACAGAAAAGTGTTTATAACCCAAATTCTGCAATGACTCAGTTCGGGATGATTCTAGAACCCTATCGTGTATAGGTTGTATATCCTAAAGTATAAGGCTTAAGAAGATGAATTTTGAACCCAAAATACTTTGATATGTCTGCTAAATATCCTCCAAGTCGTTCCTTCTGAAACATTGTAAGAAAAAAGTTATAGCAAAAAATCCAAGGTGGCTCAGATGTAGCAGCGAAACCCCAAGACCTTGAGCTCTGATACCATATGTTAAGAACCAAATATCAATATAGCATAGAAAAACCTCAGAAAAAGTACTCAACGCCTTGAAAAAGAGATAATTTCAGATAATAAGCCTCTTCAAGGGGGCAACCTCCTTTTACCCCACTTAAATGTTCAAGTATAAGATGATTCAAAATGAAAATGTCTCCTTGGTATATATAGGAGACTAGGAGGTATAATTACAACTAATGGCCTAAATCCGACATAAATAAAATAACATTACTAATATAATATGCCCCAATTAAGGGGTAATGATCGAATATTAGGGCTTAACATTCATCTTCCATAGCTCAAAGTTTTTACCGTTGAATTTCTTTATATCGATTCTAGAAGAACTCACCATTCCTCTTTTTTCACTCAAATCACCACTGCAAAATCTCCCACTAAACCCAGGTTCATTACAGACCCAATATAAACTTGATCTATCAAGACCGAGCCAAACCCTCAACAACAAAGGCGTCCCTCTGAAGAAAAAAATGAGATCTGATACCAGATGTAAGTTTTAAACCTGTGAAGTAAAGCAATGCATATAGATTCATAAGAAAAACATAATTTAATCAATGGCTCATTCACATAGTACACAGAGATATTATACCGAAAACCCTCAACCGGGAAAACCTTTCTTATATTCATTATATCAAATTTCACCATTCACTATACAATATATACAATGGTTTTAGGTATTTCATAGATACCAAAACCCGAATCCCTAAAACTAGGATTATTTTTAGTAAACAGCTAAAAATAGAAAAATCCACTAAACATAGCAAAAATTGCCCTAAAAAAAAAATCAGGGTGCTACCCCAAACTCTGTGCGTAACTAGGGGGGGGCATACCTGCCCCCCCTTGGGACCCCCCTAGGAGAGCACTTGGCACACATGGAACAAACAAAGAACTAGTACGAGGGATCGTCAGACTTGGTTCTCATATCTGATGTGCCCCCCCACACACATGCAAAGAATATAAGACATACCCAACACGTTTCTGGATTTTGCCTTTAGACTTTCTAGTCTTTCGGAACAACTAACTAGTTTTCTATTGTTTCTAAGGTTTTTTTGGAGACATGGGGCTCCTTTTTTGTGGTTTTTTCACGGATGGCCACCGTTACTGCTACTATTTTCATTGACATCCGGCTGCCCACCAGGTTTAGTGATTTTTTCTTTACTATTGGAGGAACCCTCAGGTAGTTGGCACTTGTTTTTTCTACTATGTCTGGTAGGGTCCATATGTCACTAACCGAAGGCTACGACACTTATTAATCCTCTCTCATTCCATTTATTCTAGATTTCATAGTGTTGTTAATTAAATCTTTCCTCCTCTTATGACTTCTTTAACTATTTTGCCTCTCGAACCCTCCTATTTATTGGACTCGTGGCTATGTTGGTATCCACCCCCAAGGAGATTTTACTGTGGGAGCTAGGTGGTGAGTTTTCTTGGTTTTAGTGTGCTTAGATGATGGAGGAGGTCATCATCGCACTCATTAGTGTAGATGAGGAGGAGTCTTGGGAGGGGGCAGGCCTCTTCGACCCTTACCCCTCACACTTAAACCCAAAAATTCACACTACCGGGAATTTACTACCCTCAAAATCGTCGCCTCCCTCGGACTCTACTCTTACTCACTGCACTATATTACCACCTTTCATTAGTTTTTTAGGTTTCAGAGCTCAAGAACTTGTTGTTTACAATGTGGTTAGTGATTCCCACCCGATATATGTAGTAGGACTTACACAGACTGTTGGTTATACTGTGGGAACTACTTCTAAGTCGAGCTCTCGGAGGCCTTTTGCTAAGAAAACATGGCCTCCTAAACAGTCTAGAAGGAAAATGATACTGGGGGATGACCTCAGTCTGGAGGAAGCGAACAAATCATCTCTAAACTCTTTGGTTGGGATGTTTTCTTACCATTGCAGGTGTAAAACACTTCTTTATAGCTAGGTAAAGACTCATTGGTTTCCTATTTTGGGATATGTCCTAGAGGTTTTTTACCTCTCGCGTGGCTGGTTTGGTTTCAAATTTAATTATCCATAGGATGTTGCTACGCTTTTAGAGGTATTTTGGACATATGATGATCCAGGTGGATATCGGTGGCCACCCACCTTTTCCAACTGGCTCAAAACAATTTTCTGGCAATTTTGGTAATTTACTATTTTTAGCAGTTTTTAACTTCTGGGGCCATTTTGAGGGCCTAAATGAAGGTTTCTTGGGATAGAGGTTCCCAATGATAGTCTATGGCTCTAATTGAGCCCCCCAAATTAATATCCTTGATGATACCTTTCCAACAAGTTATCGTGCGCCCGAAACGAAGATCGTATGCCAAAGTTACGCCCCCTGGAAGTTGATACACCAAACTACCCAAAACGAGGTCCAAAAAATTGTTGGCTTTTCATCTTCTGGGGTTAGGGTTTTGGATTTTATTTATGATAAAAAAGGCCTTTGTAGCCTCATTGTAAAATCTTCTTTTTGTGAATGCGAGTAGAAAACACATCTCTTCTCAAAGATAAATTGCCACCATTCTAGCGAGTCTTTCACTCTGTATTTTTACAGTCTCTATACATTTCTTTCATTAATAGAAATCGTGTATAATTGTATCTCTATGTTTATGGTTTCATCTCTGATAAATGTATGTAATATTATTGGATATTCGCGATATCTCTGTGCATTTATTTATTATATCTCCGCTCTCATTTCGTGCTGAAAATAATCTAGATCAGTGGTATAAGAGCAGGCTGCTCTTGATCATTTTTTTAGTGCATGTCCCCAACGAGGTCCAAGTATAGTAAGTTGGGTCTTAAGCTTGTCTCTCTTGAATAAAATTGCTCTCACATGCCCAAGAAACCCTCCATGGTAGAAGAAAAGAAAAATGATGGAGCAGATGATCCTATCAATCTATTGCTTGAGCAAGCTCTCACGCGACATAGGGACAAAATGATGGAGAATTTTTCCCACATCCTTCAACGCTTGCCGATAGAAACAGGCACATCTTCATCAAAAAACCACTTTTGAAGCACCTCTCCTTTCAAGGTACAGGTTAATTTTGATATTCCCATATTTGAAGGTCAGATAGATGCAGATGCCCTAGACAAATGGTTAAATCTGTTAGAAGGTTATTTCTTTGTTCATAATTTTTCCGACAGGGAGAATATCACCTTCACACACCTTAAATCTCTCCCCCATGTCAAACATTGGTGGGAAACTTACTGGGATAAAAGTTCCACAGAGGAGTTTGGAATATATGGGGTTGAGCCCACTTGGGATTTTTTTGTGGACGTTGTAAAGGAACAATATTACCATGTTGGCAACTATGAGGACCAATATATGAGATGGACCACACTGCAACAAGAGAGGGGCCAAGTAGTTCCATAGTTCACCAATACCTTCCATACCTTATGTACCAAGATGGGTATCAAAGACTCTAAATGACATTTGGTTCTGAAATACCATGGGGCTCTACACAGATACATCCAAAATGAAATGGATTTTCTAGACATCTCATCACTTGGTGCTACTTACATATATGTTGTTAAAATCAAGAAGAAATTTAAGCACCAGAAAAAATGGTAGTTCAAGTCTGTAAGTCTGCAACAACCAAACTATAATAAAGACATCCCTAACAAACAGTCTCCCAAAAACTAGTCCAAGCCATAGGAAAAGAAGGGTCATGGGAAGACAAAGAAGGACACTAGAAAATGGTGTGATTTCCACAAAATCCCCTGGAAAAAAACCGATGAATGTCGCTCAAAAAATTCATTGGTGACCGAGATCAAAGACAAGGATCTAAACTCTAATTCAGAATCTGATTTTGAAAAATACTGGTAAAATACAAATCATCGATGCAGACCCCACTGCTATTGTCACAACCGTCGCAATTCAACCAGAAGAACCAATAGATTCTGAAGAGGGGGAGTTCCTTTTTCATTGACATATGTGGGTGAAGGGGACCCCACTACATTTTATTGTTGATAGCAGAAGACAAAAGAATCTCATCTCAGTAGAGGTCTTCAAACAGTTGGGATTGTCGACAACACCACACCCGCATTTATACAACATCAGGTGGCTTCACCAGGGATGAGATCTCTATGTCAGCCAACAATGTCGATTGTCATATGGCATCCAACCCTTCAAGGATGAGGTATTATGTGATGTTTCCCCACTGGATGTATGTTATGTTCTCTTGGGCCAACCATATATGTGGAAGTGCCATGTTTTTTATGAGTCTTGACCCCGCAGTGTCATTGTTTTTATGGAAGGTCATCTCTACAGGATACCAGAGGTAGTTCTGACTACTATTCCACCTAAAAAATGTCGCAAGGTAGTATCTCATACTGCAAAATTTAGCTTCTTCACAATCTGTTCAAAAGGTAAATGGAAGGATACTGCAACCACTACAGCCTCGGCCCAAGCACCTTCTATCCAACAGAAGTAGGTCGACAAGATTGCAAAAAAGTGTAAATATTCCTTTTGCATGTAGGGATCTCATGTAGCCAGTTTGGTTAAAAAGGTTCAACCGTTCTAGCCACATGTTCGTGAAAACCTTCAACAAGCTAAGCAGTGCAACTTCTCCAATAAGGCAAGCAGCTCATCAAGATGAAGATTCAACAAATGTTTTTCCCTATCCTTCAAGCACTCAATTCAATGGAGACCATTTCTTCCTAAGGAGGGAGTGTTGATCTAGTTGGATATTAGTGGACACCCACCTTTTCCAACTGGCTCAAAACAATTTTATGGCAATTTTGGTAATTTACTATTTTTAGCAGTTTTTAACTTCCAGGGCCATTTTAAGGGCCTAAATGAATATTTTTTAGGATCTAGGTTCTCAATTATAGACTAAGTCTCTAATTCACCCCCCTAAATGAATCTCCTTGATGATACCTTCCCAACGAGCTATCGTGCTCCCCAAGCGAAGATCGTATGCCAAAGTTACGCCTCTGGGAAGTTGATACACCAAACTACCCAAAATGGGGTCCACAAAGTTGTTGGATTTTCATCTTCCAGGGTTAGGGTTTTGGATTTTATTTATGATAAAAAATGCCTTTGGAGCCTCATTGTAAAATTATCTTCTTGCGAATGCGAGTAGCAGAAACATCTCTTCTCAGAGATAAGTTGCCACCATTCTACCAAGTCTTTCACTCTGTATTTTTACAGTCTCTGTACATTTCTTTCATTAATAGAAATTGTGTATTACTATATATCTTTGTTTATGGTTGCATATATGATACATTTATGTTATATTATTAGATATCCACAATATCTCTGTGCATTTATTTATTATATCTTTGTTGTCATTTCGTGCCGAAAATAATCTGGATCATATTATGGTGGTAGTATCATGTTAAAATGATGGAGGATATCTTTTGACCCTGCACAGGACTACTTTTAGTTCAGACCCCTGTGGGTAATCTTACCCAGTATCCCGCCAAAATTATGGAGTTTAAAGGCTTTAATGAATATTGGAAATTATATTAGACAGTTTATCGGTGTGGATGAACAAGCACTTGGAGCTCCTGACAAGAAACTGGGCATAATTTTAGTAGAGGTGGACATTCACTCAGGGTTGTTGGAGACTCTAGACATCTAGTGGAGAGACCAGTTGTATTCACAGAGGATGTATTACTTGGGACTCCCTTTCGATGCAAATTGTGCCGTAGGACTGGACACTTGAAAAACTCTTTCCGGGGCATAGTGGATGAGGAGGAGTCAGCAGATTCTCATCTTCAAAAATTTCCAAGATGTGATTCTCCTGTTGTAGACTCCATTGGTCACATTACTCCTCTGTTTGGGACACATGACTCTCCACCCTTCTCGGATTTTGAAAATATCATAGGTAAACTCAGATCCATATGTCATTCTTTGTATCACTCTTTGACCTCTTTGGAAAAGATAGTTCTGGATGCCTCTTGTCTGGAGACTGGTCTACATGTATAGTCCTACTTATCTAAGCTGACTACTAAGACATACTCATTGGGCCTTTAAAATTGTGAACCTAGCTACTCGGGGGATAAGACATTGGCAGATAAACCTCATTTTTCCCTTTCTTGGGAGGTGCCTAGGGTGTCCTTCCCTGTTACTAGCAACTTACTTGGGACAGGATCCCACACAACTAGTTCTAATGTACACTCAAAGGTTATTTATTTAGAGGTTGAGGAGGGGGTTAAGGAAAACTTTATACTCTCTGGTTTCAGAGAGGATGACTTAGATGATTGTACTCTAGAAGAGACACTTGATACTTTGGTTCCTCTTCTACATGAGGTGGGGGACCCTATCCCCCTCATAAATTTTCATGGAAATATTGTTATTACTCCACCCTTATCTACTGAATTGTCCTACAAATTGGAGAACGGTAGTGGGGGGGCTGGGTCTAGCTATGCTTGGTATAGAGGCTTTGGTTTTGAGACCTCGTCCATCAATATGAGGAGTGCTTGTAAGAAATCCACTCTCCTTCCTGTTACACTTGATTCTACTACTACTTATGGTTCCGATACTGGGGCGCTTAGAGGATTAAAATCCCTTGCACAGGCTAAAATATGATCCTAATCTCTCTAAATTTCAGAGGGGTGGGAGGCTCCCTGAAATCTACCTCCATGTGTATATTAATCACAAAAGTAAAACCCGACATTATTTTCTTATAAGAGATACTTGTTGTTGAGGACAAGGCTTGACTGTTTATGAAAAAAAATGTTCCCAGATGGTATGTGTGTGTTGTTATTTTGGTGGGTACCTTGGGAGGTCTCTTGGTGACTTGGGACACTAAAAATTTCACAATGGACCCTACACTTTGTGGTGCGGGGATATTACTTTTGGGCATAACCTTAGAAAATCACAGAGTTGTTAATTTTCTTAATATTTATGGTCCTTGTAGTGAGAGATTTTTATTTTGGGATCGTTTGGCGACAAAAGGATTGTTAGCTGCTAAAAAATTGATACTTGCAGGAGATTTGAATTTTACTACAGGTGTGTATGAAGTATGGGGCCCAACAACACACCTGGATAGACATGATAACCATTTTATAGAAATGATCAAGGATCTTTCGTTGGTCAACTTGGCTCCGGATGTTTTGGTACATACATGGAGGAATGGAAGATTCAGAGGTGCAGGTGATGCATGAGCATCTCTCCATGTCAGCCAACCAACCAGCTAGCCATGCCAGCAAATTCAAATCGCACACTAAAAGAGAGGTGTAGCCTCATCTAAATTTGAAATTCAATGTAATTTAAATGCTTAGGCTGTTGAGCTAGGAAGCCATGCCTTTGTGCAGGCTGTAGATAATATCGGCCTTAAATGTTTGTATGGCTGAGATCTAGATCCGATTCTGGACTAGACAACCCATTCAATGTAATTGAATAGGGTAGGTAGATTGGAGGGAAGTTATCTAAGAGCCCTCCTCAGATAAAAGAGATTTTGTATCTCATTTTTTAGTTAGAGGAAGAAGTGAAGTTGAGTTGTAGAGCCAAAGAGAGCTCGAGAACACCCTTGTACAAACAGGCATTTGCCATTTTTAATTTAAACAGGAGCAATTTTTCCTACATGAATGTTGTGTTATGTGAATGTTTGTGTCTGTTCTAGTGTATGTTGTAGATGTATACTGTAGTTGTGCATTTGCAGGTTGGTTGATTTCAGGTGAAGGTCTTTGAGGCTTCACACCAGGAGGGTGTGAAAAAACACTGTGGGTTCTGATAGTCGTGCATAGAGGATGCACTTCTGAACTCTGCGGATTCAGACAAAGACATGTTGGGGCACAGGAAATGGAGTCAACAACTCAGCAGAAAGACCTCAAGGTTGTTGAATACCTTGGAGGCAAGGCTATGGATGAGAAACACAGTTGCAGACAGAACTTAGTTGTGAGTTATGTAAAGCTCTGCCAAGTGGGCATTGAGCACAGGCACAAGGTGCAGTTGGAGGGACTCTGTCCTGAGTTCAGAGAGAGACAGAATCACTGAGGATTCTGAGGAGCTCTGCCAAGTGGGCATTGAGCGAGTGCATAGAGGCATAGGATAAAGGAGACATGATTGTTGAACGTTTTGTGGAGAAGATACTCTGCCATGTGGGCATTGAGTAAGTGTGCAGACAGGCACATAGGAGAGAAGAGAACTCTTTGAGTTCTATAATTGAAGGAAGAATCCACTGAAGGATCTTCACAGGGTTGTTGAACACCCTGATAGACTCAGCAGGAGGTTGCTTGAGCAGAAGGATAGCTAGCAGGGCATCCATATTTCCCCATCTGTGGGAGAAAGGAAAGAAGAACCAAGTTTCCTTGGAAGTTCAAAGCTACAAGAGAAGCTTAGGATGGATAGCACTTTGTGTGCGAAGACTCTTCAGAGTGCAGTATTCAAAGAATCCTTTGAGGATTCAGAAGTAAAATCGCAAGAGGAGTCAACATTTTTATACGCGCAGCGGAACTCAAGGCAAAGGAGTCTGCAGAGGAGAAAGGGAGCAAAGGTAGAGGCCTTTGGCTTTTAAATTCTTCCAATCCTGGGAAGAAGGAGTGTGCAAGCTCAGTAGTGCATGATAGTGTTTAGATCGGCTGGAGAAGGAAGAGATCTGGACCATTGGTTTTTACATCCAAGAGGAGCTCAAGAGGAGTGCACAGAAGGGGGAGATCGACAACCATTGGATCTCATCCAAAATCCCGTCAGCCGTCGGATCTAGCAAAGAAGCAAGGAGGTTACGACTGGGTTTCCAAGGTGCAAGCCCAGGAGATTGTGGACCGTCGGATGTTCACACAAAATACCGTCAGTTGTTGGATTGGGAGAAGATGCTCGGAGTTTAGTCTCTCGAGTGTGAACAGGAGAGGAGATTGTGGACCGTCGGATGTTCACACAAAATCCCGTCAGCCATTGGATCGTGAGAAGGCATGCATAATTTAGCCTCTGGATGAGTGCACAAGAAGAACGGATCTAAGCCGTTAGATCTAGCTCAGGATCGCCGACAGTCATCGGATCGACAGAAGTTGCGAGGGAATTAACCTCGTAAATAGGAGGAAGATCTCGACAAGAGGTGAATGTATCGGGATATCAGAATTCTAGAGGTCAAGAAGATCGGGACATCTCAGGTCCCGAGATAGTGAAAGAATCTATTGGCGTTCGGAGGTCACTCCTGGATTGCTAGCAGGAGCAGAGCCTGAATCCCATCAGTTTTATGTCACGGTTTGTTTAAAGGGTGATCAAATGGAGGAAAACTCAGAACATCATCGTGTCAACTCAGAAACCAAACCAGGCATGCATGAAAGAGTGAGGTCTTGATAAACTCCAAATAGTGAGTCGTAGTAAAAGGGTGAGTAGGCGGAAGATTTACGCAAGAAGGGTGCAACGGTCTGTCACAGACCTCCGGTTTGCGACAGACTGAAGAAGAATGTATTCGAACACAAAATCCTTTCACATTCAAATACAAATACCAGAGGGCACGAAAACGTCACAACAAATCCTTTATTGTAACAAACTGTTCTACTGTGAATCCTCAAGCATGAGATGAAAGACAGATGGAAAAAGGAGAACTGTTTGTTATAAACCAAGAAATCTCAAACACAGAGGCATAACCAGGAAACCGGAGTATTTGCTGAAACTTTACAGTCGAGAGCTTAGCTCTACCATCGATAGATACAAAAATGGCAAAAATTCCTACATATACTCAAAACAACAACAACAGCGGAACCAAGAAACTGCATTGAAGGCTTTGTGTCTGCATGGCTTCTGACAATACGGAGCTGCAATCTCTGAATGGTCGTGCAACTTATGGCAGACGCGATCGATCCCCTGACAGTTTATTCGGCGAATCGACGTGTCTTTAATTCAATGCAGGACTTCCCATTATGGCGGAGACGATGTCTAACCACCACCAACCGCTTTAATAATTGCTTCTTGGGATTGAAGACGACCGGACCAACTCAGAATTTTGAGATGTGGGAGACCTCTCGCATTGCCACCTAGAATAATGGAATAACTTGAGAAACAGACTTGGAGGCCAGCGCAGAGGATGTGGTGCATGATAGACATGGTGGTGCTGGGTTATAGGGGAGTGGAAGAAGTGACGAGATGAGAGTAAGATGACGGAGGACGATTCATGGCGAAAGTCATAGGGTGGAAAAGAAGGGGGGAAGAAGACGGGAGGATTCACCTTCGGGTGAGAGGCCGACGTGGAGGGAAAAGGATACGTGGCGAGTGATAAATGGGACGAGGGTAAGGCCATATGGAAGTGTGAGAGAGAGGTTGACGATGACACATGGCGACAAGGGAAAGGCGGGCAGAAAGATGTCGTGGCGGGAGGCGGGCCCATGAGGGTTAAAGATAGGGAAGCTAAGAAGGTCGAGGCCATGCCTGAGCCGTTGATCCGGGCTCCTCGATCGTAGCTGTCGGAAAATGCATCTACGATTCCGGACCCCCCCCCTCCGCTTAAAGGTAGAAAGGCGGGGGGGATCTGG
>ML792263.1:354163-441019 GCA_009831015.1 Picea engelmannii | reverse complement strand
ATCTGGGCGTGCAAATCTGGACCGCCTGGTCTTGCTTGCTGCTTACCACGGGCGCATTGTCGCCCGAAACTTTGGACAAGTGGGTTTTTACCCCTTCTTTGCGTTCTACCCCCCTTATACAAGGAAAATCGCTAACATTTGGCTGCATGGGGGATAGAGTCATCCCTGTGATGCTCTAAGAACTCTTTTGCAGACTTAGTGCCTTTTTGGTTGGGCTATGGAGTCATTTATTAGTCTGAAAAACAAAAACAACACAAAAACATTATTTACAAAACAAAACAAAACGAGCCAACTGCGGCTCACAGAAAACATTTCTTTAAGAAATGCCCATTGACTGGGCCTTTGAAAGCTTCATTGCCCTCCAGATCCTGCAACCTGTAGGTGTTGTTGGAAAACACTTCAAGGATCTTGAAAGGCCCGAACTAGAGGGCATCAAATTTACTGTGTTTTCCCTTTTCTTGTCTGGGTGCATCCCACTTGAGCACCAGGTCGCCCTGCTCAAACTATTTCTTCTTGTTTTTCCTGTCAAAAGCTTGTTTGATCTTCTATTGACGGTTGTAAGCTCTGTCCAGGACCTGTTCTCTGATCTGCTGCACCTCCACCATCTGATGAATTCTCCTGAGCACATGGTTAGGTTCCCCCTCATAGTCTTGGAGGAGATTTTCCACAGGCAAGGCAAGCTGAGTGGGGAAGACGACCTCAATCCCATAAACGAGTTGGAAGGGTGAGAGACCCAGGGATTTCTTTGTTGTCACTCGATCGGCCCAAAGTGCGAATTTGAGCTTTGAGTCCCATGCCCGTTTATTACCCTCTAATAGCTTTTTGATAAGCTTGATTAAGCTTTTATTAGAGGACTCTGCCAGTCCGTTTCCCTGAGGATAGTAGGGAGTGGAGTGAATCAGTGAAATCCCAAATTGGTCACAAAATTTGATCAGAGGCTCAGACCGAAATGGGGAAGCATTGTCAGTGACAATTTTTCTAGGGCAGCCGAACCTAGCTATGATATCTTCCAGGAAGATGATGATGACTTTGTGAGAACTGCTTCTGGTAGGGACAACTTTGATCCACTTAGTGAAGTAGTCGGTTGCTGTCAAAATCCATCCGTGCTGACCACTTGAGGGAGGATGAATTTCCCCGATGAAGTCCAATCCCCACTGCTGAAAGGGTGTTGAGACCACCACAGGCTTCAATGGCAGGGATTTGAGCTGCTGCTTCCCTGAGAATTTCTGACATTTGATGCAAGCTCTAATTTCCCTGCAAACATCAGGAAATAAGGTGGGCTAGTAGTACCCAACTCAGAGGATCTTGTGGGCTGTGGTCTTCCAAAAATAATGACCTCCACAGAGACCGCTATGGAAATCATTCATAACCCTCTGGGCTTGCTGTGGGTCCAGACACATTAGTAATACCCCCTGGGGGTCTTTCCAATACAACGCTTGGCCAATAAGACAATATCTGACAGCTTTGAGCTTTAAATCTCTGGCTTTACTTTTTTCTATTCCATCAGGTGGTCTCAACTCTTGCAGGAAATACAAGATATCTTTGTACCAGGGGCATGCTGTTAGTGGCACAGTGATTTGGGAACCCCTGTTGGATGATTCAGCTTGCTCATTGACAAAATTGATTTCCAAAGATTTATAATTGGATTCGACCAGGAGCTTGGCCAAACCCTGCCCCTTCACTAGCATAGTGGACCTGATTTCCAGGTCAAATTCTAGGATCCTGGTGATCCATTTACTTCTTCTTCGGTCTATGTCAGGCTGTATAAGAATTTCCTTCACAGAGGTTGAAGGGACATATGAAATGATCTTTGAGTGTAAGACATAGACCCTGAAAGCTTTGAGAGCTTTCACCAAGGCATAAGCCTGCTTTTCCATGATCTCGTATCGGAGATCTGCGTCTCTCAGCGCCTTGCTAAAGAAGGAAATAGGTTGTTCTTGCCCTTGATCATTTTTCTGCAACAGAACCGCTAATACTGTGTCAGAGGAAGCAAAAAAAAATATCATAAAATCTTTAGAATAGTCTGGACTGATCAGCACAGGAGCCTCAGTTAATGCTTTCTTTATTTGGTTAAAAGACTTCCTGGGTTCAGCAGTCCATTTTATTTCATGGCCCTTCCTGAGCATGGCTATGATATGTTTCACCAATTCAGCAAAATTTGAGACAAACCTACTCAGGAAATTAATTCTTCCCAGAAATGCTTGGATCTCCTTTTTAGACCTGGGAAGTGACAGGGCTTGGATTACCTCTACCCTGTCAGGATCAATTCTCACTCCCTCTGCTGAGACTATATGGCCTAACAGCTTCCCCTCCTGCATAGAAAACAATGATTTCTTGGGGTTCAGGGAAAGGCCAAACCTGCGGCACTTCAGGAAAACCCTCTTCAAGTGGGAGTGGTGCTCAACATCAGTCTTGGAGAAGACTGTTATGTCATCTAAGTAAATTACCACGAACTTATCTTTTTCCCCGATAAAGGCTATGTCCATGGCTCGCTGAAACGTTGCTCCCGCGTTCATCAGCCCAAATGGCATCTTGGCATACATAAATTTCCCCCACGGCGTGGTGAAGGTTGTCTTTTCTCTGTCTTCTGGCATGACTGATATCTAATTATAGCCGAAAAAGCCATCAATCATAGATATCCTAGATGCACCGTTGACCCTATGCAATATATGCTCCATGTTGGGCAGGGGGTAGTTTTCCTTTCTCGAACTCCTGTTCAGATTCCTCAAATCAACACAGAGTCGAATTTCTCCTCTCTTCTTTCTTACTGGGACCAAATTGGCTACCCAGCTAGAGTATCTCAAGGGGATTATGATTTGGGCATCCAACAATTTTTTCACCTCCCTCTCCATGACAGGCAACAGTGTTGGATTTATCTGTCTCAGCTTCTGTTTGAAAGGTCTAGCCCCCTCTTTCAGTGGGATCTTGTGCTCAATGACTGACGTGTCATATGTCTTGAGGTCTTCATAGGTCCATGCAAACACGTCAGCAAACTCCCTCAGCAACTTAGTATATCCGATCCTCTGCTCCTCGGTCAGGCTCTTTGACAGCTTGACCAATTTGGGCTCCTCTGGTGTGCCTATGTTGCACTCAGTTGTGTCAGCATCATCACCTGAAATCCTGCCCTTCATCGCCACATCGTTCCCATCGAACAATCTTTCTAATGGGATCAGCCCTCTTGGTATATGATTGCTCGGCAGTTGAATAATCTGATGGTCAGCAACATTATTCAGCAACTCCCCAGGGTGGTTGCTATCATCTGTGTCAGGGTCCTCATCTATGCGTGATGTAGAGAAGTCATCAATGGTTTGGAGGAATTTCTCGATCTCCTGATCATCTTCGAATACTTTCCAATGTCTGACATTTTCTGGCACAGAGGGTCTGTATTTTATTTCCACCTCTGAGATGATAGTTGGCCACGCGGGGGCTTCGAACAGACTAGCTGAGAAGGCCTGAAAATCGGCTGGAGCATTTTCTTCCCTTGGAATGAAAGAGATATTAAAAGCCAGGAAGAAACTATCAATAAGGTCCCATACCTCGTTCCTGTAATTCTTGAGACGCGGGTGCTTGGTCTGATAGATACTTTTGACCTACTGGACAATTAATTCTGCATCCCCAAACACAGCCATCTCCCTGATTCCCATTTCTTTCGCAGCCCTTAATCCCAGAACCAGAGCTTCATATTCTGCCACATTATTGGTGACTTCAAATTCCAGTTTGTATGATAGCGATATGATTTCCTGAGAAGGAGATTTGAATACCACCCCGGCACCTGCACCTATACTGGAAGAGGCTCCATCAAAGAACATCTTCCAAACAGATGTGGTTGGAGGAGGCATCCCCTGATTAAGACTGAGCTTCTCTCTGATCTGTAAAGGGGGCTCAGGTTCATCAGTGAACTGCAATAAGCTAGATCCTAAGTCAGTGTCTAGGGCATAGATGGGGTGATTGGTGGGGTTCGCTTCATCACTGACTATGTAGGCTAGCTGGGCTTCTCTGTACAATATCCTATGTTACCCCCCAAAGACTGGAATGGTGGCATATGTAAGATCCATATGTAACGTTCCTCCAAGTCTCTTAATCCAAGACCTTGACAACAGCATGCCAAATTTGGGGGGAACATCAGCTACCACTATATCCATGACCATACTTTTCATGGGTAGCTAAAACAGGGAAACCACGAGGTCCTTAATAACCCCCAAACATTGTACCCTCCTGGAGTTAAAGGAATAGAGGTCATGATAGGCTCGGGTGACTTCTAACCCTAGCTCCTCCATGACGGCTTTAGGCATGAGGTTGTGGGAGGCCCCTGAGTCCATTAAGCAATTATGTAACACTTTGTCATGTATGTTCAGGGAGGTGTAGAAGGGAGGGGATGAATCATATCTGTCCTCTACCATGGGACCTAGGATCACTGCAGGCCTTTCATCTTGGAGGTTTATGCAGACTGTGGAAAGGCCAGAGGCTTCGGATTTCAACAGGTTGGAGAAGCATTTTTTGAATTCCCCATGTCTGATTAACTCAGTGAGGGGCACGGGGATTCTGATCTTTTGAATTTCATGCTCAAAATTAAAGTAAAATGTGAGCTTTAGAATTTCTCTAATCTCAGGAGCATGATTTTTAATGATAGGGGAGAGAGGTTGGGCCTTCTTACCTCTGTGGTGGTCTGCTACCTCATCAGCAGGCTTCTCTGCTCTAGTGGATGACTCAGGAACATCGAGTGTTGCTGCTCTTTTGTCAGACCTCAAGTTGTATCTTCCTCGACCACCGTTGGCTTTGTCACCCTTGCTCAATTCGTTCAGCTGACCCTCCATGAGAGACTCTTCATACGCTGATTTGGTCAGATGAGGGAAAGGGGGAGTGACCTCTACACTGTGAATTTTAGGCTCAGGTTCATCTGCTTCTGCTTCCTCTTCATCAGTCACAAGGTTGTTCTGAAAGGGGGGCTGACTTCTTTGGTCATCTCTGTCTCTTTCCTTCTCTTTATGCATAGTTGGAGGAGCAAAATTGTTTGGTCTTCTGAAACCTCCCTTATTTTCGGTGTTCTGAGGGCCTTTATACATATGCCTCCTTTCCACCTTCAATCTCTCCACCTCCTCTTTAAGAAATTTCATTACTTGGGCTAGCTCATTCACTTGAGGATGGGACAATGATGATCCAGAGATGGTGGGGTCAGAAGTCGAGGCTTCTATTTTTTCTTTTCTTCTGTCTGTGTTGGCCTTGTTTCTCAGTTTGTCAACAGCTAACATGTTGGATTCCACTTCTATGGCTGCATCTTGCATCTGAGCTAAAGAGGTGTCTCTTCTTTCTCTTAATACGAGACAGAAGTCAGGGTCAAATGCACTAGCATATGAAATTTGAGCAGATGCTTCGGAAGGCTTTATCTCTGCAGGAATCCTGTTATACATCTTATTGAATCTTTTGGAGAAGTCAGAGATAGACTCTCCTTCCTGCTTCTTTAGGGACCCGAACTCAGTCATATAATATATGTAATCTCTTCTACCCCCCCATTGTCTCAGGAACACATTATCCAGGGCTTCAATACCAGCAATAGATCTAGGGGCCAGTCCCCTGAACCACTTTCTGACCTCCCCATCTAAGCTCTGGACAAAGACTTTCATTCAGACATCTTCATTTTCAATATTGAGGTTGTCTGCATAACTATAAAAAGCAGCCAAGTGCTCTTCAACAGTTGTGTCTCCCTCCCCTGTGAACTTGGGCATATATTTCAAGTAGTCTCCAGTAGGGAGAGGGTTCATGGGATGAGGCAGGACCAAAGGGGCATATCTAGCAGCGACTCTAGCATCCATCCTGTTCTGTGGGGGATTAGCACCAGCCATAGGGACGTTGAATGGAGGAGAACTCAGAGGAGAAGGGGTGTGAACAGGTGAGGCAGGAAAAGAGGTCCTCACAGGAGATGAAGGGGTAAACAGAGAGAAGTCTAAGGGACTTGAGTGTACAGGTTCTTCTCTCTGCGCAACAGTAATAATCAAAGGAGTAGTGAAACCTCCTGAGGGGGGAGTGACAAGGATTTCTCCCTCTGATACTAGACCAGGAGGAGAAAACTCAACAGGAACACTCCCAAAGTTCAGAAAACGGGAAACTTCAGAGGAAGGATGACTAGGAAACTGAGAATCTGAAAATGGAGTTCTCACAGAAGGGGAGGGTGTATTACCTTTTTCATCGACGAAAATTTCTTTTGCAGCTCTCTTTCCCTTTCTGCGCATGGCTTCCAAGTCTTCCTCTGGTGTGGCTAAAGGAAAATGTGGATTTGAACTCGTATGTCTGCCTCTCGAAGCCACAGCTGATATAACAGGTTCTCCCCAGCGGAGTCGTCACAGTGGAGTCACCAGGTGCACAGTAGCAATCTTCTAGTTCTGATATCTGATGCACCTTCAGAAATCAATTGATCTTTGTCGTTCAATCCTGGGAAAAATATTCAACTTCGTCCCCGGCAACGGTGCCAGAAATGTTGGCGTTCGGAGGTCACTCCTGGATTGCTAGCAGGAGCAGAGCCCGAAGCCCATCAGTTTTATGTCACGGTTTGTTTAAAGGGTGATCAAATGGAGGAAAACTCAGAACATCATCGTATCAACTCAGAAACCAGACCAGGCATGCATGAAAGAGTGAGGTCTTGATAAACTCAAAACAATGAGTCGTAGTAAAAGGGTGAGTAGGCGGAAGAATTACGCAAGAAGGGTGCAAAGGTCTATCACAGACCTCCAGTTTGCAACAGACTGAAGAAGAATGTATTCGAACACAAAATCCTTTCACATTCAAATACAAATACCAGAGGGAACGACAACGTCACAACAAATCCTTTATTGTAACAAGTTGTTCTACTGTGAATCCTCAAGCATGAGACGAAAGACAGATGGAAAAAGGAGAACTGTTTGTTATAAACCAAGAAATCTCAAACACAGAGGCATAACCAGGAAACCGGAGGATTTGTTGAAACTTTACAGTCGGGAGCTTAGCTCTACCATCGATAGATACAAAAATGGCAAAAATGCCTACATATACTCAAAACAACAACAACAGCGGAACCAAGAAACTGCATTGAAGGCTTTGCGTCTGCATGGCTTCTGACAATACGGAGATGCAATCTCTGAATGGTCGTGCAACTTATGGCAGACGCGATCGATCCCCTGACAGTTTATTCGGCGAATCGACGTGTCTTTAATTCAATGCAGGACTTCCCATTATGGAGGAGACGATGTCTAACCACCACCAACGGCTTTAATAATTGCTTCTTGGGATTGAAGACGACCGGACCAACTCAGCATTTTGAGATGTGGGAGACCTCTCGCGTTGCCACCTGGAATAACAGAATAACTTGAGAAACAGACTTGGAGGCCAGCACGGAGGATGTGGCGCATGATAGACATGGTGGTGCTGGGTTATAGGGGCGTGGAAGAAGTGACGAGATGAGAGTAAGATGACGGAGGACGATTCATGGCGGAAGTCATAGGGTGGAAAAGAAGGGGGGAAGAAGACGGGAGGATTCTCCTTCGGGTGAGAGGTCGACGTGGAGGGAAAAGGATACGTGGCAAGTGATAAATGGGACGAGGATAAGGCCATCTGGAAGTGTGAGAGAGAGGTTGACGATGAAACATGGCGACAAGGGAAAGGCGGGTAGAAAGATGTCGTGGCGGGAGGCGGGCCCATGAGGGTTAAAGATAGGGCAGCTGAGAAGGTCGAGGCCATGCTTGAGCCGTTGATCCAGGCTCCTCGATCGTAGCCGTCGGAAACTGCATCTACGATTCCAGACCCCCCCCTCCGCTTAAAGGTAGAAAGGCGGCGGGGGGGGTCCAGAATTATCCTCATCGCCGTTGATCCGGGCGCGCTTATCTGGACCGTTGGAAAGGTGCGCCCCCGATTCCGGACCCCCCCCCCCTGCTTAAAGGTCGGAAGGCAAGGGGGGTCCAGAATCCGATATGCGCCGTCGATCTGGGCGTGCAAATTTGGACCGCTCGGTCTTGCTTGCTGCTTACCACGGGCGCATTGTCGCCCGAAACTTTGGACAAGTGGGTTTTTACCCCTTCTTTGCGTTCTACCCCCCTTATACAAGGAAAATCGCTAACAGAATCACAACCATTAGTTTGTGAAAGGAAACGTGTTGCATGATCATCCATCATCGGAGATCTGGACATCGTGATATCATATATCGGGATATCAGGGATATCAAAGACAAGAGATCGGGGATTTCCATGGGAAAAGCCCCGGAGATGATCTGAGTCGTTTGTTTATGGAACACGTGGACAAGATCGAGATTCCATCGGCGTATCAGGAATCGGCGTTTCACGAGTCCTGGAGACAAGGAACCCAGGACAGTTGGAGTCACGAAATCGCGAGGAGAAATCAGAGCCATCCATCTGTTCGGACAGGTGGCAATCATCGAGAGCATCGACATTTTTTCCATCGGGACTCACACAGGGAAGTGTTTTTGGTTTGGAGTTTGGAAAAGTTCGAGGCTTAATTTGGACCATCCGTCATTTGGGCCGCATGTCAGAAATCCACAGGGAGTCGGGAAATCGACATTCCTATGGATAGGAGATCGGGTAAGTCCATAGTGAAAACCCCGACACATAATCTGATCCGTCCATTTGGGGAGACAGGTGTCAGAAATCTGTGGAGAGTTGGGATATTGGCCATCGGGAAGTCGGGGTTCCTGAGGTCGAAAGAATCGGGACATCACAAGTCTCGAAATCCTGGAGGAATCAGGATCGTCCATCTAGAAGGGACGTGTGGCAGCAATCGGTGCCATCGGGGAAAGTCCCGACATGAAATTTTTGATCAGGGTTTGGGACATCGGGATATCGGAGATCCTGAGGTCGAGGGAATTAAGACACTATAAGTCTCAAAATAGAGAGATCAGATCTGGACCATCCATCAGGTTGGGGCATGTGGTGGAGATCTGAAGAGAGTCGGAGATCAGAGTTTCGTGAGTCCATAGGATGAGGAGTCCAGGACACTTGAAGTCACGAACCCCAAGAGTTAATCTGGACCATCCATCTGGAGAGGATGTGTGGTAGAAATCAGAGCCGTCAGGGGAAGGCCCGATAGGGGGTCGTCCATTGGCAAATCGGGGATCAACATTTCACGAGTCCCGTGGACATATGAATTTTGGCATCAGAAACCTCAAAACCCCGATGAGGAGGTGAGACTACGGTCACGGGGATAGTGTTCATATTGGCCAGGAGCCTAGCCAGGAGGGCTAATGCGTAGAGGGTGCGTCGGGATTCGAGGGATCGCGAATCCTGAGGACTATTGCATCTTGACATTGAAAAGCTTGAAACCCCGATGGGGAACAAGGCTGCGGTCTTGTGAGTAAAAGGTCACATGGACCAGGAGCTTAGCCTGGAGGGCTAGCGGGAAAATGAGCTCATCGGGATTTTAAAAGCCCAAAACCCCGATAGAAAGACATAAGGCTGCGGTCTTATGGGAAGTGGTCACATGGACCAAAGGGAAAAGCCAGAGGGGCTAAGGCCAGAAGGGAGCTCATCAGTGATCAGGGATTCAAGAGGTAAAGAACTCTTGAGGATGGGGAACGCGAAACCCTGAAACTTGAGATTAAGTCAGGAAAGGAGTGCAGTCATGTGTAGAAGGCTGTGGAGGTTAATGAAGGACCTGTGGATCGGGTTTTTGCATGGATTCCATTGGGAGTCCAAAGGAGCCGCTTTGGCTTCAGCGAAAGGGGATTTTTGAATGATCCTGAGAGTGGGAGGTAAGCGTGCAGAGGCCCTGCAGGGTATGCGTATGTGACCTCACTACATCAAGTGGTATCATAGCCTGAATCTTTCTTGTATATTTCAAGCAGAGGAGGAAGACAAAGCGCTGGAGACTCTATGACGATTGTTTGTGGGTAGGAAACAATCAAGAAATAAGTTAGGGAGACTGGAGGATGAAGCTGGTAGAACTCTTAGTGCAGGTTGTAGATAAGATCGGCCTTAAATGTTTGTATGGCTGAGATCTAGAGATGATTTTGGACTAGACAACCCATTCAATGTAATTGAATAGGGTAGGTAGATTGGAGGGAAGCTCTCTAAGATCCCCCCTCAGATAAAAGAGATTTTGTATCTCATTTTGTAGTTAAAGGAAGAAGTGAAGTTGAGTTGTAGAGCTAGAGAGAGCTAGAGAACACCCTTGTACAAACATGCATTTGCCATTTTTAATTTAAACAGGAGCAGCTTTTCCTACATGAATGTTGTGTTATGTGAATGTTTGTGTGTGTTCCAGTGTATGCTGTAGATGTATACTGTAGTTTTTCATTTGTAGGTTTGTTGATTTCAGGTGAAGGTCTTTGAGGCTTCACACCAGGAGGGTGTGACAGAACATTGTGGGTTCTGATAGCCGTGCACAGAGGATGCACTTCTGAACTCTGTGGATTCAGACAAAGATGTGTTGGGGCACAGGAACTGGAGTCAACAACTCAGGAGAAAAACCTCAAGGTTGTTGAATACCTTGGAGGCAAGGCTATGGATGAGAAACAAAGTTGCATATAGAACTTAGCTGTGAGTTCTATAAAGCTCCGCCAAGTGGGCATTGAGCACAGGCACAAGGTGCAGTTGGAGGGACTCTGCTGTGAGTTCAAAGAGAGACAGAATCATTGAGGATTTCGAGGAGCTCTTCCAAGTGGGCATTGAGAAAGTGCATAGAGGAACAGATTAAAGGAGATAGGATTGTTGAACATTCTGTGGAGAAGATACTCTGCCAGGTGGGCATTGAGTAAGTGTGTGGACATGCATAGAGGAGAGAAGAGAACTCTTTGAGTTCTTTAATTGAAGGAAGAATCCACTGAAGGATCTTCATAGGGTTGTTGAACACCCTGATAGACTCAACAGGAGGTTGCTTGAGCAGAAGGATAGCCAGGAGGGCATCCATATTTCCCCATCTGTGGGAGAAAGGAAAGAAGAACCGAGTTTCCTTGGAAGGTCAAAGCTACAGGAGAAGCTCAGGATGGATAGCACTTTATGTGCGAAGACTCTACAGAGTGCAGTAGTCAAAGAATCCTTTGAGGATTTAGAAGTAAAATCTCAGGAGGAGTCAACGTTTTTATACGCGCAACGAAACTCAAGGAAAGGAGTCCGTAGAGGAGAAGGGGAGAAAAGGTAGAGGCCTTTGGATTTTAAATTCTTCCAAGCCTGGGAAGAAGGAGTGTGCAAGCTCAGTAGAGCACGACAGTCGTCAGATCAGCTAGAGAAGGAAGAGATCTGGACCGTTGGTTTTTACGTCCAGGAGGAGCTCAGGAGGAGTGCATAGAAGGGGGAGATCGACAACCATTGGATCGCACCCAAAATCCTGTCAGCCATCAGATCTAGAAAAGAAGCGAGGATGCTACGATTGGGTTTCCAAGGTTCAAGCCCAGGAGATTGTGGACCGTTATATGTTCACACAAAATCCCGTCAGCCATTGGATCGGGAGAAGATGCTTGGAGTTTAGTCTCTGGAGTGTGTGCAGGAGAGGATATTGTGGACTATTGGATGTTCACACAAAATCCCATCAGCCATTGGATCGCGAGAAAGCGCGCAGAGTTTAGCCTCTGGAGGAGTGCACAAGAAGAATGGATCTGAGCCATTAGATCTGGCTCAGGATCGCCGACAGTCATCGGTTCGACAAAAGTTGCGAGGGAGTTAACCTCATAAACAGGAGGAAGATCCCAACAAGAGGTGAAGGTATCGGGATATCAAAATTCTATAGGTCAAGAAGATCGGGACATCTCAGGTCCCGAGATAGCGAAAGAATCGCAACCATTGGTTTGCGGGAGGATCTCGAAGATAAGAGATCGGGGATTTCCATGGGAAAAGTCCCGGAGATTATATGAGCCATCCATTTTTGGAACACATGGACAAGATCGAGAGTCCATTGGTGTATCGGGAATCGATGTTTCGCGAGTCCTGGATACAAGGCACCCAGGACACTTGGAGTCGTGAAATCATGAGGAGAAATCAGAGCCGTCCATCTATTGGGACAAGTGGCAATCATCGAGAGCATCGGCATTTTGGCCATCGGGACTCACACAGGTAAGTGTTTTTGGTTTGGCATTTGGTGAAGTCCAAGGCTTAATCTAGACCGTCCGTCATTTGGGATGCGTGTCAGAAATCCGCAGGGAGTCGGGAAATAGGCATTCCCGTGGACAGGAGATCGGGTAAGTCCATAGTGAAAACCCCGACACATAATCTGATCCGTCCGTTTGGGGAGACAGGTGTCAGAAATCCATGAAGAGTTGGGATATTGGCCATCGAGAAGTCAGGGTTCCTGAGGTCGAAAGAATCAGGACATTAGAAGTCTCGAAATCCCAGAGGAATCAGGACTGCCCATCTAGAAGGGACGCATGGCAACAATCGACGCCATCAGGGAAAGTCCCGACAGGAAGTTGTTGATCGACATTTGGGCCATCAGGATATCGGAGATCTTGAGGTCGAGGGAATTGAGACACTATAAGTCTCGAAACAACGAGATCATATCTGGACCGTCCATCGGGTTGGGACATGTGGCGGAGATCTGAAGAGAGTCGGAGATCGAATTTTCACGAGTCCAGAGGACGAGGAGTACGGGACACTTGAAGTTGTGAACCCCGAGAGTTTATCTGGACCATCCATCTGGAGAGGACGCGTGGTAGAAATCAGAGCCGTCAAGGGAAGGCCCAATAGGGGGTCGTCCATTAGCAAATCGGGGATCGACATTTCGCGAGTCCCATAGACATATGCATTTTGGCATCAGAAACCTCGAAATCCTGACGAGGAGGTGAGACTGCGATCACGGGGATAGTGGTCATATTGGCCAGGAGCCTAGCCAGGAGGGCTAACGCGTAGAGGGTGCATCAGGATTCGAGGGATCGTGAATCCTGAGGACTATTGCATCTTGACATTGAAAATCTCGAAACCTCGACGGGGAACAAGTTTGCGGTCTTGTGAGTAAAAGGTCACGTGGACCAGGAGCTTAGCCTGGAGGGCTAGCGGGAAAAAGAGCTCATCGGGATTTTAAAAGCCCAAAATCCCGACAGAAAGACATAAGGCTACGGCCTTATGGGAAGCAGTCACATGGACCAAAGGGCATAGCTAGAGGGGCTAACGCCAAAAGGGAGTTCATCAGTGATCGGGGATTCAAGAGGTAAAGAACTCTTGACGACAGGGAACGCGAAACCCCGAAACCTGAGATTAAGTCAGGAAAAGAGTGCGGTCATGTACAAAAGGCCATGGAGGTGAATGAAGGACCTGTGGATCGGGTTTTTGCAGGGATTCCATTGGGAGTCCAAAGGAGCCGCTTCGGCTTCAGCGAAAGGGGATTTTTGAATGATCTTGAGAGCGGGAGGTAACCATGCAGAGACCCTGCGGGGTATGCGTCTGCGACCTCACTGCGTCAGCAGGCATCGCTAAAATATTGGATCACATTCTAGTTGTGGAAATCTTATTGACTGATGATGGGTGGTATCGATCCTGGGTTAAGCTCCCTTTCATATCTGATCATGCACCTGTGATAGCGCAATTTGATTTCACTCAGGTACATGTGTCCTATCTGTTTTAAGTTAAATCCTACTTGGTTGGGAGAGACAATTTTTTCTTTGATTGTGAAAGAAGTGTCGAAGGATTTTGTCCTTCTGGAGGAATTGGACATTCCACATAGAATTGTCTAGAAATTAAAGACACTAAAGTCCCAAATAAAAGCTTGGGTGAGGCATAGTCGACACAAAAGGCTACGTAATATGGAAATTCTGGAGGAGGACATAAGTTGGGGTTATTTTGTTCTGTCTAGAGATGGGTTGGACATCATTGCAGATTCACACTTGAAAACTTTAGAATCGGAGTGAACTGATATTCTTAAAAAAGAATAGGAATATTGGCATCAAAAGAGTCGTGCTACTTGGCTAAAATGTGGTGATCATAATACTAAATATTTTCACAATTTTGCTAGTGCCAGAAGAAATCAGAAGCATATTTGGGAGATGGATTATGATAATGGTCATACCATTAGAGGACAGGAGGAGATCAAAGGAGAGGCTTCTAGATATTTTAAATAGTTATATGTTGCAAATGGTCCCAAGGCTCTGATGGAACAAGTTAATTTAGCTAGACTTTTTCAATGATTTGTGACTGAGGAAGATAATGTACTTTTAGATAGACTTGTTACTAAATAGGAGATTTGGGAAATTTTAAGTCTTTTTGCTGAAGATAAAAGTTTGGGCCCGGACGACTGGACTGTTGAGTTTTTTACTCTTTTTTTCGATGTGGTTGGTGATGATTTATTAGATTTGGTCGAAGATTCCAGAATCAAAGATAAGATTCAAAGATCTTTAAATTCGACCTTCCTGGCCTTGATTCCTAAGGAGAACTCTCCTCGTACTTTTGGGGATTTTAGACCCATTACGCTTTGTAATCTTTGTTATAAAATGATTTCTAAAGTGATTGCCAACAGAATCAAACCCATTCTCTTGAGGGATTTGTCAACTGAACAAATGGGTTTCTTTAAGGGTAGACAAATTCTGGATGTCATAGGGATGGAGAATGAATGCATCCACAACATCAAAACAAAATAGAAAAAATCCATGTTATTAAAACTGGATTTGAAAAAGGCATATGATTGTGTTAGTTGGGATTTCCTTCATTTAATTCTTTTACAAACCAATTTTAGTGTTACTTCTATTTCATGGATAATGAGTTGTGTGATCAGTGCATCCTTCGCGGTGCTGATAAATGATGATACCTCTTCTTTTTTTAACAGTGAATGAGGTCTTCGACAAGGATTTCCACTCTCTCCTTTATTGTTTATCCTTATTACAGAGAGTCTTATCATTTTATTGAAACAGGGTCAAGAGATGGGGAATTTGACAGGGGTAAAGGTTTCTAGAGTTGTAAACATATTACGCCTTATTTTTGTCGATGATGTGCTCATCATGAAAAAGGCATCAACTGAAGAATGGTTATTGGTAAAGAACATCCTGGATCATTTCTGTAGTGCCTCGGGCTTAAAAATCAACCATAGAAAATCTACTTTCCATCATGTGGGGCTTGAAGATGTTGATTTGGCTAGATTTAAGGAATTATTTACATTTAATTTCATGGAGTTGGCTTTGGGATTTAAGTACCTGGGGTATTTCATTAAAGCAGAAAAAACCTATTTTGAAGACTAGAGATGGCTACTTGTAAAGTTTGAAAAAAGGTTAAAGCATTGGTGTAATAGTTGGTTAACCTTGGGAGGATGGTGCATCTTAGCAAAGGCGGTTTTGGAAACCCATTCAGTTTTTTGGATGGCACTCACGACGGTTCTTGTCGCGGTTCTCACAAATATTCGTAAATTGATCTTTGACTTTCTTTGGAGGGGGGGGGGCGTAAAGAACATGGTATACATCTTTGCAGCTGGGTACAAATTGCAAACCGAAACTATTAGGAGGTTGGGGACTGAGGAACCTCTTCATCTTTAACTGCGCGCTAGCAACAAACTCATTGTCGAGAGACTTGATGGAGGATGGGATCTGGCATCAGGTGATCAAAGAGAAATATCTCCCATATACTTTTGTGGCTACTTGGCTTAGATTAACTCTGGTAACACAACCTTTGGCCTCTCACTTTTGGAAAAACATGATGAAATCATTGCCCCTCATCACCCACTAGTTGAGCTGGAAGCCCAGAAATGGTTTTTCTGTACTCATTGGGATGGATAAAATTCTAGGCATTGGCAATGTTTCTGTACTTTCTGGGGAGCTTTTATTGGTTAAAAAAATCAAAATATTCACTATGTGTATCAAGCGAAGGCTCAGTCATCCTAGGGTTATATCACTGATTAGTGGAGGTCCAGTGAGGATTTGGGACTCACCAAAAATGTGGCTTTGGAATGGAAAACTTTTCTAAAGGAACTTATCAGTTTGGGTGTCTAGTTGCGACCAAGTGAATATATATTAATGTGGACTGGTGGAGACCAGTCGAGCTTACTCTCGGCCAAAAATGTTTACAATGATTTAGCAATAAAATTCTGGCCACAACAAATCTCTACTTGGCGAAGACAGTTATGGACCTGGGACTTGGTATACAAAATTAAATTGTTCATTTGGTTATCTTTGGAACATAAAATCCTCACTTGGGACTCTTTACAAAAAAGAGGTTGGGTTGGCCCGAGTATCTGTTCACTCTGTTATAGGGATGAGGAGTCCATTTCACATCTTTTCATAAACTATCCTTTTACTTTAAAATTGTGGAAAAAATTACATTTTGCATATAATATTGCCACAAACTGGGGAGGCAATTCCTTAAACAACTGCTTCGAAAAATGGTTAAAGGTGGATAATGTTTACAAAACATTACCAATAATTGTATGTTGGTATTTGTGGTTGGAAAGAAACAGATGTATTTTTTACAGTTGTTCACCCTCAACACAGAGGGTTAGTATTCAAATCAGTGGGATGATGAAGCCTATCAGCAGCCAATTACAAATAAGGACTCATAACAAGATCAACAAGACCCCAGACTTTATTTTGGATTCTGTTTGTTGGTTTGATGGAGTTGTGTAGAATAATGTTTTACTATGTGGGGTAGGGAGTATTCTAAAGAATACAAGTAGTACTACCTACAAATGGAATTTAAACTGTGGGCAGGGCACAAACACCGGGGCGAAACTTCTTGGGGTATGGGCATCTTTAATATTAGCACATCGGTTAAATTTTGCACATCTACATGTCTTGGGGGATTCAAAGATTGTTATAGACTAGATAAATCTCAACTGCAGTTTACAAGTAACCACTCTTATGGGTTGGATGACAAAGATCAGAGAACTCATTCCTCTTTTCACCATCATCAAGTTTGATCATATATACAGGGAAGAAAATATGGAGGTTGATGCTCTATCAACGCTTGCATTATAGGTATTGGAAGGAAGAATTCACTACAACAAATGGAAGGATGGCCATGAGGGCCCCCTACTTTCCTTATGTCTCTATCCATGATCGACATAGTTGATGGACCAATTTTTCTAGCTGATACATCGGACCTAATACTTTAAACTATGTTTTTTGGTCCTATATCCATACCGGATATCTATGTAATCTATTTTTGGATAGTTTTTTGTTGAGGAGGGCAATAGCCTTAGTTGTTATACTCTTTGTAACTTCTGAGTGGGTTGTATTTCTTCGTTGTTATACATTACTATTGGACTTGGTGATATTTTTGTTGCTCACAGTTCACATATTTGGAAGGGGATTTATCTTTGTAAGTTATGTTTGTATATTAAAAACAACATATATTAATATATTGAAAAATTTTCTGCTGGAAATAAAAAAACTCTAGACACTACTTTTATTGTCTACTCTTATTATAATATTATAATATGGAAGTTTATTTTATCAAAAATAATTATCTACTCTTATTATTATTATAGTATGGGGATTATTTTTATCAAAGATGATAGAATATTTTTTTATCTTTCCAAATGTTTCCAATTGTTGTAAAAACAAAATTATTTTCTTTAACAAAGGGATAAGGAGGGAAAATAAATGGAAAAAAAAGTCACACTTTCATGCATAAAAAACTTAGTGTAAAAGTGCTTATACTACCTTTATAATAGGACATGTCAATTAATTTGCTTATACTACCTACCTTTATAATAAGATATATCAATTAATTTCATTAAAGATATTAGTATAAATTGCCCATTTCTTCTACTATTTGGTAAATTTAATTCCAACATTATTATTTTTTTACCATGATGGAAATTGTCTCATCTTTTTATTATAATTATACTACCTTTATTATAATTATACTACCTTTATAATAGGGCATGTTAAATTAATTTCATTAAAGATATTAGTATAGACTTAAATTGCACATTTCTTCTATTATTTGGGAAATCTAATTTTGACCTTATTATTTATTTTTGAAGTGGAAATTGCCTCCTCATTTTGTTATAGTTATAATTATAATTAACTTTATAAGAGAACATGCCAATTAATTTCATTAAAGATAAAGATATTAGTATAGACTCAAATTGCCCATCTCTTCTACTATTTGAGAAATATAATTCCAACAATTTTTTTTTTACGGGGTGGAAATTGTCACATTCTTTTGTTATGCCCATAAAAATAATAACAATTAGATTATGAGTTAACATAAAAATAAAAATAAATAAAGTAAATACCATACTTGATCAATTTATAATTTTATTACATTATTTATTTTTATTTTACAAACCGAATTTTAATAGATTGAAGTAAAAATAGAACAATTAAAATATGAATTAGCATAAGAATAAAAATAAGTAAAGTAAATACCTATACTTGGATCAATTTATAATTTTATTACATTATTTTACAAACCAAATTTTAATAGATTGAAGTTGAAAATGTTTAATGTGAAAGTGGTTTTCATATTGTATCTTACACGTTGAAATATATAGTCACTTTTGTAATTTTTAATGTTTGCAAACAAGATATTATTAATGAAAAACTTAATATTTAAAATAAGATAAATAATCTATCAATATTTTTTAAATATTTTAAAAAATATTGAAGATAGTATTTTTTTTTTGTATGGGATTAACGTTAAATGATACTAAAAAGTATATAATCTTATTGAAGGTAGTTTCTACAATGATTATAAAGGAAATTCACACACATTTTTATTTTATTTTTTTGTATGGGATTAAGATTAGATGATAGTAAAAAGTATATTATTTAAGTAGGAAGTATTTTTTAGTCTTGGAGTAAGACCTAAAATTACTTTTGGTTGCTAAGGGCTTGTCTTGTTTGTTTGGATGTAAGGAAACAAGTTAACTATGGAAGACCTAAAGATATATGGCAGGGTGAAAATCTTGTCGTTATTTTAAGTGGTGTGATTTTCCCTATCAAATTATGATAGATTTTGCCACCTTTGAAAAAAAAAATAATCGATTTTTTTTTTCCAAATAAAAATAAAAATAATAGCTTTATCTTTCAAAAAAATAACAAATAACTTATTAAATGAATATTTAAAAAAAAAATCCTATTTATAAATATTTCTTTTAAAATAACTCTTTATATTTTCAAAATAAAATTGAAAATTTGAAAAATATTCATCATTAGAATAAAAAAAGATAAGAGATTTATAATCTTCAATCTCACATCATAAGAGATTTATAAATCTATAAATTCTATAGTATCATGAATTATTTCATAATTTTTATTTAAAACACCCTTACATATTCAATCTATGATTTAAAATAGAAAAATGGAAATTGAAAAGAATTTTTTATTTTATTTTTCTATATATTATATATTACGTGTAATTAAAAACCATGTCAAGCATACAAATGTCTATTGGGAACAAAGTTTCCATAGATGGAAACCAACTTGGCACAGCATAATATCTAGTTTAATGTGTCGTGCGGGGCTTAAAGACTGAACCAGTAGCATAGATAAAAGTAGAGTCAAGTGCCAAAACATTGGGAAAAAAAAGAAGTAAAAGCTTGACTACCTAAACAAAACATCTAATCTGACAAGTGAGCATGGCCTTTAGACAAGGTGTCGTCCAATTGTCCCGAAGGAAGGGGAATGGGCCGTTGCATTCGAGTTGCATCCTGAGTTGATAGAGCATCTAGACTATCACTCGTTGCCTCCATTATGGAGATGTGGAGGTCCACCAACTCAAGTCTAAATTTGAGGATTTCTACCTCACTACAAAGCTCAAATATCAATTCTTGTAAGCTGACACAACCTACTACCTCCAAATCAACTTCAATTTTCACTCGATATCACCCCATCCAGGTGACAATTTTCCTTGGTTGCTAAAGCTATAGATTCCATTAGTATGGGGTGATCTATGTCCTAAACAAAAACATAATTGCATTCCATATCCCCCTTTTTTTTTATGAACACCAATATTAGCCATCTTCTTTGTCACTTTGTTTGTTTCACAACGAAAATGGGATGTGATTAGAACTAGTTGGGGATGAAGCAAAGAGTGCAAAAGGTCCAGATTACTAAGAAGTTTCCAACTGGGGGATTTATTGTCTAGTGTCGAGCCATTGAGGAGCTTGGATAGGATTTGTAGGATCACCTGTGAATCCCCTTCCATAATGAGTTGAGAGAATCCTTGTCGTCGATCCATTTGGAGGCCTTTAATAAGTGCCCATAACTCTGCTACATTGTTTGAGTAAAAATCAGTGTTTCCTGCAAGGATATGAAGGATGGTTCCCTAATCATTCCAGAAGACAAGGCCAAATCTCGTTGGACCAAGGTTTCCTTTAAAGTTTCCATCGAAGTTAAGCTTGAGGAAGCCAAGAGGGGGACAAGTCCAATGATTGGGACTGCTAGAGATGAAGGGGCATAGGGGGTAGGGGGCAGTGGTTGGAGGGATGTGAAAATCTCAGTCCTAAAAAATTGGCCTTCTCATTAGGGTTGCAAGATAAATCCTCTTCTATTTAGATGGTGGTTTCAATTGTCTCCACTATATTCTTCTTGACTTGAATCCAAACCTCCTCCCATGGAAGCTAGGCAGAGTGAAAAATCCTATGATTATGTTCCTTCCAAATTTTCCACAAAATGAAACCTAGAAGCAACTACCAAATGTGGTTTAGAATGGGATTTTTTAATGCTTGTGCTTTCCATGTAAAAATGGTTTCTATGACACTATCTCTATTATGATCTAAAGTGTGCATGGAGAGTGCACCTTGTTCCTAGATATGGGCACTAGAGGAGCATTGATTTAAAAGGTTTTCAAGAGTTTCTTTCGATTGAAGACATAAAAGGAAAAAATGATGGCCGAATGAATCCTCTTTTCTTGAGATTGTTCCAAGTGAGAATGCTTTTATGAGCTACAAGCCAAAGGAAGGTGTTGATTTTGGGCCAAAGGTTGGTTTTCCAAATGTTGTTCCATATGGGGTCCATTGGGAGAATGGAAAAATAAGCTTTCATATTGTATGCCTCTTTGATGGTGAAGGAACCTTTGGGAGGATGACCCCATCGAAGAATATTTGGTCCATGTTTGAGTTTGATCTTGCGAAGATGTGCTTCCTCATGCCAGGACACTAAGTTAGTCTCAATTGGAATACCAAAGTCTTTCGGGGTGGTATTCCATTCCTGCCAAGCAATATCTTGAATACCCTCTTTCCACAAATCTGAAACAAACTGCAATCCGGCCTAGGTCGAATGGTGATGAAGATCCAATATCCTTGGTTTTCGAATGAGGGGCAGTAGTTGTTTCCAAGAATTTTTCCAGAACAAGGAAGTGGGGCCATTATGCACCTCCCAAAAGGTGTGGTCTTGAATGAGAGAGTGGTTTTACTCAGTGGTGTGCCATATTAAAGAGCCTACTTTTCTTTCATTCCATGTGACTAGTTGTTCTTTCCCTAGGGAGGGAGTTTATTTATGCCTCCAAAGTTGAGCTCGTAGATCTTTGGGATGCTTGAGCCAGTGCCACCAAATTTTAGCACCAAGAACTTGATTGAAGATATTAGGGTCTCTTAGGCAGAGTCCTCCTATGAGTTTTGGTTTACAGAGTTTCCCCCAATTGACCAAGGCCCATTTTCATCCCTCCTTGGTTCCATTCCAAAGGAATTTCCTCTAAATACGTTTGATTGTGTTGAGAATGGAGTTGGGGGCGGCAAGGGAAGAGAAGATATAGATGGGAATGACTTGTAGAACTCTTTTGAGGAGTACCAAAAGGCCAGTGAAATTTAGGGTTCAGAAGGTACAGGATCTAAGTCTTTTTTCTAGTGAGGCGAGAAGGCATTCCCAATAACTGTTGTGAAGTACATTATATATGAGAGGGACACCCAAATATTTGGAAGGAAGGGAAATCCTACAAAATCCTGAAGTTCTAGTGATGAAATATTGGACAACTCTAGGGGTGTTGAAGAATAAAATTTGGGATTTATCAATATTTATGGAGGTTCCTGAGGCCTCAATGAAGTCATTGACAATTTACAGGATGTCGTGAGCCTCACAGGTGGTATGGGATCCCATCATCGTGGTGTCATGCACGAACTAGTTTTGAGAAATGGGAGGGTTCATACCATGAAGGGTAACTCCATTTAGAGAGTCGTCAGCAATATCAGCTTTGATGTAGCAACTTAACCCTTCTGTCATGATAATAAAGAGGATGGGGGAGAGAATATATCCCTAACATATTTCGTGAGAGGGGGAGAAAGGCTTGGATGGGACATCATTTATCAAGATGGATAAAAATGCAGAGGAAGTAATATTCGTTATCTAGTTCACCCAATCGGTAGCAAAGACAAAGGAAATAAGAAGGGAATGCATGTATTTCCAGCTAATCTTGTCAAAATATTTGGAGAGGTCCAATTTGATTAGAATACTAGGGGTGCTAGTGGATTTCAGAGAATGTAAAACTTCATGAGATAAGATAACACTTTCCATTATCTGGCGAATTTCTTCATACCCAGATTCTTCTTGAGAAATAATATAAGGGAGAATCAATTTGAATCTTAGAGATATTAACTTTTTAATGATCTTGTAAATGACATTGCAGAGTGCAATGGGACTGAACTGCTTCAGGTGCATGATGAAATCCTCCTTGGGGATCAGAGTGATGAAGGTGGAATTGAGGGTGGGGACAACATATTCTAAGCATCTAGAGTCTTCAATAATTTGTCACACTTCTTCCCTTACGAGGGGCCAACAATAATGGAAAAAAATTGTTGCAAGCCCATTTGGGCATGGACCCTTTCCCACTTGCATCTCCTTTATTTCCAAATCCAATTCCTCCAACGAAATTGGTCTCATGAGGGTGGCATTATTTTCATTAGTGAGTAGAGAAGGGATGTGTCAAGTGATATTTCCAATGTATTTCGATCTATCCATCCTTGATTCAGATACAATATCTTGATAAAAATTTACCAATTCTCATTCAATATCTTGATGGGAGGTGATAACCCGACTTTGAGCATCCTCAATATTCATTATGTAGTTAATGTGTCTATGTTGGATCATTGACCTGTGGAAGAATTTTGTGTTTTCCCCCCTCTTTGATCCATTGGATTCGGTATTTTTTATGCCAAAGGGTCTCTTCCTGAGCATACCTTTCCTCCAATTGTTGCTTGACCAAAACATCTGCTTCCTATAGTTTTTCAGTGTAACTTGGAGAATGATATCTTGTTGGATATCCTTCATCCATTGCTTGAGGTCACACTAAGCCTGAAATATATTCCCAAAGATGTGTTTGTTCCAATTCTTCAGGTGTTGCTTGAAATTTTTCAACTTCTATTGAAATATGTACATCAATGACCCATGAGATATGGCAGCATTTTCCCACCATTACTGATGGTTTTCTTGAAAATCCAGATGGGTTAACTATAATTTTTCAAAGTGAAAAGGATCACGGCGTGAGGTGCTAGTAATATATATCCATAAATGGATGGGCCAGTGATATGATCCTACCACAAGGAGGATGTTGGATTCCATCAGGAACCCCTCCAACATTAGTGGCTATGAGATAAAGAAATGATCTAAGAAGAAAGAAATGTGTTGATACCTAGAGCATTAGGTCGACTAGGTGAAGTATCCATTAATGTTCTCCATGTCTATCAAGTTGAGGGTGTCAATGAATGCTTTGAAACTTTTATTATCCCCTCCAATCTATGAATTCCACCTCTTTTCTCTTCTAACAAAAGAATCATATTAAATTCACCTCCAATAATCCATCGTCGACCCTTGGTGATGTACTTTAGGCCTTCTAATATTTGCAAAAAAATAGGTTTGTCCCCCTGGATATGAGGGCCATAAACATTTGTGACCTCCCCCTCTTTATTTGAGTTGATGGATCATTGTTCTACCAAAATTTTCCATATGGTGGTGAAAAAAATATCTAAAATGATCATGGTCGAATTCCATAGGATGGCTAAATGATCTAGGAGGATCTCCACTCAAGGAATTATTATTTTTCATACCATGGAGAAGATCATTAAAATATGGAAAAGAGTAATTAATGCTCATGAATGAATTAATTAAATTGTAAAAATGATTAATACTTAAAATGAGTATGAGAAACTGATGTATTATTCACGTACATTGGAAAAATGATTAATACTTGAAGTGAGTTTGAGAATATCATGTATTATTCATTTGATTGTAAAAAGGGGAAATAATTTTGTGAGAGAATCCAACTCACAAATTAGTTTCCTAATTTCAAGGGGAAAAAAGGAAAACTTGGGTGAGTGGAAATCTCAGGTATTATTTGTAAAAAATGGGAAATTAGTTTTATGTTATAATCCAACTCACAAATTAGTTTCCTACCTTTAAGGGGAAATTAGTTGTATGTGAGAAACCAACTCAAAAATTATCTTCCTATTCTTAAGGAAGAAGTTAAGGGTCTCATGGGTTGGCTTGGACTTTTCCTCACTTTATTACAAGTGGATTCCTAGTCTCAAGGAGGAAGTTAAGGGTATTTCTCATTTTTTTCCTTTAGTAGTTATTGGATCCTAAATTTATGGATCTTGTCTTTTTGGATTATGGAGCTAGGAAAAATGATTTAAATCCATTTATTCGGAGAGATTGAGGGAATATTTTAGGAGTCCCTTTGAGGCTCTTTTGGAGAGAGTTCTTTGAGGAGAGAATCAAGCAATCATGCATGTAATTTGTAATCCCATTAATTGGGAGAGTTGAGCCCCTTATTGAGAGAGTATGTGAGCCCCTACATTGGGAGATTTATGCCCCACATTGGGAGAGCCGTGTTTCCCCTTCATTTGGGAGAAGATGTATCCCTTTTCTGTAAAGGAGAATCAACCCTGCATTGGGAGAAGAAATAAAAAGCAATTTGTATTCCAATCGGATCTGGAGGCATAGCCAAAAGGTTTTGGTGAATTCTATTAACAACTCAGTGATCTCTTCCTCTTATTTGATTGTCTCGTGTTTCTTATGAATATCTTTATTTCTGCAATTATGATTATTAAATGCATATTGTAATGGATTATGAGACTAACATCTCATGCACCAATTTTATATTCAATTTGGATTCAAGTATTTCATAAGCACATATGTTCACCTTTAATGCAATCAAGTTCAATTAAAACGATCTAATAACTAATCATTTCATTAAGTGAACCTAGAACCAGATCACGTTTGGTATCAAGGTCACCCCAGATTCATATCACTAAACCCCCTATCGATCCTCTAGAATTGGTATGAAATGAGTGCTCTTGTTTCCAACATTGTGTTATAATGAGATCTACCTCTAGGCCCACACATTTGGTTTCCTGTAGAAAAAGGATGTCTGGATTCTCTTCTATGATGAAATTTTGGAGAATCCTTTGCTTGGTTCTTCCATTTAAGCCTCTAATATTCCAAGAAATTATCTTCATGGGGAATATGAGGAGGGGATGGAATGAAAACTCTCTGAAATCGGGTGGATCTGACCTAAGTTGACCATGAAGCTATCTACCTCTTGGATGAGTTGTTGTGTGGACCTTATGCCTCATTTCTTCTCATCCCTATATTTTTTGTGTGGCTCCTTTAGAGGATATCAGTGTATTATTAGACCCATCCATGATTTGGAGGTAGATCCCACAGTGGAATCTAGAAAACCTTGTGAAAATTCTTGAGTTGATCCAAGGGAATGGTGTATAGTTTATGTCATCGATATGTTTGTTCCAAATTGACCAAGATGACCCCCGCTAGTTCTCTCTCATCGAGTTATATCTCCATGTCTACTCCCTCCTCTGAGGTGTGATATTCTTCTCCAAGTGTGGTTGCTGGACTTGGTATGATCTATTCTAGGATTGGTTCTACTAAGTATTTCACTTTTCCACCTCACATATTTTTCCCCTCCTATGATTGAGGTTCATGTATCTAGAGATATTCCAGTGTATGATTTAGTACTTCAAAGGAGTTGTTGGTAGTTGGGGATATTTTCTGTGTAATAGAAGGTTTCTTTCAACTGGGCCTGGGATTTCCCTAGACTTGAGTGAAATTGTCCTTGGGCTTCTCGACCAGCCCATTATCTATCTTAGGGAGATCAAGCAGATCTCTAAGGGGAACCTGGAAAAAACAAAAACCCTAGTATGTAGTTACAGAGCTAAACAAAACATTATTTCCCCTCACTGCCAAGTTCATCAGGAATATTCACCTCTTGAGCTTTGTTTTTCCTCGAGGAAAATTTAATTCTCTAAAAGAGAATATATTTTTCTTTAAATCTTATTTATAAATTTATTTATTTTTAATAAATTTGTCTTTATATTTTCAAAAATAAAATTGAAAATTTAAAGAATACTCATCATTATAATAAAAAACATAAAAAAATTATAATATTCAAACTTACATTGATCTTAAGATATCTCTCAAATATATAAATTCCATAGTATCATTAATTAATTCATAATTTTATTTAAAACACCCTAAAATATTCAATCTATGATTTAAAATTGAAAACTAGAAATTGAAAAGAACAAGTGAATACAACTAAAATAGTCAAACATCCTAGACATGTAATTAAAAATCTGTGTTAATTGGTCTTGCACATTTGCAGTAGAAGGATGAATAGTATCTAGGGATGTGGTTAGTGAGAGTCATGATGACTTTTTGGTATTTCTTAAGTCTTGTATAAGGGTTCTTAGAGACATCAACCTTGCATCAATTTCAATGTTTATGTTTCCTGGTTTTGGGTTGGATTTTGGTCTATCTTCAAGTGGTGATGTTGGGTTTGGTTTTTCTCCAAGATCCATGTTAATTAAGTATGTTGCATTTTAATGAGGGAAAATTAAATATTTATTTATAATTTAGATAAATTATGAAATAAATAAAAGAATCAAATTCAATGAAATATCTACTTGGAACTAATTGATGACCATGTTAATGGATTCATGCAATGCTTTTTCAATATCTCCTCAAATTTAGTTCCTTATTTTTTTCAATAATTCCAAAAATGAACAACATAATATGTTGGTAACAATGGACCAACTATGACATTTTCCCAATTTAACAATCTAGGAATGTGTGTGGATTCCTAGAGTGTGCACATGTTCTTAGGAACATTCACACATTCTTAAGAATGCTTAGTTGGTGTTGATTTGGCATCATCCATGGAAGTTTGGGGAACAATGAGGTTGCAATATCACAAATGCATGCACATTTCTAAGAGCACAAGCACATTATTGGGAACCCCAATCTGACTTTTTTGACCATCGGCTTCATGCAAGCACCCATAATCATAGTGATGACACATAAATTAACACACTATGGAAGACCCATAAGACTAGAGGGTGTAGAAGATGTGTGAAAAAAACCTCTTGGTCAATCCACCTGAGGATCCATTATAACATGAATGAACATATATTCCTCAAGGGATAAATAATCATTATTCATTATACATTGATATCCTTGAGATACAATAAGCATACATATAAATACACATAGAGGTGATAATTCATGTCTTTGGTAAAGGTAATGACTTATCATTATTACATATTAGTGATGCATTACATAATAATCATCCTATTACTATTATTGCATGATATTTACCTTATGACTATTATGAAATATTTTATTTATTACGTTATGATAATAAATGTGACAGACCTCAGGTGTATTACAAGTCTTCCCCTCTTAAATATGTTTTTCCCTCAAAGCATAAGCAATCCTAAAATTTTCTTCATTAAAATGAACATTATTTTGTAACTATCATTGATTAGATAAGGTTGACAACACGAGACAATATGACGTTTGAAGCCTTGAACAATATTGATGCACAAAAAATGGATCAATCTATCCAAACTTGAATTTTTTTCTCTTAATCCTTGATGGTTGATTGTTGCATAATTTTCTTTCATTTGATTACGTGTATTATTGTTGTAACTTCTCCAATTCATAGTAGTTGTTGGTCTTTGATAATTCCCTATTTAATACTAGTTTTGTGATGCCATGTTCCATGAATATTGATGAATATTCCATCTTCTTCTTTAATAATGATGATATCAATGTTCTCATCTTCCTTGAAAACTTCCCTAGAAATTAGGGTTTTAATATGGTTTCATATGTGATGGTTTTCCTTCATTTTTCATACCTAGTACATTTGTCTTATTTCTAGAGACAATGACATCCTCCATATTCTTTACTTGGTCTTTGATTGCTCTAGCCTTACAGATAATACCATTATATTTGACATGTGCATTCTCCATTTGGAGTTCAAATTCTTCAAGTATATTTCTATTATTCTCTTACTTTCAGTTCTTAACCTCCTTTATGAGTGATTGATTAAGGGATTGCATCTTACACCATTCATCATCCTTCTTCTTAAGATGTTATTTTAATTCATCAATATTTTTCTATAACTTGGAAATTTTTTCTTTAGCTTCATTGAATTCATCATGCATCACTTCCATTTTTAAGTCATTGATCCCTTCTATTCAGGTCACTTTCTTTGCAATTTCAATTTTTGGAAGCTCTTCCACTGATACAACTTCATTAATAACAATATTAGGTTTTTCTACATTGATTTCATCTGTGTTAGTACCCTTATCCATTTTTTGGACTTTTGGATGTGCCTTCTTCTCATTCTTCAACTTCTTCATTTTTTTTAGTATAGTTTTATTATAATTTTTCAAACAAGAAATTCCATCATCTTTGGATGATAGTTTTTTACTGATATTTTCAATATCTATTTTGTTAGTTCTTTTATATTGTTATTTTTTTGTTGCATCTCTTTTATCTGTTGTTGAAATTTGTGAATTTGTGTATCTTTTTTCTCTAATTTCCTTTAAGTTTGCACAATTTCTTCTTCTTTGATGATGGAGGTTTTGTTCAAATCTCCAATTTTCCCTTTTAAATCATCATAACCTTGTTCACGTGATCCATTATCCCCTTGCATTCTATTATTATGTATATGGTCTATAGTTTTTTATGAGGGAACTTCTTTAGATTCTTTTCTAATAGTTTATTTTCTAGATCTTGGACTTCCTATTAATTGTATTGTATTATATCTGTTAATTCCTTTATTTGTGCGGTAAACTCTTGAATATAATTTTTTAGGTAAGAATTATATTCTCTTTTAAATCATTATAATATTTTTGGATATCAATCGCACATTGTAATTGTGTATTTATCTCTTCTACTTCTAAATCAATTTTGTGCATGTCTACTATTTTTTCTATCATTTTACGTGATACTTTGATTATTAAAGCACCCTTTCTCTTAATATATAATAGATTATTCAACTCTCTAAATTGTTTTGTCATTTTTTTCTTCCTCAAAATATATTCTCAATATCAAATCTTAAGTATTTTATATAATAATGAATACACAAGGCACGATAATCCCACAATTAATCTACTTTAATTATTTTAATCATATCTTGGTATACTTGAATGCACTTTAGTGTAAGACTCTCTTACATAATTATTTTATTTTTCAGATATGATGCCTTATGACTCTTTAATAAGCACCTTCAACAATAATTTATTTTATAAACTTTAATATTCCCATGTTATTCATGTTACCAATATTTTAACATTATTCACTTTTATATGAGTACTCATAAAACTTATCCTCCACTTAAAAAGAGATTTATGTTTATTTTTTATTCATTCATGCAAAAATTCATATATATATATATATACTTCAATGTCATGTTTGACTTGATACTTTTTTACGTGCACTTTTAAAGATACTTTGAAACTTTCCCCTTTAATTACCATGTACATGGAAATTAGCTTTACTTATTGCCAAGTATGAAATATTTGTTTGACTTACACTTCTTCACGTGTAATTCAAAAAATACTTGATTTTTTTTAATTATGTTTTCTTTCCATGTACATGCTAATTAATTTTACTTATTACCAACCATAAAATCTTGTTTGAATTATACTTCTTCAGGAGGAATTTAAAAATATTTGGATAACTTTTTTCCTTTTTTACTATCAAATATTTTGGGCCACCAACCTAGAAATTATTTGCATAATTTTTTCTTTTTGTTCTTTTTATCTATTCGTTTAAAAATTCCACTAGAAAACTAAACTTGGTCAAAGATCGATGTAACAACCAAAATTTTTCTTCTTCTTCTTTTAATTCCACTGGAAAAATAAACTTGATCACAGATTAGTGGAACAACAACAAAAAAAAGTAATGGAGCACATGTCAGCGGAAAGATTGTTTTGATACCGCTTGAAGAAAACCTCTTGATCACTTCACCAGAGCATCCATTATAAAACAAATGAATCTATATATTCTTCAAAGGATAAATAATTGTTATTCATTATTCATTGACATCCTTGAGATACAATAAGCATCCATATAAATAAATGTAGGGGTGATAAGTCATGTTCTTGGTAAATGGCACAACTTATCATTATTACATTTTAATTATACATTACATAATAATAATCCTATTACTATTATTACATGATAGTTTCCTTATGGTTGTTATGACATGATATTTATTCACCACATTATGATGATAAATGTAATATACATCAAGTATATTGCAATGTAAAAGAACTTTAAGTGATGGTAAGGACAATGATGGCCAAAATGAATATGATGGAGGTAGAGCATATAAGAGGTATTGTACATGTCGTGTGGGACATCAATGATTATGAAACATAATCAGAGACTACAAGAGAATAAGTAAAAGAGCATGTAATAGTAGAAGAGAAAATGATCAAATAAATCAACTTGTTTATTCTAGAAGTTTAAATCCCAAGGAATTGATACAATAATAGGAGAAATGGAAAAAATATTTTAATTTGAGTTGATTAGAGATCCTAGAAGGGTTAGTTTTTCCAAGATGAAATTGAAAATTCATTATTCCTATTGGTGGGATAAGTTGCAACTGAATAGGGAAAGTTGTAATAGAGAGAATATTAAAACCTGGGATAAGATGGTGTTAGATGATCCAGATTTAGTAGTGGAATGAACTGATTAACATATTGAATACAATAAACACAGAGATGTGAAGAAAAACACAGATATCCAGTGAAAAACATCTTCTAGTAAATAATGAAATAGGCTGAAACTGTAAAACTGTAGAATTGAAACACTTGCTCGAATGGTGGTAGCTATCTCTGAGAAGAGATGTGGCTCCTACGTGCATCTATATAAGAAGAATGAAATTACAATGAGGCTCCAAAGGCCTTTTGATATTACTCATGAATGCCAAAACCCTAGAAATCCAAAAACCTAACCCTAGAAGGTGAAACGCCAAAAGTCATGTGAGCCACTATGGGTAAGTTGGTGTAATTTGGTACCTTAACTTCCCAGGGTCATAACTTTTGCATATGACCTCTGTTTTAGGAATGTGATAGCCTGTTGGAAAGGTCTTTCATAGAAATACACATTTCTCTATCAAAATTAGATTCCATCTGTAGTTTGACTGTGGTGAGCCAAAACAACAACGTTTAGGGCCCCAAAATGGCCCTGGAAGTACAACAAGATGTGCTGACATGAAAAAATACAAAATAAGCTAGTTGGATCAGGAGAGAGGCCACTAGTATCCACCTGGAGGATGTGTGGAGCTTCAGACACCCCCAGAAGTGTAGAAACCACAATTACAAAGGATTATAGAAGAACATGTTGAACAAAAATGGACAAGAGGAGTCAGTTGGAATAGGTGGGTGGCCACCAATATCCACCTGGATAAATCCCCCCCCCATAGGAAGCAATGGTATCCATTGCATTGAGTTCCCCCATCAGATGAGAAAAATTTTGTTGGATTTGGCCTCGGGTGAGCCACTTGCCTTGGTGTAGGAGTTTCCCTTCCTTGACAACCCAATAAAGTTGGATCCTCTACTGGCGAGTTCCATTGACCTGTGTGTCCACTATCTGATCAGTGTATGCTTCTTCCATGTAGTTAGGGTTGAGATATGTTGGTTTCAGTTGTTCTGCGATCTTTGAGGTGTCCAATAATGGTGGAAAATATGGCCAAAGGAGGTCCACATTGAACATTGGATGCAGGCCAAGGAAGGGTGGAGTGTTGAGCTCAAACGTGTTTCTACCCACATCCTTGGTGATAGTGTAAGGCCCATAACAAAGTGGTCGAAGCTTCTGAAAGGGCCTCGTGAGACGCTCCTTCTGCAAATGTAGCCAAACTTTGTCGCCAACCTGAAACTCATGTGGTACCCTATGTTGATCATGGTGTCATTTGTACTTAGCATTAGATTTATGAAAAATCTCTTGGACCTATTGGAAGATGTGTTGAATCCACTTAGTGAATCTAGTGGCTTTGTCGATTGCAAACTGATCGTGGGAAGAGTTTGTCTGTGTGGTGGCAAGAGGAAGTGCAACAACAATGGGTCCCAAGGGTTGGAATCACAGACCCACCTGAAATGGGATATGGTCAGTGGAGCTATGGAGAGCCATGTTGTAACTATGTTGAACATAGGGGAGACTCTCGTCCCATGTACATGGATTTTTAAAATTGTTCATGCGCAGGATGTGCACAATCATCTGATTAATGAACTTTGTTTGGTCATCAGTTTGGGGGTGGACCATAGTGTATTTTGTAAGCTTGGTGTCCAACAAAGACCAAGGACTCGACCAAAATGTGATGAGGAACCTATTTTCCTAGTCGGATATGATGGTATGTGGTATCTCAAAGTGGACCCACACTCGTTCTAAGAAGAGCTTGGCAATATATTCCACTCTGGTATTTGTCTTGTAGGCTGTGAGGATGGCCATCTTCGAAAAAAATCAACGACCACAAATACACAGTCATTTCCTTTCTTGGTGGATGACAAGCTAGACATGTAATCCATTGAGATGGTATCCCAAGGATTCTCGAGAATAGGAAGAGGGGTGTATAAACCTTGCTTCTTGATGGTTGGATTGGCAATGGCACAGGTTGTGCAAGATCTGATATACTTGTTGATGTCCTATCAAAGTTTTGGCCAATAAAAATTATTACGAGGAAAATCTCTCTATGGCTAGGGGTAAACTACAACAGACAGAAATGACTACATAAATCAAATATATTCTCTAGTACGCTATATAAACGAATATTATAGAAAGACAAGATAAAATGCCTCCCTCATCTAGACATTCGATGAATTCCACTGTTGAGCACTTGACCCAAAGCAATATACCTGCAACTAGTCCTCAACAACCAAGCAAAGCAAGCATATGGTGATAGTAAATGATGTTATCACATTCAATAGAACAATACATTAATAAACATGACAAATAATCCCATGGAATAATAATTCAAATATTTGCAACATATCAATTGGATGGGAAAATAGTATTTCTATTAATATATGATCAACATAAGTGAAAATGTTACAGACTTCCATGTCATCATGGTTCGAAACCGAGAAACTAAGTTCCTTCCAGCTAGGCCTCCACCACTTCAATCCTCCACCAAAGGAAATCTCATAGAAGAGAGAGACAATGAAGTTCTCAATCAATAAGGGAAGAGCTTGGGGGCTGACCACCATGTTCAGACTCAAAGGACAAAGGGATGTAGACTCAATATGAAGTAAATAATTTTTCCATAGTAACTTTTCTCTCAAAGTTGAATTCTTTCTCCTCTTTTCCATAGCTCAGAATTGGCCCATTTATAGCCTTCAAATGGAACTGAAGGGATGAGTCAGAATGTTTCCAGTATATGGAAGGCCAAGGATCATAGATCTCTTGTCGTGAAATGGAAACTCGACACCATTTTTCATTTTTTGGCACAAATCTCAATGTACACGGGTTGTAGTGGTGCAGCCTACATATACACATGTTGTATAGTAGGCAAGGTGCGTACATGTGGAAAACATGTATTTTTTAGCTCTGGACTTTTGCAAAAAGGGATAAAATTCTACATAGGGAAATAGAAAAAGGCCTCTGTCCAAGATTGCATAGGGTGAGGCAAATATTTCTATAAAATATGCCCCCTAATGTGTGAGGTCAGAGGAATATTTGTGATGGTTGATATACATTATAAAAACCAAGAAGTGGAGTGATGGGGAACCAGCTAGAAGGAATAGTTTCTCATTACATTCTGCATTGACTTTTCATACATAACTGCCAATTCGAATTACACTACAGATCCATGTGGAAATATACCAAACAATTGTCGGTGACCATGAATAGGCAAATACAAATTCAATTACATGCCAAAGGCCGTCATAGTGATGAACAAGGCCAAGTAGAACCAGTCTCAAAACCAATCTAAAGATAATTGTATACAATGGAGAACAAACTGATCTCCCATGATCACTGAAGTCATATAGGTGTTGGTCCAATGAAAAGGAAGAAACAACTTAGGAAATTTGTGGCCACATATTGATGTATTCAAGTCTTCTACACAATTCGCCAAAGGTGCAAGTCTACATCATGTGAATAAATGAGTTTAGGTCAAACACAATGAGACATCATTTGATTACAAGTCATTGAGGTATATCATTAACAAACACGAGACAACCTACCGATAATGAAAGTAGGTATCAAGGCACCGAGTACATTCTTACAAGTGTGAATAAAGGAGTCGGGGGTCGAACACTTGAAGAATCCATTGATTAGGAGACATTGATGCATTCCCATCTATCGATGGTGAAATAACCTTCCACTAATGAATACAAGCCTCAAGGTACTTATAATACTCTAGATCACATTTCTAGAATAGATGAGTTGAATTCTATGGAATAAGACCCGCTGAAAGGAGAGAATTAAGGCAACTCTCATCATTCAACATGAGGTACAAAGCAAGAGCTTCATGATTTGGAGGAAATCGGATGAAGAACATATTCACAAACCAACGACCCTATGCATCTTTAGTGTGTGCCAAATGCAATAGGTACATGAAAAAGAATCATGAGGAAAGTTGTTGACAAAGGAGAGGAAACCACCAATAAGGCTAATGGCATCCAAGACACTACATGAATCCTAATGTGTGAATATATTTATTGTCGTCGAACATAAGGGAAACCACCTAGTCAATGACCAATGATGAAATGTTGATTGTTGGGTTCAAGGTTACCTACCAATGATGCAAGTAGAACCATGGTCCATGATAGGACTACAATATCATATGAATCTAGGACAAAATGAGGGTATGGACGACATGCAAAGTCAATAGTTCTGAGGAATGGCTGACACAAGTTGATAGAATTCCTTTGAACAAGAGCATGAGACATATGGAAGACTTTGACAGCATAGACTCAAAGATGAAACCATGAGATGCAGGAGGCATCAATGAAATTCTCCATAGGGATTGGAAGAGTAACCAGTCAGTAGAGAAGACTTTGTAACGAGTTTATCTTCCTAAGGCCATGCTAAATCCAACATTAAGATGAAAAATGGACTAAATAACTTTGTGCTTTGTTCAAAGGTGACACGACTGCTGCCAATATAAAATAATACTCCCTTCCCACATGTATTTGTTTTTTTCATAGACAAATGAATGTTATGATATAGAGAAGGAAACGAGTGTCGCAAGTAAGTAAAATTAGTTTCAACAGTGGAACATACTTATGCTCAATGAAAGGAGATGCATGCGAGATATGGACACATGGGGGAATGTTCCCTCCTAGGTATAGGGTGTCAAATTGTGAAGGATAGAAACAAGGCTCTACTTGGTTGAGGATGCAAAATTGCTGAGGCAAACAGTTTATAATGCAAAGAGAGAACCAGATATAGGCTCAATACTGCAAGCAAGGGCATGAGATGAAATCACAAATTAATGCTAAAAACTATCCCTTTTCATGATATTTAATCTAATTGGTGTGAAAAAGGGATAAACTTGTACCAAATAGATGTCCTTTCAAGTCCAATTTACAAGTGTGAAAGAGACAAGTTCACTCGACAATCTTTTTTCTTTTTGAAGACGAGTTGGAAAAGATCTTAAATTAAACTCGGTTGGGATTCCTCTAAGTATAAGTCAGTATGTTTATGAGTGATAAATGAGGCTCAACATAAAGTCATGTATTAACTATAAGGGACTCCTGGCCCTATGGAAAAAATATTTGCATGGGCACCAAATGAAGCGGAGGATCTAACTAGGGCACCCATATTTGGTAAGTCTCTACCACGTGATAATGACACGTCTTATATCATATGGAGGGTTATGTGTCGCAACAAATGGGTTTGTACCTAAGGCATATGAGTGACAGTTATAGGACAATGAAAAAGTGTATGATGGAATGGATACCTATCCTATATGTTGGGTAGTGAAAATACGTGCCCGAGGTTGCGAATGGCCAACGTAACATGGAAATCCACAAGAATCCATGGTGAAAACTACAAAAACCAACTCAATCCACTGATGTATTAGTCCATTAGAGAAAAAAATGACTCAAAACTATAGAAAGTGGGTAAAAATTGTTATAAATAGTAACAAAACCAAAAATTACTTTGTCATTTTTACTTTTTACCCAAATAGTGAAAATTGGACCAAATTACCTCTGATGTTCAACTGGTGATTGTGGGAGAGTCGGGTGAGGAAATTAGAAACTGTCTAGACTAGGTAACTGATCTTCCGCTCCTCTTCCTTTCTAGTGGATTAAATTTTCAAATTAGGTTTCAAATTTTGAGTAAATTAGGATGCAAATTGAGTAACTCGGTGTACGTGGGCTACCATTCATCGGGTCGCATATATGTGAGGTTATACGTGACTATGTAAAATACATGGTGCATATACTCATCCCTATACGCGTCTGTAAATGAATCAACCTGCATACAAGTCCGTAATCAATGATTTATATGGTTGCTAAATCAAAATTTGATTTTTATCTGGCAGGATGGTGCTAGAATGGAGGGAAAGGGAGCACAAGGAGGTAGATGTTGTTGTGGACAAAGATCTGAGGGCCCAAATGGGCTTGAAAAAATGCATATTGTACAAATTTTTGGCACCCAAAGGGATGAGGGCCCAGGTGAGGTTGCTTGAGATGCTTGTGGATTACTAGGATCCTGAGAGTGATAGCTTCAATCTCGATGGGAAAACATTGAGGACTGAAGTTGAGGATATATATTTTTTGACTAGGTTATCACATCAGGGTGAGGTGGTGAACCTCAAATCATAGGGATGTGGGAGCCTTATGAAGATAGAGGAGTACATGGATGCTCACTGTGTATCAGGGACCCCGAAGGTCAAGATTCAACCCCCCATCCAAGCGATAAACAATATCAGCCTCAAGATTGTTGTCCTCATGTTGACTAGGATCACAAGATCGACTTCGTTGCACCTGGCATTGATGCCACTCATGTTCTATGCGATAGAGTGCTTGAGACCCATAGTATATGATTGGTGTACCTCACTACTAGCTAATATGAAGAGCCAATTGATAGAGTGCAAACATGGTAGCAAGAGGAACTTTGGGTTTGCCTCTATCTTATGCATCTTTCTCTTTGAGTGGGTTCTAGGTTTGGGACCTAGAGTCGAGATTCTTCCGAGATGACCTCAAGATCCAGCCATGGCACGGTGGACTGAGGTAATGAGATGATAGAGGAAAGGTAGGGTTCCCACACCCTACAACGAGGATTTCTTCTACTAGTGGAGGCGACAAGTCATTTCTCTGGATGACTACCCCTATGCAGGGATCAACTTCAGAGGGGACCTTGACATGCCACTACCACCAGGGACTGCCTACGGGGACTTAAGTATGTCAAATGTTTTTAAATATTTCATTTTTTTGTATTTTTGTATAGTAAAACAAAAATATTTTTAGATGATGCTTAAGTACTAACTAGACATTTTTGTAACAAAGACGTGGGTCCACGACGGCCGGACGGGCTTCCCCGACATCAATGGAGGCACCAGAGGGATGAGGTGGTGGGAGACAAGCAAAGAGAGTCCTTCAAAATGTACAGGGAAACCTATCTTGTTTGACTCATAGGATTTCGATGGTTCAGATAGAGGATCTACCAGAAGCCATGCAACGAAAAGTGGTTGGTGTGCCCAGAGCTTGGGTGTGACTCTTCTGATGTCTCGCAAATGCCGTATTTTGTTATCATGACACACATTCGGCGTCATAGGCATAGATGTTTTGGATCTTGTATTATCGGTTGTATATGTGTATTGAAGGTGTTAGGCCCAATTTTGTACTATAATCATCATATTTTTTGAAATATATATAAAACATGGATCTTCGGATTTACTTATATTACAATGTGTACATTGATGAGATGGTTTTCTTTTCTTTAGTTATGTGACAAATGCCAATCTAAAACGAAATTAGAATAAGCATTGGATACATAATTAGAACTCCTAGGTATGTGATAATAAGTAATAAAATCAAATTGTCGATCTAAAAGACGTACCCATAGGAATCGTCGGAGTAAAGTAGGATCATGCATGTGGTAACTATCATTCAACTGAAATACTACTAATTGGGAATCTAGGTGAACCTCTAACGAGTGAATACCATGTGAGATAGAATCACACAAAAGTTCTATAACGATGCTATATTCAGCCACATTATTTGTGGATGGCCCTAGGCATATGTCACCTGAAGACACCAGTAGACCCTTGGGCGAGTAAATCACCCAAGTGGTGGAAGCCAAGTTTTGTGTATGACTATTGGATCCTTCTGTGAATCCTAAGTAGACCGAAGACTCCGTTGACATCTTCCAACCAAAGAAAACTCGATAAGAAATACCAAGACAAAAAAGAAAGGGAAAAGATATATACACTAAATTACATTAGTATAAAAAGTGTTTAGCACAATCTTAGGGCTCAAGACTAATATCTTTTCAAGTAAAGCCCATTCCTGGCCTCGGCCAACATATTCGCTTCATAATATTCTAACTCATATGATCCTTTTTCTAAGGCATGTCGCACATTATAGGGATTGTGCCACATGGGTTTAAACTTTCCTTCCCCCAACAACTCTTTGGATTGATCATATAAGAGGACCAAGTCACCCTCAACATACAACCAAGGACAAAAAGACTTATCGTACTAAACCTTAACATGTCTTTTGTTCACCTTGATAGTTGTATAGGCGTCTCGACGATGCTCGTCAAGACTCTCTAGGTGTACAAGGTGTCGCTCGAGATCTGAAGTGTCAGGTAGGAGCATGACTGCCAACTTAAGAGAAGGGATATCACATTCAATAGGTAAAATCAAATCCACACTGTGTACTTACTGGAACGGGGAAAATCTGGTAGCAGCCTTGACTGAGGTTCAGTATGCCCAGAGTGCGGGATACAACATAATGTGCCAATCAGACTTACTATGGCTGACAGGTTTTTTCAAAATGGTCTTGAGAGACTTGTTGACAACCACCACCTGTCCGTTTTCTGGGGGGCAATAATGGAAATAATGATCATGTTTAAACCCCAGCTTAGATGCTAGATCTTCCATCATTTCGTTCTGAAATTGATTGCCATGATCAGTGACAATCTCACTCGGGATATTGAACCGGGAGATAATTTGATTGAATACAAAGAAGACGACAGTCTTCCCGCTGGATTTAACTATAGGAATGGCTTCGACCCACTTAGTAAAGTATTCGATGACCATGATAATGTGTTGATTCCCCCAAGACAAAGTTGGGTTGAAATCCACAAAGTCCATCCCCCACTTGGTGAAGGGACCGACAATAATGACTGGGTGAAGAGGGGTTGGATGCGAGTTCATTTTCCAAGTGAACACCTAGTAGGGGTGACACTTCTTAACCACTTCAATACAATCTTTAAATGTAGATGGACAGAAATAAACGACTCACAAAATTTTATGGGTTGTTGCAAGCCCGGATAGATGACTACCATAAGCCCCACTGTGGCAATCATTTAGCATTGACTCGGCTTCCTCGTGAGTTAAAAAAAAAACATAGGATATTGTCTATGCCTCGGCAATACAAAGTGTCATCGACGATAGTGTAATTCTTAGTGTGGTATCATACATGCCACCAGTCATCTCACGAAATATGTTGAGGGAACTTCAAAGTTTGAATATAGAGAATGATGTCTCCATACCAGGGGTCGGAGGACGAGACCAAGAAAATGTGTTCATATACAAATGAATCAACATGGATAACATCCTCATCTAGTTGTGGAAAGTCAGATATTAACTCTATGAAGATGTTGTCCCTTTACCAAGTTTGAGGATCCTTGGTCATGTTTGACCTATTTTTGGGACTTCGACAGGCTATCGAAGGCGAAGCACAAGATGAAGTGGATATCATAGGATCTTGGCCCCTTTTAGTGCCCTTTTTGGGATTCAAGATTATGTAACGGGTATGGGAATGTCGACCCATGGGTTTACCCATGATTAGGCCTATTTTGTATGTATAAATAGATTCTAAGGCGATGTAGTGAGTATGAATGGCTAAGTTCTAGAGTTGGATCTGTGTGATCAAGAGTTGTAAGTGATTTTTTCATACTGGGTGAGGCTTACAAGGCTAGTGCAAGTAATTTTAAGAGACTATGTGAAGGCTTGGGGCTATAACCTAGTAAGAAGAAGGAGGATCTGGCGGAGAGAACAAAAATCTCATGTCTTCTGCGGAGGATAACTTGGATGCTATGTGTCTGTAAGAAGCTTGACCATAGATAATAAAAAAGACAAAGAATTGGTGAGCGTAGCCCTAGGGTGGGAGTGAACCGCGTACATGTTGTGTTGCTATGCTTTGTGCGATGTGTTGATGTGTTTATATGTTAATGTGATTAGTGCTTTAATATAGATGAATGATTTTTTGATGATCAGTACTTAATGATATGGGTGGATGTTGGATATGACTTAGATACATGTTCTTAGTGCTTGAATCTGCTAGATATGATCTGTTTCTTCATGCTAAGTTCTTCTAGATGCTAGATCTGAATAAGTACTATGATACTTTGAATTAGGGTTCAACTGCGCTATAACTAAGATTGGATATTGATGAATGTTAACTACTGAGTGCTCTATTAAGTGTTAGAATCATAGATCTGTGTCCCAACTAAGGTTGCAGACAACTGAGTCTTGTAACCACCCCTACCTCTACCTTGGGTGAGACTTCATTTGCTTCGCAGGTTTTGTCGAAAGGGCATGTAGTTAGGGTTTTGTTAGTGCATTGTTGTAGCGTTGAACCTTGGGTATGCCCCTGTGCCAACAAATGGTTCTGTTGTCGGGACCTAACACTGTGATTGCTAGGAACTGAGGAAAAAGAATCTTTGTGCGAAGATATGACCTGAAATTGTGAAATCTCTATGCATAGATCTGTTGCTCTAGTGCGTAATATTCTACCTGATCTATGAAGCTATGTGCCAAGAAGGGTCATATCTGAAGAGAAGAGGTAAGATATGCAACCTTTGTGCTTTGATAGAGGTAAGAATAGTGAAAAATTTTAGATCTGGAATCTTTGTTCTCCGCTGAAGATAAGATTAGTGGAAATTTTTGTTTCTAAAGTATGGATCTAGGTATGTTTGATAAGATTCATCCTAGCTTGAAAACTAGGGCACTAGTAGATGAAAGAAGATTTGATATGAGTAGATCTGATAAGAATAGTGAAAGATATGTTATACCTATGCATAGAGAGAATGTTTGGACTAACAAATGGATGCAGGATCCTAGAAAGAATTTTTTGCAGGTTAGCTACCATGATCCTAGTGCGCAGTACAGGAAAGGTTGGGGATCATTTAAGAGAAAGAGATGATTAACCCTTTGTTAAAGTTGCAAAAGACCGGGAAATCTGGCTAAGGAATGCCCTGGTAGAGACCTAGTTGCTTCTATTGAAAAGTTATGGACCATGAAGTTTTGGATTGCCCTAGAATTATTGTGTTGGCAGCCATACATGATTTTTTGCCTTTTAAAAATGACAAATAAACAATTCTTGTAGCTGCCTATGCTTCGTCATGTAAATATTTGAAGGTGACTTTTAAATTGTAAAAATGATTTTTTTACTATTCCTAATATTTTTATTTTTGCGTTTTTATACTTCATTCATGACTGAAAGCATGAATGAAGTATTAAAAACTTCAAATCTTATTTTAATTCAATAAGGCTTGGTCTTCAAAGGTTCAATATGCTTTAAACCTCTTCTATTGAGGGTTTTTTTTTGCTTTGAACTCATAAAGGAAACACTTGTTTTAATACTGTCCTTGGATTGAAACTTATACCTTGATACTTTGTATGCCAAAAATCAATTAACAAATAGACTATAGGTGGGTTTCATTTAAATATTCATGGTAAGTCAACTTTGGTTTTAATTCTCTATAGGCTTTTGGTTTGTAAAGAACATCCTCTCCTAACCTTAGCATCTTGACTTAACCCTATATATTTGTTGAGATTCAAACACACTTGATCGTATCCTATACTCCGTCTGAAGTGGTAGTTTGAATCGACAGATCCATCATTCCAAGTTAAAGTTTTGAGTTATGCTCTGTACCCAGGGCATTCATTACCTTAAAAGACCGATTTTCATGGTTTGAAACCCCTTATGCTCACATTATGGTTGCACTAGGGTAACTTATAACTTAATCCTTTGTTAGGCCTAGGATTTCCTTTGTTGTTGCTCCCCTTTATACTCACAACAAGTTCGGGTTGCCTTTGTGACTGTCTGTTTAATCCCGTTTTTGCCTGCAAGAGACACATTTTTGCGGGAGTGTTTCTGAGCAAACCGTGAAGAATTAGATCACACCCTTGAAAACCCAGAATGAAAATGTGCCCATTTACTTTCACCGTGAGACGATTCTTCAAAAATGATACAGTTTCATAGGTAAATCTCATCCTTTGGAGGGAAAAATCTCATAATTTCTTTGTGGTTGAGGTAAGCATTTTTGGTTTGTTTTGCTCAGAGATTCAAGCTTGTTATGGGTTTGGATAGGGTTCAAGATTATATGCTTTTATATCTGTTATGATTCTGCATAAAATGATTAATCTTTATCAAAAATGGAATTTTAACCCACTGTCAGATCTTTTTCACCTTAAGCATTATCCAGATTAGGGATACTTGGGAAGTTTGCCTCTACATTTCATAATAAATCTCAGCCCCTATATAGCTAACCATGCTATCAAATACCTATTTTTTTATCCACAAAAGACAAAGCTATCACAGATCTATTCTCTGTTGCAGTTCAAAACCCCTTTGGAAAAAATGCCATGGTCTATTTTCATGCATTGAAGGAGATTTTTTTAGATGTGATAAAGAATAGGACTTTAATGCCCCTACTGTTGACCCATTTTTTGATATGGTTCACCAACCAATTGTCAATAAATACCACATGCATAAGGAGAGTAATTCAGATTTTAAATTGGTAAACAAGAGGATTGAGCACTTTAATAAAATGATCGTTAAAAAAGAAACAACCCAACAAATTCCACTATCACGAATTCAGATGCTCCTTGGTCAAATGCCTGAAATAGCAAATAGATGTTATGTTTTTTGATTTTCTTCTTTTTTGAAAATAAAATAGATTAGATTTTGTTTTTTTTTAATTTTAATTTTTACTATTTTAACTAGCTACAAAAACCCGTAGCTTATCTTTTTTTTTTTAAATTAGTTTGAATTCAAGTCATTTTTAAATAAAAATTAGTAATTAGTTATTAATAATTCTCTAGCATTGCTCTCATTTAGTTTTTTCAGGGTAGAATGTATCTGATGTTGAGATAATGGGATGGAGCATGCTGGACTTAGTTGATTTGTTATCTCTTTATGCTTATTTTGTATTTGGATAAAAACTTTCATAGATTCTGGAAGATATAATAGATTATGAGAGTTTTCAGGCCTCCTATATTTGTAAAGTTTCATATATTTTTGAGATCTACTCCTATATTAGAAGATAGGAAGTTAATCTTCCATAAACTCTTTAAATACTCTGTACTTTGTAATGAAAACCATCCTCGCCTGGGGCAGAAGATGGATGATTAATTTACAGACTTTAATGGAACAACAATACACATTTCGGCTTTAGGTTCTTGTGTATGGTGTCTTCATTTACGTTTTGTTTATCATGATATGATAATATGTTTTGATAGCTTTAGTCTTCATTATTTATTATGTTTTTGGATAATTCCTTTATAAATGTTGTCCATAAATGATGCTTCATATATTAATCGTGTGATCGTCTATTTATCTTCAATTACATGATTTCTCCTTAATTTTCGTTGAAAGATTAAATGCAATGTTATTGCTAACATATTTTTCTTAATGTAGTTTCTTACAATCATGAGATCACATTAACTATTTGTATCACCCTTTCTGTTGTTAAAATTCAATTGTCAACACAAGTGTTCTGCATTTATTTAGAACAGATTTAAAGTTCTTTGTAGGTTTTCCTCTTGGCCAAGGTGGTTGGATGTTCTCTTATTGTACAGATGTTTGGATGCATATCATTAGCTCGCTAACAGGTTAGCTCATTTACATTTTTCTGGTATTTGTTTATCACTGAAATTCAAACGTATGGTTTGGATTTTGACTATCCATACATTTCCATTTCATAGAATTTTCTTTTATTAGTTTAAGACTTATAAAGGAAAAATAAAACAATATTTTTATGTGCTTTCCTTATCTACTTCTTCAAAATAGTCATTTCACATTGAGTTTCGTAAGTTTAGATTAAAACTTGTATCTTGTAAATAATGTCCATAAATAAGAGTTATCTATCTTTTATTTAAATACATCTACTATAGTTACGTTAGAGCATATATATATAGTGTTTAGTAATTAGATAGTTATTTCTTTCTTTTATTTTGTTTCTTTTAGGATTTTTAGATTGGCTAATGCAGTCATTAAACCCGTCAGAAAGAGTTATACCAAATGGATTGGGTTACTTAGACAACCCAAGAACAGACTCATTCTTCCAATTGACGGACGATCAATTTCGCCCGTCAGCAAATGGCGCTAGAAGGAGGGCATGACTGACAAGATGGCCTTGTAGGAGCCTTTATTTCAAATGTATTCAATTTTCCCATGGATCCCCAAATCACTGTGTTGGAACATGCTTTCCACTTCTCACTACCAGTTATTCCCAATAAGATAGCTAACCTCTTTTCAGAACTCACCTTTGATGGTGAAGGGAACACATCTGCAGTAGATCATATTTCTAAATTTCTTTATAAATTTTTAAGACATAAGATCATTGATCCTAATGTCACATGCATATTGTTCACCCTCACTTTCCGAGGTTGGGTTAGATGTTGGTTTGAATCTTTTTCAGGCTAATTCTATTCATTCTTTTTCTGAGTTTATAATTGAGTTTTTATCATATTTTAGCAACTATGATTATGATGAATTAAGTGAAGAATTAAGTTGCTTGAGGAAAGAAAATGGTGAATCACTCAATGATTTTGCAATTAGGTTTATTCATGTTTGTACTAGATTCCCGTTGAAATAAATGTCACTTATTAATGAATGGTTTGAATATCTCATTTCTCTCTCAGACAAGCAAGATCAATTAATTGTTAACCAATCTGAATTGAGCACTAACACTCAATCTCAAGATGGTTCAAATTTTGATGTTGATCTTGAAGATTTTGAAACACCCCAATTTTTGTCAATTTCTTTCATTTTGGAAAATCATGAGCAACATCAGCTTTTACAAAATGCAATTGTCACCTCTAATCATTCTTTTTCAACGATGTATCCTCCTATCGAAGAAGGAACCTTGACTTTAAATGACGACCATTGTCACACTCTCATAGATTTTATATATGTTTCTAAAGTAAGGGAGGCTGAGTGTAAACTTGATAATCATGTGGACGGTAAATCTTCCCCTAATTTAGTTGAAAAGATCCATGATCAATCAATGGGAGACAAAATCATTAGGCAATCTTCTATCTCTAGTGATTTGCTTTCAATTTTTCCCTTACACAGTGAACCAAATGATCTCTTAGAAACTGTCTCGTATTCTTTGAAAGAGAATACAACAGAGGTTGATCAGTTTATACAAGGATAAGGGACAAAACTAGATTTCGAAACACATATACCTATCATTTCAAGAGATGCATTTCATCTCCTTAATTCTTCTACATATTATTCCGTGTGCCTTGATATTTTTTATCCTAATGTTGTGTGATTGCATGTTCCATATTACCTTGGAGAGAATTCAACATTATATAATTAGGTACAAAGAGATCACCGAATAGAAGATAAAGAGGGAAATAATTCTGTCCATGAACATATTAATTTTTATTCTCATCAATTATCTGTGGGTAAATCAAGAAATGATTTGAAAGAATCACGAATTGCATCTTCCATTGATACATCCCAATTTGTGTTTTCAGAAGGATTTAAATTTTTCCATGATCAATTATTTGAGGTTGAAAAATATAATCGGCCAAATATTACTACCAATGATGTTTTATTGGTCGTTCCATATAGTTCAATTCAAATAGTTAACCTTGAAATATCTAAGCTCAATGGAAAGTTTTAAGAGAATGAAACACTTATTTTCAAATCAAGAATCATGATAAGTTCTCTCTCTCTTGGTCCAACCTTTCTATAAGATTCTTTCCTTGATAGTCTAATACTTTATTCTCACCAGGAATATTGATCACATGTGAATTCTTTCGAACAATCCCATGTCAGTAGTTGCATGTATCATGATAGTATTGCAGATTGGTTGGAGTATTCATATCTCGAAAATTTTCCACGGAATGGTAAGATTATCTTCACTTTATTTAGAGATCAAGGAGGTAACTTAACACACTCATTTTATATGCTTCAGATGGAGAAAATATGGAATGAAAAGAAAATTGTCAAGAGGATGGGGCATTTCGGTTTAGGTCGATGGTTATGTTAGGCCCCCATAACTCTCACAACCTTCATAATCTCATTCTTTCATATTTTTGTAACCCATATAATGACAAAATTGCCAAATGGCTGGAGGATTCATACAACAAGAACGTTCAAGGGAATGGTAAGATCATGCTTGCCTTGTTTTTAAGTGATGATGATAAAGGTGAGTATGATATATTTTTGTCATTTTTCGATATACTACCATTCTTGTTAGTAATATGTGATTTTGTTTCTATTGTAGGATTGAAGTTACTCTGATGGCTACATTGGAAGCATGACTTCACGTAGTATTCTGATTTGTTTAGTAGTTAGAGTAGGTTCTCTTTTAGTTATATTTCTCACTGTTTCTCTTTGTATTAATGCAGTCATGAACACAATTGGGCGCACCAAGAGAATCATAATACGACTACTGCCAGGGAAGACCTCTTGATCCTTTTCTCTCTGCTTTTCGTTGAATATTTCTTTTCAAAGCCGTAGTATTATTATGAAAATTTTAAATGGAAAGTAAAGAGATAAATAAATCTGAATTGTAAATTCAACCCCGACCCAAGGTACCACGAGTAGGACTTCTTTCACATCGATGAGGATTTTTCTATTTTCTTTCAATTTCTAAAGAGATTTTGTGTGATGTTTTCAGATCCATCTTTGTACATATTTTTTCTGTTTTGATTTATTTTTGTTATCTAGATTTTGGTTATTTTCATTTTGTTTGTTTTCACTTCTTTTTGGTTAAATTTATGTCTGTGTCACCTTTTAGTCCCTGGAAGGGAGCTATAATGCATCATTATGAAGTGATTGTTAAGGTCCTCTCAAGAGAATCAATGATGTGAATTGTTGAAACACAGACTAGCTAAAGAAATTTTATGTTTGAAACCGATTTCCTGGTCTCACTTTATAATCATGAGCAAACACGATCATCTTTAAATCTTTTTACGATGTCCCAAATTTTAAAGAAAGAAACTCAAGTATGCCTTCCTGTCCTTGAAAAATTCATTTCATCTAGAAACTTACATCAGATCATAATGAAGGTGACTAAGAAAAAATTAAAGGCTGGAAAATAACAAGTGTTCTAAAAACTGGAATTTTCAGCATCACCCCGCTCTTCTGAATATCTTTAAATTTATATCACATTGTGAATAATTTCTCGAGAGTTGTGGGAAGTGTTTGTAAACCCATCGGGATACTGAACAGGTCTGCTGACAGTGGGTAAATGCATGCATGATGCCAGGACAACTTCGTCGAGGTACTGAACAGACCCGCTGGCAACGAAGCAATGTCGGGTTCAAGAAAATTCTCAGGTATAAATTTTTATATTGGTCATAAGCATCCTTCATTTTGAATTGAAATTTCATGGACAGGGTAGAGGTGTCAGAGTGGGTTAGTTGACATCCCTGCTGAGGATATGGATGCCTGCTAGCAGCAGTGGCCCTGTCAACAGTATCGAAGCCATTGACTTGAACATCGTTGCTCTCATAGTTAAAATTTGTCACCGGATTTCATTTGAATAGGAAGATATCTGAAGCTAGACTGTGTAATGATTGTTGAGATGCTTGATGTCCTTCAACTATGCTTGGATCTGTAATCATTCTAAGAATCCCTAACATGAACTTTTCGGTGACACATAGATAATTGCTTCTCCCAGTAAGTCTCCATTGTTGGCAGCTATACATGATTTTTTGCCTTTTAAAAATGACAAATAAACAATTTCTGTAGCTGCCTAAGCTTTGTCATGTAAATATTTGAAGGTGACTTTTAAATTCTAAAAATGATGTTTTGATTATTCCTAATATTTTTATTTTTGTGTTTTTATACTTCATTCATGACTGAAAGCATGAATGAAGTATTAAAAAATTCAAATCATATTTTAATTCAATAAGGCTTGGTCTTGAAAGGTTCAATATGCTTTAAACCTCTTCTACTGAGGGCTTTTTTTTTCTTTGAACTCATAAAGGAAACACTTTTTTTAAGAATGTCCTTGGATTGAAAGTTATACCTTGATACTTTGTATGCCAAGAATCGATTAACAAATAGACTATAGGTGGGTTTCATTTAAAGATTCATGGTAAGTCAACTTTGGTTTTAATTCTCGATAGGATTTTGGTTTGTAAAGAACATCCTCTCCTAACGTTAGCATCTTGACTTCACCCTCTATATTTGTTGATATTCAAACACACATGGTCGTATCCTGTACTCTATTTGAGGTGGCAGTTTGAATCGACAGATCCATCATTCCAAGTTAAAGTTTTGAGTTATGTTCTATACCCAGGGCATTCATTACCTAAAACGACCGGTTTTCATGGTTTGAAACCCCTTATGCTCACATTCTGGTTGCGCTAGGGTAACTTCTACCTTAATCCTTTGTTAGGCCCAAAATTTCCTCTGTTTCTACTCCCCTTTATACTCACAACAAGTTCTGGTCGCCTTTGTGACTGTCTGTTCAATCCTGTTTTTTCATGCCAAAGACACATTTTTGCAGGAGTGTTTCTGAGAAAACCGTAATGAATTATATCAAACCCTTGAAAACCCAGAACGAAAATGAGCCCATTTACTTCCAATGCAAGAAGATTCTTCAAAAACGATATAGTTTCATAGGTACATTTCTTCCTTTGGAAGGAAAAATCTCATAATTTCTTTGTGGCTGAGGTAAGCGTTTTTGGTTTGTTTTGCTCAAAGATTCAAGCCTGTTATGGGTTTGGCTAGGGTTCAAGATTATATTCTTTTATATCTACTATGATTCTACATAAAATGATTAATCTTTAACAAAAACAGAAGTTTAACCCACTGTCAGATCTTTTTCACCTTGAGCATTATCGAGATTGGGGATACATGGGAAGTTTGTCTGTATATTAACGATTTCACCTCACCCGAGAACATAGTAGATTCACCTTTTCATTTCATAATAAACCCCAGCCCCCAGATAGATAACCATGCTATCAAATACCTGTGTGTTTATCCACAAAAGACCAAGCTATAACAGATCTATTCTCTGCTACAGTTCAAAACCCCTTGGGCAAAAATGCCATCATCTATTTTCATGCATTGAAGGAGATTTTTTAGATGTGATAAAGAACGGGACTTTCATGCCCCTACTGTTAAGCCATTTTATGATATGGTTCACCAACCAATTGTCAAGAAATACAACAGGCATAAGGAGAGTAATTCATATTTTAAACTGGTAAACAAGAGGATTAACACTTTAATAAAATGATCAATAAAAAAGAAACAACCCAACAAATTCCACTATCATGAATTCAGATGCTCCTTGGTCAAATGGCTGAAATAGAAAATAGTTGTTATGTTTTTTTATTTGCTTCTGTTTTGAAAATAAAATAGATTAGATTTTATTTCTTTTTAATTTTGATTTTTACTATTTTAACTAGCTACAAAAACCTGTAGCTTATCTTTTTTTTTTTTATTAAACTAGTTTGAATTCAAGTCATTTTTAAATAAAAATTAGTAATTAGTTATTAATAATAATCTAACATTGCTCTAATTTAGTTTTTTCAGGGCATAATGTATCTGATATTGAGATAATAGGATGGAGCATGCTGGACTTAGTTGATTTGTTATCTCTTTATGCTTATTTTGTATTTGGATAAAAACTTTCATAGATTCTGGAAGATATGGTAGATTATGAGAGTTTTCAGGCCTCCTACATTTGTAAAGTTTTAGATATTTTTGAGATCTACTCCTATCTTAGAAGATAGGAAGTTAATATTCCATAAACTCTTTAAATACTCTGTACTTTGTAATGAAAACCATCCTCGCCTGGGGTAGAAGATGGATGATTAATTTACAAACTTTAATGGAACAACAATACACATTTCGTCTTTAACTTCTTGTGGATGGTGTCTTCATCTAAGTTTTTTTTATCCTAATATGATAATAGGTTTTGATAGCTTTAGTCTTCATGATTTATTATGTTTTGGGATAATTCCTTTATAAATGTTGTCCATAAATGATGTTTCATATATTAATCGCGTGATCATCTATTCAGCTTCAATTACAGGATTTCTCCTTAATTTTCATTGAAAGATTAAATGCAATGTTATTGCTAACATATTTTTCTTAATGTAATTTCTTGCAATCATGAGATCATAGTAACTATTTGTATCACCCTTTATGTTGTTAAAATTCAACTACCAACTCAATTGTTTTGCATTTATTCATAATAGATTTAAGGTTCATTGCAGGTTTTCCTCTTGGACAAGGTGATTGGATGTTCTCTAATCGTACAGATGTTTGGATGCATATCATTAGCTCGCTAACAAGTTAGCTCATTTGCATTTTTCTGCTATTTGTTTATCACTGAAATTTGAACGTATGGTTTGGCTTTTGACTATCCATACGTTTCCATTTCATAGCATTTTCTTTTATTAGTTTAAGACTTATAAAGGAAAAAATAAATAAAAAATTATGTGTTTTCTTTATCTGCTTCTTCAAAGTAGTCATTTTCACATTGAGTTTAGTAAGTTTAGATTAAAACTTGTAGCTTGTAAATAATGTCCATAAATAAAAGTTATCTATCTTTTGTTTACATACATCTACTACAGTTACATTAGAGCACATGTACATATATATATAGTGTTTAGTAATTAGATAGTTATTTTTTTCTTTTATTTTGCTTCTTTTAGGATTTTTAGATTGGCTAACAGAGCCATTAAACCCGTCAGAACAAGTTATACCAAACGTCTTGGGTTACTTAGACAACCTCGGACTGGACTCGTTCTTCCAATTGACGGACGGTCAATTTCGCCCGTCAACAGATTGCTAAGGTTGAAAGGATGAATATGAGACAAGAAAACCACGAGAAAGGTCAAGCAACTGATATTATGAAAGAACCCCAGAAAGAATCAGAAAAAGTATTGCTACAGATGAAAGAAACCCTGAATGACCACCACCATATCATCTTATAGGTGATATTTAAAGAAAAAGAATGCATTGAAGTAAGAATAGGAGACTTCAACATTGACTGTATTCTGGATGAGGAAACATAGGTGAATATTATGATAGAAAGAACTTGGGAAATTCTATGAAATCCTGCCATAATTCCTTCATTGGGAGGAATAGGGTTATTTAGAGGAAAGATGATAAACCTATGTGGAAAGCTCACCCAGATATCTATGAATGCCAATGGAACTTCGACAGAGGAAGAATTTGAAGTTGTCAAATTTATTGAAAATAACGCTCCATTTGCTATGTTACTAGGGAAACCTTGGATTGAAGGAGATCAGGACAGAAGAAAAGAAGAATAAATCCTAGAGCAGAAGAAGCAAGACTTGAAATATTTCATGACTAGGAGGATCGCACACTTGATTGAAGAATAGGAGAACTGAGCAAAGCTACTTAAAACTAGAGACTTGGATGTCGAAGTAGGAAGAACACTAGAATACCCATAGAAGACTGAAGTACCTATTCCATATATATATGAAGTATTACCCTTGATTTCTAGGAAAGAATCTCAACAACGCGAAGTTACTCTAACAAAATAAGATATGAATCAGAATGGAAAAAGGAATTCTGAGATGAAGCTCACCAGAAAGAAGGCTATAAAACTAAGTAAGAAGAGAGTTAAAATCGAAAAGTTACAAAAGCTTCTAGAGGGAACTTCGTAGAAGGAAAATTTGCAAAATTGGAACTTCGTCAGGATATCAGAACAATGTCACATGGCACCTCACCATGGCGAAGTAATATATCCATTGGGGATAGTATAACCATTAGACCGGTGGCTTGAACGGGTAGAAAGGCATTTATGATCAGAAATTTTTCCACCAGACCATTGGGACTGTGCCATAATATACAGGATTGAGTTAATGAAGGCTTCTCACCCATTACAAGAGATTTGTTTCCAAGTTATCTATTTATCTCATCGCGCCATGCAATGAGAACACTTTTTCTAACCATGAATCTGAGTCCGCAGACTAGTTTATTTCGTACAGTGATCATCACAGTATTACTATTCATCCCATTGCATTGAGAAGTTACTCTTCAAACCTGAGATATTAAACTACTAGCGTTCATGTCGAACGAGCTTAGCGCTGCAGAGAATATTGTCGAAGAAGTTCTTCTTGACCTGATGACTGAAAGAGTAATGTCTAAAAGAGAAATGTTTGCAAGTATTCAAGCGCCATTGATGAGAGGAGTGAAAGCCTCTCTGTCGACTTCTTATGGATCCGGATCATCCCAACCATTAGTGGAAAAGAGAACCAAACATAAAGATGACCTAGTAAATGCGAAGTTGATCCCGTCCATATTTCTCGACTACATCCCACCTCTGGCTGGCGTGGTGAGTTGAGATAGTGTGCCAAGAGATTTCGAGTACTCCGTGATTACTGCGTACCTCCCGAGGGGGATACGCACATTTCAAGTGCAGCAGGACAAGATCGCAGCGTTGAAGTTCAGTGACTTCAACCTCAGAGATCGCAAGAACTATATAACACACTACAAAGTTTTTGACCCCTGATGAAGTTCTGCGTAGATCGATGCTTCATCTACATAACAGTGTGAGCCGATGAAAATAAGGAGTAGCTTTAGTTGTACTACAAACTCACGGAAGAGGACCTTGAGAAGATAACCAAGGACTGGTTCGTAGACCTTCTTATTCCAACAGACCCTACAGAGATGTCTGACCCTGATAGCCCAGAAACCACACATAAAGAGCATGATACACTTGGGCCCAACATAACGAAGAAGACCAAAGAGGTCTAAGATTTAAGAAGTGCCTCAAGAAAGACTACTTCAGTATCACCTGACCGAGGGGGTGATGATGAAGTAGAAGAACTAAATGGAAAAGGAGCTAAACAGAAGCCAGGCAAAGTGACACCGCCCAGAGACAAGGTTGATCCCCTGAAGAAGAGGAAGGTTTCTCCCCTGAAACCTTCTTCACAAAAGAAATTGAAAGCCACCGTGACCAATATGAAGACTATGCTTACTGCCAATTATTTTGACTTCATCATCACATCTCTAAATGACGCTTCGCTGGAAATTGTGGAGAAAAAAGAAGCCAAGCAGGAGGAAATGTATGATAGAATTGAGGTCGAACTCTGAGGGGTACAGTAGGACCTTCAGTCCAGCTTCCCAGTCTCTGTTGCGCCCTTTTCATTAGGAGAACTAGAGTTGGGAGATGAGCCATCCCAACTCCACCCACTAGTTGATGCAGTCGGAGGCCGCCTTCGTCGTGCTCAAGAAGAAACAGAAAAATCCACCTAGGCCTTGAAGCAAGTGCAAGGCGTAATCGTCGAACAATGCAGAGTTGCAGAATAGGAGAAGGTTTCTCTCCAGGCAAAGTTTGAAGAAGAGAAAGCCCAAATGCAATAAGAAAAGGAACAATTGCTCGCAGAGAAAATCGAAGTGAAATAAGAAGTCAACAGATAACTCCTCTCTATGATAGTATTAGAGCCACAAGAAGAAGACCGAGTCACACACCAAGTAGAGAAGTTTGTGGAATTTATCTAGCAGATAAGGCAACAAATAACAAACTTAGAGCTCCGCACAGTGCGCAGCACCCCACAAGATGTGAGGGACCAAAGAGAATCAACTTCTCAAAGAACAATTGATATAATAAAGGCCCTTGCCATGGAATGCAAGAAACTCATTGATCGCAGTGCCCAGACCTATGAGAAAATCACTGAGAATCCAAAATTTAAGTCACTGGAGTCACAACTCCAAGAGGAAAAGTATCAAGTAGATCCATTAAAGTATCAATTAGATCCCCTTTAAACCTTGAAGTTGTTGAATAGTACGTGGGGGAGGCAAACAAAGTATTGCCCCAACCTTTAACGGATCTACCATGATCCCTGTCTCGGAAACTAGAAATCCCAAAATACAGTCAGAACTAATGCAAAAGATGCACTTATGAGGGTTCAACCACATTCTATAGTAATGAAATCTTTCAAAAACAAGATGAATGTGTGTAGTATGATCCTCTCTCTTACGAGAGTGAGAAATAATATCGTCAAGGTAAGCTTCCACTATATTCTTAAGATCACAGAATGTGAAGGTCATAACATGTTGGAAAGTTGCTACGACGTTTTTAAGGCTGAAAGGCATTTTCCAGTATGCGAAGGTACCCTAAGGACAAATAAATGTCATCTTGTTTTGATCCTGGGGTCTAATTTGAATTTGGTTATACCCTGAAAATTCATCCATAAAAGAAAACACTTCGTATTTGACACACTCGTCGAGGATCTGACCGATGAAATGTGTCGGGAAGTTGTCTTTAGGACATGCTTTGTTCAGGTCACGAAATTCCATGCATACACGGATGGTTCATTTCTTCTTATTCACAGGAATGAGATTGGATACCCATTCAGTCAAGGGAACTGGGTAGATCAATCCAACATTAATTAGCTTCTCCACCTATGCCTTAATGGTGGTGGCCTTCCAGGGATTGATAGCTATAAGACATTGTCGAACATGTTTAGCATTCAGATAAGTTCTAATATCATGCTCAAAAATAGGAGGGCCGATTCCTGGCATATCTTCATATGAACAAGCAAATACATCTCGAAATTCCTTGAAGAGTTCAGTGTAGATCAGGATTTATTTCGGCGAACAATCCACACCGATATATACGTTTTCAATATTTCCAAGGATACAAGAGATATCGATCATGAGGGTAGGAGAGATACTTGACATATTTCCTTTGGCATAAATTACATGTGTATCAAGTGGAACTATTGCAGAACCGACTATCTCACTCAACGTAGATCGAAAATCATCTTGTTTGATTCTTTCAAGCTCTGGGAGAAAGTAAGAGCGATGATGCATATCATCCCAAGGTTTTTCGGAACCACTCATGGCTTCGATGATGGTTTCATATGAGGGAAATGTTTCATCAAGGAATTCATGTGAATAAGACAATGAAGTGGCCCAGACGGGCCTAATAAAAGGATCCTCCTCATCCATCGACGAGATAACAAGATCAGGATCGATGGTAGAGTCAAGAACAACTTGATACGTAATGTTCGTTTTCGATAGTCGCATGGTCATTCCATCAAGTCACTGTCCTTCAAAAGACGAGGTCGAGGAAGGTAGGGTCCAAGGATCACTAAAATAATAAGTACGGAAAGATATGGACCTCTCTATTGAAACGAACCTAGTGGACATGGCGTAAACATGGTGAATCGGTGCCATGAATTTGAAAGTACACATAAGGAAAGAATACAGTCTGAGACTGATATTCTCAGTTGTCGGCTGAGAATTGTCGATCATAGGGATTGACGGTCCAATAGATGCATTGGAACTATCATGCACAAAGGATAATTGGTCAATCGTCACGATATTCCCATCATGAGGGAAACAAAGAGTATGGAAAACAGATGATACAAGGAAAGTCATAACATAGGTCCAATTGTGTCCTAGTAATAAGTTATAATCAAGAGGCACATCAACTACCTCAACTTCCACTTCTATCGTCTTCCCACACAACTAGACTAGAAAGGTAGGAACAATACCATGAGGGCAGAAGGAATGACTGTCAAAATAAGTCAACATGTTCGACAATTTAGAAAGAGTCGGAGAATTGAGAGCCTTCCAATAGATCAGGGACATCATAGATGTAGCAGTGCCTTCATCAACAATTTCATGTTTGATGGTATACTTTGAGTACCCCACGTGGATTTGGAATGTCGCATGGTAAGGAAAGAGAGGCTTCACATCTGTGACATCAAACTTGATAAATTTTGAGCCACTGGGTTCTGGAGCTCCTAACGTAGATAGAAAGACATTCTTGTGTGAAGGATATGTCTAGAGTACCTCCAAAGCTGACATCGCACAAGGGGTCTAACCCAGATCCTCAACAATAGAGTAGTTCTAGGAAGATCTAGCATTTGGATTGTGGGTAGAGCACTTGAGTACTCCACTCGGAATACAAGGTGGTGGCTTTGGTTTTTCAATTTGTAAGTCATCTCTAGAGGAGGAGGAGGAGATTCTAGACAAGGTATAGCATGTGAAGAGCTATAATCGTGATATCAAGTGACTACATGAACTTTAGCACCAACCATATTGATACACAAATGGTCACCATCTTACAATGGTGGGTTTTGACTCCCACCAGCTGCATTCCCAACGTTTGATGAGCTCGAGGCCATGTGTTGGTTATGTGGGAAAGGATTCATCAACACGGTGGGTGGTAGAGATAATAGCCTCGCAGATTCTGCAAGTTTGGGGAATAAATGAGTAAGGTGATCATCCGTACAAAGATTACAGGGAAATTTCACCTTACATATTTTTTTCTTTCTCTCTCCAACATTATTATTCATCTTCTAATTATTACCATTGTCCTTGGCTTTATTATTATTTTTCCCACCCTTATGATTATTATTACATCCTTTCTTCTTATTCTCACATGGTTGTTGGTTATCATTTGGGTCGTTTGACGATTGCACAGAATGTACATTCTTCGAATGAGTGGGAATGGAAGACATAGACAAAGCTGGCCCTCCTGCAGACTAGTTTAGAGACAACTCTTTCAAATGGATTATCACCGAGTCTACGGATTTTACATTGGCATATCCTACAATTCCATCAGCATGAGGTCCGAGAATTTTTCTATGGTCGTAGTTTGACCGCAGTGCGTCCGGAAGAAGGTGGTATAACATCCCAGATTGATCGTATATACGATCTAATTGTTGGTCTTTGAAGATCTCTTCTTCCTCAGTGGTAACCCCGGATGTAGAAACATCCTTCGAGATAGGAGGCTGCAAAGACTTAAGGAACCATTCTAAAAGAAATGACAAGGTTATGGAGGTATTAATCAACCTCTTTCGTCTATGCCACTCCTAGATATGATCCGAGATATGAGTGGTTGTGTCCTGGCGTAAATTCAACAGAAGTTCTAGGCCAACATTGTAACAAATAGACAATTGGAAGTGGTTAAGGAATACCAACACCATCTGACTAAAGGTCCCATATACCCCCCTAGGTAGCTCGATATACCATTTCGCAGCGACCCCAATGAGGGTGGGTTGAAATAATCTTAATCAAATGGAATTGTCATTAAGGAAATTCAAGGAGAACCATAGGTGAAAGGTAGTAAAGTGATCACCATGATCCTCCATTCTTACCTTCAAATTTAGGAATGTCCGAAGGAATCTTGGTGGGGACAGGGGGCCATGTAGGATCACGACACATAGTGTAACAACCCTAGTTGAATATATGCTTAGGGATTATTAAGTAAAAATTAATTAGATAATTAATTGTCCTAATATAGTTTTAATTAAACAATGATTAGCATTAATAATATTAATTAAATATTAATTTATTAATTAATTGTTTATAACTTTTGATTAATTAATTAATTAATTAATTACATATCACATTCAATGACATGGGTAATAAATTAAGGGGGCTTAATAATTTTAATTTATTTAATTAATTGCTTTACGTATACGGGAGGGGATAAGAAACATTAAATGGAGGGGATAGGATAATAAATAAAGGGATAAGGTAATAAAGGAGGGACAAGGAAATTAATGAGGGGGAAGAGAGTCAGTGAAAGGGGGATATGATGGGAGGAGCCTTATGGAAGGAGGATGATCATTTTTGGGCAGGGAAGCATTTTGGAGAGGAGACGAGAGTTCTAGTTTCTTTTCTTGGATTTTTTGGTTCTGTAGTAGAGTTCTGCAGTCTTTGAGTATCATTGCAGGGGGCACCGGGTTGCTAGGGGTTTTGGGCACGGGGGCCAGGATTCATTTCGGTTTCCTGGAGCTAGGGAGCCAAACAGGCTACTCCTAGCTGGATGGGAGGTTAGTCGGTTTGGGAAGAGTTGGTCAGTGCATCAGGCAATAGCAAGGCAACAACAAGGCAGCATGGAAGGGACAATCATATCGGCATAAATTAGCATCATAAGCAGGTAATTTGTTTATGAAATTTCTAAGTTATTTCATGTTGTAGATAGATTTTTATTCTTGTCAAATATTATATGCTCATATGTTGGCGAATGAATTATTTTTGTATGAGAAAGGATTATATGCTAAATTGAATTAAATGTTGTATTTTACGGTCTTTACACACAGGGTCATTCATCAACTTAGATAAGTCTGGAAGATTAAGCATGGCTAGAAAATGGAGACGAGGTTGTGACATCTGGACCCAAGCTCCTTGGAAATATTTTGCTTGAGGAACTGCAACCCATCCATAGTTCTAGTAAGCACCATGGCCCTATCCAATATTGTAAGACCCTCCTCTAGGATGATTTATAAGAGGTTGGTTGGGCATTATTCCAGTAGGAATGTTCTGATGGGGGTTAAAAAAGTTTCCCCCAGTTAGATTGGATCGGAGTTGGGGGTTTCCTAGGACATTAAATTAACCTCCTCCAGGTGTGAATCCAAAGGATATAGGTGGATTCGTCATGCCAAACGTGTTGGTTGGAATCGTCGTTGAGGAGGTAAGGGTATAGGAAAACACTTGAGTAGAATCTTGTCCTTCAAGTTGGTTTCTCCACCCATAAGCAAGAGGATTAGACCCAGGGTTAAAAGCGAGAATGCCTCCCATATTAGGAGTCATTTGAGGTATTTGAGAACCACCAAACAAAAAAGGAGTATAAGGAGGTGTAGTGCCCCCAAGGAATTCACTAGCATTAGGGCCAACAACTGGGATGGAGTTTGAAAACTATGAAGTAAAATGTGGTATACCATAGGAAAAAGGTCTAGAGGCCATAGGGATGGACTTAACATTATAGCTTGGTGAGTGACCAAGAGACCCAAATGGGTTCGAGGCAAGAGATTGAGAATTTACTATAGGATGGGTTGTAGTAATAATAGGTTCCTTCGGTACTACAACCATTGTGGTTGCAGGGGTCGAAGGGGTGCCATTAACTATATTTGGTGAGGGATTCAAAGGGCTCCCAGTGTTATGAAGACTTGGTTCCGTACTCATCTTTGTAGAATCACAAGTCTGAATAGTGGAGGTGTTTGTACCACGTCCAATAACTCTATGCCTTTTAGAAGGAAAAGACTCGAAATCTGGTGGTAACTGCAACAAGTGACGGGATCGGCAGGGATGTTGGTACGAATCCACAATGATTCAAGATATGAGAAATAAAACCTAAGGGAAACTAGTAATCAAAGAGCACACCAAAAATCAAACGACCAATATGCACACAAATAGGGTAAAGTGGTTGAAAGGGGATTCCCTTGCTAAAGAAGGTATGTCTCGCCCAACAGGGGCCAAAGACTCCTTGCTAAAGATCAGAGGTAATAGAATTAGTTATAAGGGCCCTCGTGGGCTTAAAAAACAGTTGGTCATATCCCCCCAGAGAGGTAATCCTTCATAAAGGTTGTGTGTTGTCCAACCCTTATCTGGCCCAGGGTACCTATAGAATAACCCCTGCAAGTAACCTATGTGGCACCTAAGTCAAGCAACTAAGAAACCAATTTATAACTGATGCACAGGCGAGTAGTCATAATTCAGGTCCACCATATGGCAGGGTAGCAAAGCTTGAAACCTTGAAAGCATTGTCTCTCACAGAGGTAAAGGAACTATCAAGATCCCCAAATATGATTAGATCCCCAAAAATATCTATGATTCTAAGAAGGTATACGGGGGATATCCTTTCAACCAACCTCGCACGACCTCATGATTAACTTAGGTGTAAGAGGAGCCTCCTGATATTATCAATTATACAATGGATTTCTCCACTCTCTTTGTCAGACACATATGTTGATTTAATTGCCTTGGAGAAGTTTACTCACAAAATCCTATTCCAAGGCACTAAATCCTAAGCTAGTTTGTGCACCCTAGAAAATAAAATCGTGACTAATCAATTTTAAATTATAGCATTAATTTTAGTGGTCATTCTTAATAAAAAAGGTATCGTAGTGAAACTCATGATGTTATGACTCAGCAAGTAAAGTAAATATAAATACAATGCAAAGTCCTAACTTCAATTTTCAGTGAATCATATGCTTCTTAAAACAAATGCAGTTTTCAATTTCAACTCTGCAATTCTAAAGTAAAAATGGAATCTTTCCTTTCATGCACTAAGCTAATGACAAATACTCAAAAGATCAAAATGAAAAGCAATGGAAAATGCCTAATATTTTTGTATTTTGAATATAAGGAAAATGAAAATGCATGGACCGAACAACAACTTGATATATAAAAACTCTATTGTGTATATAAATAGACAACTCAAGTAGGATACCAAGAAGAAAGACACCCATACCGATGTATAAGGACAATCAAAATGAAAATAGGATGAGAAAGACTCCGCCCAGAAATTCAACCAAAGATAGGTTTCTTGTCATCTCACAGACACTTAACAATCACTACAGAGACCCAAGAAGACTCAACAAACATCAAATCTCACCCAGCAACCACCAAACCCAATAAATAATCATAAGAGGTTGATGTACATGACTTTTCAAGTAAACAGAGCATATGTATGTAGCTTACAGAAGGAAAACACGCGTATATATGCGATTGTAAAGAAAAAATCCACGTATATGTTTCAAAAATGAAGCTAGGCAAGGGAGAAGGATGAAAAACTCAAAACTAGAGTGAATAGAGGTTGTCAAGTAATGATACGACAAGAAACTCAGAAATCAACTCTATTCTCAAGTACGCTATATAAACATATATGCTAGCAAGACAAGATAAAAGGCCTACCTCATCCAGACATTTGAGGAAGTCCACCATTGAACACTTGACCCAAAGCAATATACTTGCAACTAGTCCTCAACAACCAAGAAAAGCAAGCATATTGTGATAATAAATTATGCTATCACATTAAATAGCAAAATCCATTAATAAACATGACAAATAATCCCATGGAATAATAATTCAAATATTTGCAACATATCAATTGGATAGGAAAATAGTATTTCTATTAATATATGATCAACATAAGTGAAAATTTTACAGACTTCCGTGTCGGCACGGTTCGGAACTGAGAAACTAAGTTCCTTATAGATGGGCCTCCACCACTTCAATCCTCCACCAAAGGCAAGCTCATAGAAGAGATAGATAATGAAGTTCTCAATCAATAAGGTAAGAGATTGGGGGTTGAACACTATGTTAAGACTTAAAGGACAAAGGGATGCAGACTCAATATGAAGTATATAATTTCTGTAGAGTAAATTTTCTCTCAAACTTGAATTCTTTCTCCTCTTTTCCATACCTCAAAATTGGACCATTTATAGCCTTCAAATGGAACTGAGGGGACGAGTAAGAATGTTTCCAGTATATGGAAGGCCAAGGATCATATATCTCTTGTCGTGACATGGAAACTCAAAACCATTTTTCGTTTTTGGGGACAAATCCCGATGTACATGGGCTGTAGTGGTGTAGACTCCATATACGCATGATGTATAGTTGGCAAGGTGCATACATTTGGAAAAAATGTATTTTTTAGCTCTGGACTTTTGCAAAAAATGGATAAAAGTTTGTATAGGGAAATGGAAAAAGGACCTCTGTGAAAGATTGCATAGGGTGAGGCAAATATTTCTATAACAAAAATGTTTCTTAAGAATGGCCAAAATTTTCTCCATGCCAAAATGTCCTGCCACCCAACTGTAGTGGGATTCCCAAATCAGCTTTGCATGCTCGCTTGTAGGAACACAAAGATGGCCCAGGTGGCATAAGAGTCTGTCATGAATGTGAAAATTAGTGACAGTCACACTTGTACTCGAGGGATGATAGGTTGTGGTGAAGTCTGAATGTTGTTGATAAAGTTGGGGCCACTCAGATGCTTCATGTCCACAGGAATGGAGCACAGTGGTGAGTGCAACCATAGGAGTTCGACTGAGGCAGTCAGCTCATGATTGGAGATATCTATATTATACTTGATGTTGATATGGAATTGTTGTAGGTAGGTGGACCACTTATGATGGTATTCGTTCTGCAATTTCCCCTGTGTTTGTATGAACTGCAGAGGCTTGTGATTAGTGTGTATGATCATCTCTTTTCCCAGAAAGTAATGTTTCCATTGAAGACATGCTTGTACAATGGAATACATTTCCTTGTCATAGGTGGGTTATTTCCAGACTGTATTAGAGAGTGTCTCTCTATGGTATGACACTGGTGTTACACATTATTTTCATCACCCTCATGATTGTTAATGATGTAAAACTATATGTTTTCTTCAGAGAGGTCAGCGACTTGAATTCTTGAAGAAAGAAGGGAGAAGAACTTTCCTTAAGAGAAGAAGTTATGTTTTCCTCTGTAAAAACCCTATTTTGGAGGATTTTCGTGGGCTGTACAATAGCTGGGGTGTGGAAATGCCTGATTTCCATATGCTGCATTATATCTAGGGCGCGGAATTTCCGCAGGCTGCACTATAGCCAGGTCACATCGGCCTTTGTACGTGGGAAAAATGAGCATTTTCTCTATGCTTCTAGAAGAAGAAGCTTCTATGGTCAAGTGGCCTCTGAATGGTTTGGATCTTACTCACTTTCATGATTTAGTGGGATCATCCTAACATCCTCACCTTATCCTCTTCAACTTATAAAAGGAGAGGAGCTCTCATGGAGAAATGATCAGAATCTGAACCAGGGTTAAAAATTTAGCCCAACAATCAAAGTGTTTGGAATTTCCTCAAAACAAATGGGTGCATAGGCCTCATTGTCATGAACCCAACACACTTTGAACGGGGTCAAATGGACATCGAATGAGTGAGATATTGCATTCTGTCTGATTTGCCAAAAAGGCAAAAATTGTTGATTGTACAGTTCGTAAAGATGACGTGGCAAGGGCCGTATGTTGACGTGGATGATCATACATATGATGTGGCATAATTTGACATGGCATGATGGTGACATGGGCGAATCAGATGTCGACACGTGTCCTTATTTGTGTGAATGAAATGGTGCCACGTGGCCTAGTCATGGGCTGCCACGTGGCACCTCCTTTTGTTGGCATTTGGCAGAATTATTTGGAGTCCACAGGACTCGACCTCATGACCTCTAGGTAGGGCAGAGTCTTGGCAAAGGCCACCAACTGGTGTGCCACCATGGTGTTTCTTAACACTATATAACTTTAAAATTATTTAATTTTTAAAATATTTCATATGGGCTCGGGGCCGGGGTTGGGGCTTAGTCCCAGCCCTCGATTGCTAGCACTTTCACCATGTGACCACACAAAGAATTTGGCGGGCACTTTTCTATGTAACAGTTGGACCCTTTTTCACCCAACACTTGGCGCGACCTCAGCCCGACATGCACACGGCTCCTATTATGTGCTAACAACTTGGCCACATGGCCCCATGTGCCCAACACCTCTGACTTTGGGGGCCCAAGATCCACTAACAATGCAACATTTTGGCACGAATTTCGCAATGCATGTGGGTATTGGGTTTAGGGATGGGAAAATACCCAAAATCTAGGTTGGACACACAGAGGTGCGTTTTGGCGAACCAGAGACAACAAGCTTGAAGGAGGAAAATGGCAGGAGGCCTATCTTCTTCATTTTTGGGCCAAATGAGGTGTCATAAAAGCCCAGCTAGGGGTTTTTGGATGTTCTGAATCCATTGGAACAAATTTGAAATCCATTTGGAGATTTCATTTGTAGGTGTTTCTACCTTGAAGTTTCAAGAGCTCTAGGGAGCTTAGGGCCACCATTGATGGAGGTCATGCTCAGATGCGCCCAAGTCTATTTTTTGTGACTAAATAGTCATTTTTGACTAATTGTTATGCTCTAAACACATTGGGATAGGTTTGAGATCCATTTGAGGACTTTTACAAGTGTTTTTTCCATAAGTAAGATCATGGGAGATCAAGGCCACATGTAAAAGAGGTCATGCTCGGATGAGCCATGGTCTGTTTTCAGAGTTCTATTAGTCATTTTTGGGGTTTTTATGTATTCTGAACCCAATGGTATAGTCATTAAATCCATTGGAGTTGAGAAGTAGCTTGTAAAATAATCTTTGAAAAATGAATCCCATAGAGCCTAATCCATTGATGGAGGCTCAAGGAGATGTAGCTCAGTTGGGGGTGAACTCCTTGATCATCTTGTTATTGTTGTGAGTTTGCTAGTTATATTTGCTGCACTTATGGTGCTGTTGTATTTTCTTTAAACAACATATTTAACCATTAAAAATTTCTCACACATAAACACCAAGAAGATGCATAGAATTGGCACATATTTTATCTTTCATAACTAAGACATTGAGGAAGGTCCTGAAAAGTTTATTTTAATGGAGTTGAGGGTGCTTGCATAGAAAAACAAGTCAGCCCCCTATTTGCAGATCAGGTGGTATCAGAGCATAGTTTTTCTCATGTGATTTCCATTGATAGCTAGAGATTTAGGTGTTGGTATTATTGTGCAAGTTTTGTGTTGAAGTTTGATACCTTGCAAGGATGGAGGAAGCTTCAAACAGTAAGAGTTCTCATACATCTTCATTAGCCAAGTTCTTTGACAAAGAGATATTGAAGGAGTTTGTAACCATGAGAGATGTGGTGCAAGAGATGTGGGAAGATAGAAAAGAGAGCATTGTCCTTCAAGAGCAGTTGATGGCCATGAAGGCAGAGAAGCACCAACTTCTTGAAAAGTTGCATGAGATGGAGACTCAACTCCATGAGGCAAAGGAAACCCTTACTAAGTACATGCATGAACATGAGGTATGTAATGCTAGTTTTTCTTCAAATTCCTCTCAAGATGAATTCTTTGGTGTTTTTGTAAATCACACTAGAGGAATAGGGTCCAAGTTATTGTTAAAAATGGGCTATGAAGGTAGAGGGTTAGGAAAGCATGCACAAGGCATTGTTGAGCCTATTGTTGTTGAGGAGAGGCCCAAGTATAAGGGTCTTGGATATGAACAGAAAGATGGAGCATATTCCAAAGTTGAGGAGACAAGGGAAACAGTTCCAAAAACAACTTTTGTTGCAAGTTCAATCCCTCAAGAATGCAAAGTTTGTGTTCAAGATGAATGCAAGTGTGTGAAACAAGAGAGTTGTGACATCCATGAGGACAAGAAAATTTTTGTTGGTCTTCAAAGGATATTTGGTAACTCTTCAAATTCACCTCCTCAAGAAGGCGATAAAGGTGAATGTTCAAGAACCTTTGTTGCAATTTCAATCCCTCAAGCATGCAAAGTATGTGTTCAAGATGAATGCAAATGTGTGAAACAAAAGAGTTGTGAAATCCATGAGGACAACAACACTATTGTTGGTCTTCAAAAGAGAGCTAGTAACTCTTCAAATTCACCTCCTCAAGAAGGCAATAAAGGTGAATGTTCAAGGTATATTTCTACCTATAATTCAGTTGCTTTTGATTATGTTAAGCATGGTAATTTTTTATGTAAAAATGGAAGAAAAAATCCATGTACATATTGTGGTTTAGATAACCATCATGTTTCAATATGTTGGAAAGATTGACCACATTTAGGAAACTTTCCAAGCAAAGGCAACTTGAAAAGAAGATGCAAAAGATTTGCACTCACTGCCAGAAGAGGGGTCACCTCATTGACCAATGTTAGACATCGCATCCAACCACACATCCACATCACGAGAAGCAGATGGATAAAAATATTGGCAACAATGGAAGAGGAGATTCCATCATCAATGTGAGTCAAGATGATTCACAAGAAGACAATTTTCAGCAGAAAAAAGTTATCATTGAATTGGCTTGTTAAGAAATGGTTAGATTTCTTGAGCAAGTAAGGCTTGTATTTTTCTGTTGTAGATGCACATTTCAGCCTTATGTATTCATTTATGTTGAAAGCATGACAAGTTGTAGCAGCTTATCATAACTTGTAAGATGCAAGTTTGCATGTGAATGCATTCCTTTTGTTGCACAACTTCGCCAGGAGGATGTAAAAGAGGGGTATGATACTCACTTATTCCAGCCATTTATCTTTTTCAGTTCATCCCTTATGTACCCACATGTTTTGGGTTTATGTACTCATCTTTCTACTTGAAGGAGAGTTGAAGAGCTATGCACATGCCTATGTTTTTTGTATGTGTGTAAAGAGTGAACTTGATGATAGTTTCACTATGAGTGACTCATGATTGTAACATGGTTGTGTATCATGAATGTTGACTTGTCATTGGGAATGTCAATATGTTTCAAATGATTCTCGACTTGTGTCGATGTTGTCTTGACAACCATGTTGTGTCGATCATGTTTATCCGACTTATGTTTAGTCGATGGTGTTTGTCGGCTTGTGAGTCAATTTTGAGTACACCAAGATGTAGGAAAACGCCATGTGCTTTGATGAAGTACAAAATGCAATTGTTCACTTGAAGAGAAAAAAAAAATTGTTGGCATCATTTTCAGTCTTGTATAAGTTTGTTTTCAAGATTGATGGTTTTCTTGGTTTGTGGCAAGATGTCGCAAGGAAGTTTTTGCAGCCATTGTAGAGCGGAATGTGATGATGCCAAAGAGTTAACAAGAGGGACTTGATTCTCAGTGGGAAGGCTAGAAGCATTCCAAGCATAAAGAGAGCAGTGGGTCAGCAACAACCAGAGAACAGTGGTTGAGGGACATAGCCAGTTGCAGTGCAAGGCATGTCAAGGTACCCAGGTGATTGCCAAAAAAAAATTTCAAGTAGAATCAGTTGATAGAACTTGGAAGTAGAAGAGTATTGAAGCTCAAGCAGATAATCATCAACTTTTGTGGGTCCAAAATCCTTTCAGTGGGAAGGCATGATCAGAATCTGGACCAGGGGTCAAAATTTAGCCCAAAAATCAAAGTGTTCAGAATCTCCTCAAAATAAACGAGTGTGTAGGCCTCATTGTCACGAACCCAACCCACTTCGAACAGGGTCAAACGTACATAATATGAGTGAGATATTGCATTATGTCCGATTTGCCAAACATGCAAATATTGTTGACTGTATAGTCCGTATAGATGACGTGGCAGGGGTCGTACGCTGACATGGATGACCGTACAGATGACATGGAAGCAACTAAAATGGCATGATGGTGATTTGGCATGATGGTGACATGGGCGAATCAGATGTCAACACGTGTCCTCATTTGTGTGAATGAAATGGTGCCACTTGGCCCAGTCGTGGGCTGCCACGTGGCACCCCCTTTTATTGGCATTTGGAAAAATTATTTGGAGTCCATAGGACTTGACCTCATGACCTCTGGGTAGGGAAAAGTCTTGGAAAAGGCCACCAATCGGTGTGCCACCATGTTGTTTCTTAATACTATATAACTTTAAAATTATTTAAGTTTTAAAATATTCCATATGGGCACGGGGTCGGGGCTGGGGCTTAGCCCCAGCCACCGATTGCTAGCACTTTCACCATGTGACCACACAAAGAAGTTGGCACGTGCTTTTCCATGTAATGGTTGGACACTTTTTCACCTAACACTTGGCGCGACCTCAGCCCGACATGCACACGACCCCTTTTATGCACTAACAACTTGGCCCCATGCACCCAACACCTCCGACTTTGGGGGCCCAAGATCCGCTAATGGTGCGACATTTGGCACCAATTTCGACATGCATATGGGTGATAGGTTTAGGGACGGGAAAATGCCCAGAAGCTAGGTTGGACACATCGAGGTGTGTTTTGGCGAACCAGAGACAACAAGCTTGAAGGAGGAAAATGGCAGGAGGCCTAACGTCTTCATCTTTTGGCCAAATGAGGTGCCGAAAAAACCCAGCTAGGGGTTTTTGGATGTTCTAAATCCATTGGCACTATTTTCAAATCCATTTGGAGACTTCTTGTGCATGTTTTTTACCTTGAAGTTTCAGGAGATCTAGGGAGCTTAGGACCACCATTGAAGAAGGTCATGCTCAGATGAGTCCAATACTATTTTCTGTGATTGAATAGTCATTTTTGACTAATTGTTATGCTATGAACACATTGGGACATGTTTCAGAGGCATTTGAGGACTTTTACAGGTGTTTTTTACACAAGGAAGCTCAGGGAAGCTCAAGGCCACATGTAGAAGAGGTCATGCCCAGATGAGCCATGGTCTGTTAGGCAAGCGTGCACAAGGAATTGTTGAGCCTATTATTATTGAGGACAGGCCCAAGTATAGGGGTATTGGCTATGAACAGAAATATGGAGCATATTCCAAAGTTGAGGAGACAAGGGAAACAGTTCCAAAAAAAACTTTTGTTGCAAGTTCAATCCCTCAAGCATGCAAAGTTTGTGTTCAAGATGAATGCAAATGTATGAAAAAAGAGAGTTGTGACAGCCATGAGGACAAGAAAATTTTTGTTGGTCTCCAAAGCAGAGATGGTAACTCTTCAAATTCACCTCCTCAAGAAGGAAATAAAGGTGAATGTTAAAGAACTTTTGTTGCAAGTTCAATCCCTCAAGCATGCAAAGTATGTGCTCAAGATGAATGCAAATGTGTGAAAAAAAAGAGTTGTGACAACCATGAGGACAAGAACAATGTTGTTGGTCTTCAAAAGAGAGCTAGTAACTCTTCAAATTCACCTCCTCAAGAAGATGATAAAGGTGAATGTTCAAGGCATATTTCTACCTATCATTCAGTTTCTTTTGATTATGTTAAGCATGGTAAATTTTTATGTAAAAATGGAAGAAAAATCCATCTACATATTGTGGTTTAGATAACCATCATGTTTCAAGATGTTGGAAAAGATTGACCACATTCATGAAACTTTCCAAGCAAAGGCAACTTGAAAAGAAGATGCAAAATATTTGCACTCACTGCCAGAAGAGGGCTCATCTCATTAACCAATGTTGGACATCTCATCCAACCACTCATCCACATCACAAGAAGAAAATGGATAAAAAGACAGGCAAGAATGGAAGAGAAGATTCCATCATCGATGTGAGTCAAGATGATTCACAAGAAGACGATTTTCAGCAGAAAAAGTCACCAATGAATTGGCTTGCTAAGAAATGGTTAGATTTCTTGAGAAAGTAAGGCTTGCATTTTTTTGTTGTAGATGCACATTTCAGCCTTATGTATTCATTTCTATTGAAAGCATGACAAGTTGTAGCAACTTATCATAACTTGTAAGATGCAAGTTTGCATGTGAATGCATTCTTTTGAAGGCATTGTTTTTGTTGCACAACTTCACTAGGAGGATGTAAAAGAGGGGTATGATACTCACTTATTCCAGCCATTTATATTTTTCAGTTCAACTTTTATGTACCCACATGTTTTGGGTTTATTTACTCATGTTTGTACTTGAAGGAGAGTTGAAGAGCTATGCACATGCATGTATTTTTTGTATGTGTGTAAAGAGTGAACTTGATGATAGTTTCACTATGAGTGACTCATGATTGTAACATGGTTGTGTATCATGAATGTTGAATTGTCATTGCGAATGTCGATATGTTTCAAATGAGTCTCAACTTGTGTCGATGTTGTCTTGACGACCATGTTATGTCGATCATGTTTATCCGACTTATGTTTAGTCGATGTTGTTTGTCGACTTGTGAGTCGATTTTGAGTACACCAAGATGCAGGAAAACACCATGTGCTTTGATGAAGTAAAAAATGTGACCATTTTCTTGAAGAGCAGAAAAAATTTGGTGGCATCATTTCTAATATTGTATAAATTTGTTTTCAAGATTGATGGTTTTCTTGGTTTGTGACAAGATGTCGCAGGGAAGTTTTTGCAGCCATTGTAGAGAGGATTGTGTTGATGGAAAAGAGTTCACAAGAGGGACTTGATTCTCAGTGGGAAGGCTAGCATTCTTCCAAGAACAAAGAGAACAGTGGGTCATCAATAGCCAGAGAACAGTGGTTGAGGGACATAGCCAGTTACAGTGCAAAGCATGTCAAGGTACCTAGGTGATTGCCAAAAAACAATTTCAAGTAGAATTAGTTGATAGAACTTGGAAGTAGAAGAGTATTGAAGCTCAGGTAGATAATCATCATCTTTTGTGGGTCCAAAAGCCTTTCAGTGGGAAGGCATGATCAGAATCTGGACCAGGGATCAAAATTTAGCCCAAAAATCAAACTGTTCAGAATCACCTCAAAATGAACAGGTATGTAGACCTCATTGTCATGAACCCAACGCACTTTGAACAAGGTCAAATGAACATCGGATGAGTGAGATATCACGTTCCGTCTGATTTGCCAAACAAGCAAAAATTGTTGACAGTACAGTCCGTACAGATGACGTGGCAGGGGCCGTATGCTAACGTGGATGAATGTACATATGACATGGCAGAAACAGACATGGCATGATGGTGACATGGAATGATGGTGACATGGGCGAATCGGATGTCGACACATGTCCTCATTTGTGTGAATGAAATGGTGCCACGTGGCCCAGTCGTGGGCTACCACGTGGCACCCCCTTTTGTTGGCATTTGGAAAAATTATTTGGAGTCCACAGGACTCAACCTCATGACCTCCAGGTAGGGAAAAGTCTTGGCAAAGGCCACCAACTGGTGCGCCATCATGGTGTTTCTTAACACTATATAACTTTAAAATTATTTTAGTTTTAAAATATTCCATATGGGCGTGGGGTTGGGGTTGGGGCTTAGCCCCAGCCCCAGATTGCTAGCACTTTCACAATGTGACCACACAAATATGTTGGTGCATGATTTTCCATGTAACAGTTGGACCCTTTTTCACCCAAAATTTGGCGCGACCTCATCCCGGCATGCACACGGCCCCTTTTATGCGCTAACAACTTGGCCACATGGCCCCATGCGCCCAACACCTCTAACTTTGGGGGCCCAAGATCCGCTAACGATGCGAACTTTTGGCACCAATTTTGGTATGCATGTGGGTGCTGGGTTTAGGGACAGGAAAATGCCCAGAAGTTAGGTTGGACACACAAAGGTGCGTTTTGGCGAACCAGAGACAACAAGCTTTAAGGAGGAAAATGGCAGGAGGCCTATCTTCTTCATTTTTGTGCCAAATGAGGTGCCATAAAAGCCCAGCTAGGGGTTTTTGGATGTTTTGAATCCATTTCCATAGTTTTCAAAGCCATTTGAAGAATTATTTTTCAGTTTTTTCTACCTTGAAGTTTCAGGAACTTTAGGGAGCTCAGGGCCACCATTGATGGAGGTCATGCTCAGATGAGCCCAAGTCTATTGTTTGTGACTGAATAGTCATTTTGACTAATTGTTATGCTCTGAACACATTGGGACAGGTTTCATATCCATTTGAGGAATTTTACAGGTGTTGTTTTCCGTAAGGAAGCTCAGGGAAGCTCACAACGACATGTAGAAGAGGTCATGCCCGAATGAGCCATGGTCTGTTTTCAAAGTTCCATTAGTCATTTTGGGGGTTTTTGTGTATTCTGAACCCAATGGTACAGTCGGTAAATCCATTTGATTTGAGAAGCATCTTGTAAAATAATCTTTGACAAACTAATCCTAGATTGCGTAGTCCATTGATGGAGGCTCAAGGAGATGTAGCCCAGTTGGGGGTGAACTCCTTTATCATCTTGTTATTGTTGTGAGTTTGCTGCACTTATGTTGTTGTTGTATTTTCTTTAAACAACATATTTAGCCATTAAGAATTCCTCACACATAAACACCAAGAAGATGCATAAACTTGGCATGTATTTTATCTTGCATAACTAAGACATTGAGCAAGGTCCTGAAACATTTATTTTAATGGAGTAGAGGGTGCTTGCATAGAAAAACAAGTCAACCCCCTATTTTCAGATCAAGAAAGTTAGTTGAGCTTGGCATGGAATTATTAGCTTTGTTAGAGTGTCTTTGATCTTTGCTTTGGTCAAGATAGATGCCAGATCTATAGTCTCAGAATTCTTGGATCATAAGTCTATGGGAAGCAAGGAACTGTTGGGAGGAACCTTACGACATCAAGGCATCTGGTTGTAATCTCTCTTCCTATTATTAATATAATACAGTGGCATGTTTCTTTCCCATAGAATTATCTTTATTTTATTGCATAATTCCTTGATCATATGCATAGGTTTTCATTGAATATACTCTCTCCGCTTTCACTTTGGTTGGTTTGTGTCTCACTGCAGGATCAGTTTCACAAGAGCATCAGAGTGAAACAGGAACAACAAATACATAAGAATGTGACATTTAAAGTTATGTCTATCATCTTTTCTTCGGTAGTAAATTTGATGATTAGAGCCTAGGGAAAGCACCATGTCCTGTCATATTTTGTTCTAGATCTAGGTGGATCTAGGGGGATTAGTCTATGTCTGCATTCACCAATTTACCCGATAACAAAATTGGTGACTCCACTGGGGATACGAATGTTTTCCTATTTTTCCTTGTTTTCTTGCTTTGATTTCTTGGTTTTTGTTTTCTAAGTCACTAGAAGATCCATCTTGACTCTCTGACTGTTAAACTTCACTGGAAAACCTTCTCAATTTTTAATTTTTTCCATTTTTGTTTGATTTCCACACCCTGCTTTGAGGGACAGTGCAGAGACTTAGGATTTTCACGCCCTACCTATTTTTACCAGTGTGTAAATGTTGCACCCTACCCATATATAGCCCATAGAAATCAGTGATTTCCGCACTGTGATAGTCTTCCAGCTTGCAGAAATTGTGAAATTCTTGATTTTTGATGGTTTTCCTTACCCAGACCTTGGATTTGGTTTGGGGGTGAATTTTTGGGTTTGATTATGATTTGTTTACAGTCTACTTGATAGTTTTTGAGCTTCTGTTATACATATTTTCTTTGTTTTCTTTTGAAAGATTTGATCTCTTCCTTTGAGTGTCTTTCAGTTACAAAGCCTTGTTTTTCTTTAGAATTGTTTAGTGAAAAGAACACTTATTTTTTCTGAATAACTTGTGGTAAAAGAGAAACATTGTTTGGGTTACTTTTTTTTTTGAAGTGATTTCATATTTATTTTAGCTATCTTTAAAACAAAAATCTTATTTATTTCTTTTCATTAGATTGGGGGCATATTTGCATTTGAAGTAGTGAAATTGCATGATTTTTTATCTTAAATTCTTAACTCCGAACACCCTTCAGAGTTTCCGACCCCTAATGAAGTTCTTCGCAGACTGGTGCTTCATCTACATAACAGTGTGAGCCGATGAAAATATGGAGTAGCTCCAGTTGTACTACAAACTTGTGGAATAGGACCTTCAGGTGATAACCAGGGACTGGTCCACATACCTCCTTATTCCCACAGACCCTACATAGATGTCCGACCCTGACAGCCCAGAAACCATGCATAAAGAACATGATACACTCGGGCCTAGTAGAACAAAGAAGACTGAAGAGGTCTAAGATTTAAGCATTGCCTCAAGAAAGACCACTTCAGCATCACCTGACTGAGGGGGTGATGATGAAGTAAAAGAACTAAATGGAAAAGGATCTAAATAGAATCCAGATGAAGTAACACCGCCTAGAGATGAGGTTGATCCCATGAAGAAGAGGAAGGTTTATCCCCTAAAACCTTCTTCGCAGAAGAAATCGAAACCATGACCAAGATGAAGATTGTGCTTATTGTCAATTATTTTGACTTCATCATCGTAGCTCTAAACGACGCTTCGTTGGAAATCATCCAGAAAAAAAGAAGCCAAGTAGGAGGAAATGTATGATAGAATTTAGGTCGAACTCCGAGGGGTACAACAGGCCCTTCAATCCAACCACCCATTCTCCACTATACCCCTGCCATCAGGAGAACCAGAGTTGGGAGATAAGCCAACCCAACTCCACTCACTAGCTAATGTAGTCGAAGCCTACCTTCGTCATGCTCAAGAAGAAACAAAACAAGCCACCCAAGCCTTGAAGCAAGTGCAAGGCATAATCGTCGAACAACGTAGAGTTTCAGAATAGGAGAAGGTTTCACTCCAGGCAAATTTTGAAGAAACAATAAAAAGAATAGTTTCTCGCAGAGAAACTCGAAGTGAAAGAAAAAGTCAATAGAGCACTCTGCTCTATGACAGGATTAGAGCCACAAGAAGAAGACTGAGTTACACACCAAGTAGAGAATCTTGCAGAAGTTATCCAACCGCTAAGGCAATGAATAACAGACTTAGAGCTCCACACAGTGCCCAACACCCTGCAGGATGTGAGGGACCAAAGAGAAGAAACTACTCGAAGCATAGTTGAGAGAATAAAGGCCCTTGCCATGGAATGTAAGAAACTCATTGATCGTAGTGCCCAAACTTATGAGCAACTCACTGAGAATCCAAAACTTAAGGCACTGGAGTCACAACTCCAAGAGGAAAAGTATCAAGTAGAAACAATACAGGCACATTTGAAGCCCTTGTCAGCTGTGGAAATAATGAAGCGATCCTAGGAAAGGTGCACTACCCAACAACAGGTCCAAACTATCCAGAACAAAGTCATGGAAGTGACTCAGAGGCTCCAACCTATACAAGATAAGGCTTACCAAATGTTCACTGAGATCAAAGGCCGAGGAGAGGAACTGGAGTAACTCGTCACTACAACTGAACAATTCCTAGAGGGACTAGTCAATGAGAAAGTCATACAAGAGTTCGTTGAACAAGAGGCCATGGCACAACAACAAGTCGAAGCAGCTCGAGCCAAGCTTGAGGATTTTGAAGAAAAAATAGTTCGATCAGAGTGACTCAGGATGAGTCACAGGTGAGTGTTGGGGGCCTGTTGGCCCTCGACCAAGTTTGAGGATCCTTGGTCATGTTTGACCTATTTTTGGGACTTCAACAGGCTATCGAAGGTGAAGTGCAGTATGAAGCGGAGATCACGAGATCTCGGCCCCTTTTAGGGCCCTTTTTGGGATTCATAATTATGTAACAGGTATGGGAATGTCGGTCCATGGGTTTACCCATGTTTAGGCCTATTTTGTATGTATAAATAGATGTTAAGGCGATGTAGTGAGTACAAATGGCTAAGTGCTATATTTGGATCTGTGTGATCAAGATTTGTAAGTTCTTTGTGCATACTGTGCTAGGCTTGCAAGGCTAGTGAAAGTAACTGTAAGAGACTGTGTGAAGGCTTGGTGCTATAACCTAGCGAGAAGAAGAAGGATCTAGTGGAGTGCCCACAGATCTCCTGTCTTCTGCAGAGCAGAACTTGGATGCTATGTGCCTGTAATAATCTTGACCAAAGATAATAAATAAGACAAAGAATTGGTGGATGTAGCCCCAAGGTAGGGGTGAACCACGTTCATGCATTGTTTCTCTACTTTGTGCAATGTGTTGATGTGTTTATATGTTAATGTGCTTAGCTCTTTAATATATATGAATGATCTATTGATGCTTAGTGCTTAATGATATGGGTGGATGTTGGATCTAACTTAGATACATGTGCATAGTGCTTGAATCTACTAGATATGATCTGTTTCATCATGCTAAGTGTTGCTAGATGCTAGATGTGAATAAGTACTGTGATACTTTGAATTAGGGTTTAACAACACTGTAACTAAGATTGGATATTAATGAATTTTAACTGTTGAGTGCTCTGTTAAGTGTTAGAATCATAGACTTGTGTCCCATATAAGGTTGCAAACATCTAAGTCCTGCAACCACCCCTGCCTCTACCTCGAGTGAGACTTCATCTGCCTCATAGGTGTTGTCGAAAGGGCTGGTAGTTAGGGTTTTGTTGGTGCGTTATTGTAGCATTGAACCCTGGTTCTGGCCCTGTGCCAACAGAAGACTAGTGAGTTCTTGGATTTCACAGAAGCAAAATCGAGATCAAATTCTTGTAAAATGACAATCCATTTATTATATTTTCCCCCTATGATATTCCTGGTAAGGATGTATTGAAATGGATTGACATCATCAACCACAGTATTCTTGAAAAGAAATATATAATGGTGTAAACGTTGGACTGCGTGAACGGCAACGAAAGATATCATTTCAACGTGAGAATAATTAAGCTCGGGACTGACTAAGTTTTTACTAAGATAGTAGATGGCGTGTTCACAGATTTCATCATCCTCCTGAACCAAAACCATACCAATCGTCTCCTCGGATGAGGCAATATAAAGAAAGTAATCCCTACTATAGTTAGGAGACTGCAGCAGAGGTGTCGATACCAAGGATTTCTTCAAAGCATAGAAGGACTCCTGGGCTTGCACATCCCAAATAAAAGTGGTGTCCTTCTTCAAAGGAAACATGAAACCCTTAGTGATATTGGCATAGTTTACTATAAACCGACATAAAAAGTTATCTTTCCCCTTTAAACCTTGAAGTTGTCAAAAAGTACGTGAGGGAAGCAAACAAATTATTGCCCCAAAATTTAACGGATCTACCATGATCCCTATCTCAGAAGCTAGAAATCCAAAAATACAGCCAGACCTAACGTAAAAGATGCACTTATGAGGGTTAAACCATATTCTATAGTAATGATATCTTTCAAAAAGAAGCCGAAGGTGTGTAGGATGATCCTCTCTCTTAGGAGAGTGAGAAATAATATCATCAAGGTAAGCTTTGACTATATTCTTAAGATCGCAGAATGTGAAGGTCATAGCACATTGGAAAGTTCCTCTGGTGTTTTTAAGGCTGAAAGGAATTTTCTGGTATGTGAATGTACCCCAAGGAAAAATGAATGTCATCTTGTGTTGATCCTGGGGTCTAATTTGAATTTGGTTATACCCTGAAAATCCATCCATCAAAGAAAACACTTTTCTTTTGGCACACTTGTTGAGGATCTGACCGATGAAATGTGTCGGGAAGTTGTCTTTAGGACATGCTTTGTTTAGGTCATGAAATTCCATGCATACACGGATGGTTCCTTTATTATTATTCACAGGAATGAGACTGGATACCCATTCAATCAAGGGAACTAGGTAGATCAATCCAACATTAAGTAGCTTCTCCACCTCTGCCTTAATGGCGGGGGACTTCCAGGGATTGATAGCTCTAAGACGTTGTTGAATAGGTTTAGCATTCAGATAAGTTCTAATATCATGCTCCAACATAGGAGGGTCGATTCCTGGCATCTTTTCATATGACCAAGCAAATACATCTTGGAATTCCTTGAAGAGTTCGGTGTAGATCAGGATTTTTTCTGGTGAACAATCTGCACCGATATATATGTTTCCATTCTTTCCAGGGATAAGAGAGATATCGATTTTGACGGTAGGAGAGATACTTTCCATACTTCCTTTGGCATAAATTATCTGCGTATCAAGTGGAACTATGGAGGGACCGACTATCTCACTCAACATAGATCAAAAATCATCTTGTTTGATTCTTTCAAGCTCTGGGCGAAAGTAAGAGCGATGATGCATATCATCCCAAGGTTTTTTGGAATCACTCATAGCTTCGATGATGGCTTCATCCAAGGGAAAATTTTCATTGAGGAAGTCATGTGAATAAGAGAATGAAGTGTCTCACACGGGCCCCATAACAGGATCCTCCTCGTCCGTCGGTGAGGTAACAAGATCGGGATCGACGGTAGAGTCAAGAATAGCTTGATACGCAATATCCGTTGTCGATAGTGGCATGGTCATTCTAGCATGTCACTATCCTTCAAAATATGAGGTCGAGGAAGGTAGGGTCCAAGGATCGCTAAAATAATAAGTACGGAAAGATATGGACCTCTCTATTGAAACGGGCCTACTAGACATGGCGTAAACATGGTGAATCGGTGCCATGCATTTGAAAGTACCCATAAGGAAATAATACATTCCAACACTGATATTCTCAGTTGTCAGCTGAAAAATGTCGATCATGGGGATCGACGCTCCAACAGATGCATTGGAACTAGCATGTGCAAAGAATAACTGGTCAATCGTCATGATATTCCCATCATGAGGGAAACAAAGAGTATGGAAGACGGATGATACAATGACATTCATAACATAGGTCCAATTGTGTCCTAGTAATAATTTATAATCAAGAGACGCATAAACTACCTCAACTTCCACCTCTACCATCTTCCCACACAACTAGACTAGAAAGGCAGGAAGAATACCATGAGGGTGGAAGGAATGACCATCAAAAGAAGTCAACATGTTTGATGATTTAGAAAGATTCGGAGAATCGAGAGCTTTCCAATAGATTAGGGAAATCACAGATGTAGCAGTGCCTTCATCAAAAATTTCACATTTTATGGTATACTTTGAGTACCCCACATGGATTTGGAATGCCACATGGTAAGGAAAGAGAGGCTTCGCATCTGTGACATCAAACTTGATAAATTTTGAGCCACTGGGTTCTAGACCTCCTAATGCAAATAAAAATGCATTCCTCTATGAAGGATATGTTTGGAGTACCCCCAAAGATGACATCGCGCAAGGGGTTTGACCTAGGTCCTCAATAATAGAGTAGTTCTAGCTGGCTCTAACATTTGGATTGTGGGTAGAGCGCTTCAGTACTCCACTCAGAATACGAGGCGGTGGCTTTGGTTTTTCGATCTGTAAGTCATCTCCAGAGGAGGAGGAGGATATTCTAGACTAGGTATAGCCTATGAAGTGCTATAATCACAATATCAAGTGGGTACATGAACTTTAGCATCAACAATATTGATACAAAAATGGTCACCATCTTACAAAGGTGGGTTTTGACTCCCACTAGCCACATTCCCAATGTTTGACGAGCTCGAGGCCATGTGTTGGTTATGTGGTAAAGGATTCATCAGTACGGTGGGTGGTAGAGATAATAGCCTCGTAGATTCTGCAATTTTGGGGAATAAGTGAGTAAGGTGATCATCTGTACAAATCTTACAGGGAAATTTCACCTTACATCTTTCTTTCTTTCTATCTCCAACATTATTATTCATCTTCTCATTATTACCATTGCCCTTGGCTTTATTATTATTTTTCCCACCCTTACGATTATTATTATGTCCTTTATTCTTATTCCCGCTTGGTTGTTGGTTACCATTTGGGTCATTCGACGATTTCACAGAATGTACATCCGCCGAATGAGTGGGATTGGAAGACATAGACGAAGTTGGCCCTCCTGCAGACTAGTTTAGAGACAACTCTTTCAAATGGCTTATCACCGAGTCTACGAATTTTACATTGGCGCATCCTACAATGCCATCAACATGAGGTCCGATATTTTTTCTATGGTCGTATTTTCACCGCAGTGTGTCCATAAGAATGTGGTATAACATCCCAAACTGAGCGTATATAAGATCTAATTGTTGGGCTTTGAAGATCATTTCTTCCTCAGTGGTAACCCCATATGTAGCAATATCCTTCGAGATAGGAGGCTGCAAATACTTAAGGAACCATTCTAAAAAAAATGACAGGGGTATGGAGGTCTTGACCAACTTCTTTAGTCTATGCCACTCCTGGATATGATCCGAGATATGAGTGGTTGTGTCCTAAAGTAAAGTCAACAGAACTTCTAGGCCAACATTGTAATGAAACGACAATTGGAAGTGGTTAAGGAAGACCAACACCATCTGACTAAAGGTCCCATATACCACCCTAGGTAGCTCAATATACCATTTCATAGCGACCCTAATGAGAGTGCATTGAAATAATCTTAATCGAATGGAATTGTTATTAAGGGAATTCAAGGAGCACCATAGGTGAAAGGTAGTAATGTGATCACCATGATCCTCGCCATTCTTACCTTCAAATTTCGGAATGTCCGAAGGAATCTTGGTGGGGATGGGGGGCCATGTAGGATCATGACACATAGGGTCTTTCATCAACTTAGACAAGTCTGGAAGATTAAGCATGTCCAGAAAAGGGAGACAAGGTTTCGACATCTAGCCCCGAGCTCCCTGGAAATATTGTGCTTGAGAAACTACAACCCATCCATAGTTCTGGTAAGCACCATGGCCCTGTCCAGGATTGTAAGACCCTCCTCCAGTATGATTTATAAGAGGTTGGTTGGGTATCATTCTAGTAGGAATGTTCTGATGGGGGTTAAAAAAAATCCCCCAGCTAGATTGGATTGGGGTTGGGGGTTTCCCCAGACATGAAACTAACCTCCTCCAGGTGTGAATCCGAAGGATAGAGGTGGATTCGTCATGTCAAACATGTTGGTTGGAATCTTCACTGAGGAGGTAAGGGTATAGGAAAAAACTTGAGTAGAAGCTTGTCCTCCAAGTTGGTTTCTCCACCCATAAGCAAGAGGATTAGACCCAGGGTTAAAAGAGGGAATGCCTCCCATATTAGGAGTTCTTTGATGTATTTGAGAACCACCAAACAAAAAAGGAGTATAAGGAGGTGTAGTGCCCCCAAGGAATTCACTTTCATTAGGGCCAATAGCTGGGATGGAGTTTGAAAACTGTGAAGTAAAATTTGGTATACTATAGGAAAAAGGGCTAGAGGCCATAGGGATGGAATGAACATTATAGCTCGATGAGTGACCAAGAGACCCAAATTGGTTTAAGGCAAGAGATAAATCATTTACTATAGGATGGGTTGTAGTAATGATAGGTGCCTTCGGTACTACAACCATTGTGGTTGCAGGGGTCGAAGGGGTTCCATTAGCTATATTAGGTGAGGGATTCAAAGGGCTCCGAGTGTTCTGAAGACTCATTTTAGTACTCATATTTGTAGAATCATAAGTCTGAATAATGGAGGTGTATGTACCACGTCTAATAACTCTACGCCTTTTAGAAGGAAAAGACTCGAAATCTGGTGGTAACTACAACAACCGATGGGACCGGCGGGGATGCTGGTATGAATCCACAATGACTCAAGATACGAGAAATAAAACCTAAGGCCAACTAGTAACCAAAGAGCACACCAAAAATCAAACAGCCAATATGCAGACAAACGGGGTAAAGTGGTTGAAAGGGGCCTCCCTCCCTAAAGAAGGTATGTCTCGCCCAAGAGGGCCCTGAGACTCCCTACTAAAGATCAGAGGTAACATAATCAGTTATAAGGGCCCTCGTGGGCTTAACAACCAGTTGGTCAAATCCCCCCAGAGAGGTAATCCTTCATAAACGTTGTGTGATGTCCAACCCTTATCTGGCCTAGGGTACCTGTAGAATAACCCTTGCAAGTAACCTATGTGGCACCTAAGTCAAGAAATTAAGAAGCTAATGTATAACTGATGCACAGGCGAGTAGTTGTAAGTCATGTCCACCATATGGCAGGGTAGCAAACCTTGAAACCTTAAAATCATCAACTCTCATGGAGGTAAAGGAACTAGCAAGATCCCTAGATATGATTAGATCCCCAGAAATATCTATGATTATAAGAAGGTATCCGGGGGATATCCCTTCAACCAACCTCGCGCAACCTTGTGATTAACTTAGGTGTAAGTGGATCCTCCTGATATTATCAATTATACAATGGATTTCTCCACTCCCTTTGTCAGACAAATATGTTGATTTAATTGTCTTGGAGAAGTTTACTCACAAAATCCTATTCCAAGGCACTAAATCCTAAGCTAGTTTGTGTACCCTAGAAAATAAAATCGTGACTAATCAATTTTAAATTATAGAATTAATTTTATTGGTCGTTCTTACTCAAAAAGGTATGGTAGTGAAACTCATGATGTTATGACTCAGCAAGTAAAGTAAATATGAATACAATGCAAAGTCCTAACTTCACTTTTCAGTGAATGATATGCTTCTTAAAACAAATGCAATTTTCAATTTCAACTCTGTAATTCTGAAGTAAAAATGGAATCTTTCCTTTCATGCATTAAGATAATGAAAAAGACTCAAAAGATCAAAATGAAAAGAAATGTAAAATGCCTAATATTTTCGTATTTTATATAAGGAAAATGAAGATGCATGGATTGAACAAAAACTTGATATATAAAAACTCTACTGTGTATATAAATAGACAACTCAAGTAGGATACCAAGCAGCAAGACACCCATCCTAATGTATAAGGACAATCAAAATGAAAAGACGATGAGAAAGACTCTGCCCAGAAATTCAACCAAAGACATGTTTCCTGTCATCCCACAGACACTTAACAATCACTACAGAGACCCAAGAAGACTCAACAAACATCAAATCCCACCCAGTAACCACCAAACCCAGTAAACAAGCACAATAGGTTGATGTATGTGACTTTTCAAGTAAACAGAGCATATGTACGTAGCCTGTAGAAGGACAACATGCCTATATATGCGACTGTCAAGAAGAAATCCACGTATATGTTTCAAAAACAAATCTAGGCAAGGGAGAAGGCTGAAAAACTTAGACCCAAAGTGAATAGAGGTTGTCAAGCAATGATACGACAAGAAATGCAAAAGGAATGAGAGAAATCTAAGGATAAAAACACTCCAAAACCCAAGAAAGAAGATTCAATCCCTAATATGGTCACCAATTCTGTTACGAGGAAAATCTCTCTATGGCTAGGGATAAACCACAATAGACAAAAATGACTGCATAAATCAACTCTATTCTCAAGTACGCTATATAAACAGATATACTAGCAATACAAGATAAAAGTCCTACCTCGTCCAAACGTTTGAGGAAGTCCACCATTGATCACTTGAACCAAAGAAATATACCTGCAATTAGTCCTCAACAACCAAGAAAAGCAAGAATATCATTATAATAAATTATGCTAGAACATTAAATAGCAAAATCCATTAAGAAACATGACAAATACTCCCATGGAATAATAATTCAAATATTTGCAACATATCAATTGGACAGGAAAAGAGTATTTCTATTAATATATGATCAACAAAAGTGAAAATGTTATAGACTTCTGTTTCGGCATGGTTCGGAACCGAGAAACTAAGTTCCTTCCAGACGGGCCTCCAACACTTCAATCCTCAACTAGAGGCAAGCTCATAGAAGAGAGAGACAATGAAGTTCTCAATCAATAAGGGAAGAACTTGGGGGCTTAACACTATGTTAAGACTTAAAGGACAAAGGGATGCAGACTCAATATGAAGTAAATAATTTATGCAGAGTAACGTTTCTCTCAAAGTTGAATTCTTTCTCCTCTTTTGCAGACCTTGGAATTGCACCATTTATAGCCTTCAAATGGAACTGAAGGGCTGAGTGAGAACATTTCCATTATTTGGAAGTCCAAGGATCATAGATCTCTTGTTGTGACATGGAAACCCGAAACTATTTTTCATTTTTCGGGACAAATCCCGATGTACACGAGTTGTAGTGGTGTAGACTGCATATACACATGATGTATAGTAGTCAAGGTGTGTACATGTGGAAAAAATGTATTTTTTAGCTTTGGACTTTTGCAAAAAAAGGATAAAAGTCTGCATAGGGAAATGGAAAAGGGCCCTCTGTGCAAGATTGCATAGGGTGAGGCAAATATTTCTATAACAAAAATGTTTCTTAAGAATGGCCACAGTTTTCTTCATGCCAAAATGTCCTGCCACCCGACTGTAGTGGACTTCCCAAATCAACTTTGTATGCTCGCTTGTAGGAACACAAAGATGGCCCAGGTGGCATAAGAGTCTATCTTGAATGTGAAAATTTGTGACAGTCCCACCTGTACCCAATAAATGATAGGTTGTGGTGAATTATGAATGTTGTTGATAAAGTTGGGGCCACTCAGATGCTTCATGTCCACAGGAATGGAGCACAATGTTGAGTGCAACCATAGGATTTCGACTGAGGAAGTTAGCGACATGATTGGAGATATCTATATTATACTTCATGTTGATATGGAATTGTTGCAGGTAGGTGGACCACTTATGATGGCGACCATTCTGCAATTTCTTCTGTGTCTGTATGAACTACAGAGGCTTGTGATTAATATGTATGATCATCTCTTTTCCCAGAAAGTAATGTTTCCATTGAAGATAGGCTTGTACAATGGAATACATTTCCTTGTCATAGATGGGTTATTTCTGGACAGTATCAGAGAGTGTCTCACTATGGTATTCCATTGGTGTTACACATTATTTTCGTCACCCTCATGATCGTTAATGATGTAAACCTATATGTTTCCTTCAGAGAGGTCAGCGGCCTGAATTCCTGAAGAAAGAAGGGAGAAGAACTTTTCTTGAGAGAAGAAGTTGTGTTTTCCTCTGTAAAAACCCTATTTTGGAGGATTTCCATGGGTTGCACCATAGTTGGGGTGCACAAATGCCTGATTTCTAGAGGATTCATTATAGCTAGGGTGCAAAATTTCCGCATGCTGCACTATATCCAGGTCCCAGTGGCCTTCGTACGTGGGAAAAATGAGCATTTTCTCGATGCTTCTAGAAGGAGAAGCTTCTATGGTGAGGTGGCCTCCAAATGGTTTGGATCTTACTCACTTTCATGATTTAGTGGGATCATCCTAACCTCCTTACCTTATCCTCTTCAACTTGTAAAAGGAGAGGAGCTCTAATGGAGAAATTTGGTTGAGCTTGGCTTGGAATTATTATCTTGGTTAGAGTGGCTTTGAGATTTTCTTTGGTCAATATAGATGTCAAATATATAGTCTCAGAATTCTTGGATCAGAAGTGTGTGGGAAGCAAGGAATTGTTGGGAGGAATTTTACGACATCAAGGCATCTAGTTTTAATCTCTCTTCCTATTATTAATATAATACAGTGGCATGTTTCTTTCCCATAGAATTATCTTTATTTTATTGCATAATTCCTTGATCATATGCATAGGTTGTCATTGAATATACTCTCTCCGCTTTCACTTTGGTTGGTTTGTGTTTCACTGCAGGATCGGTATCACAAGAGCACCGGAGAGAAACAAGAACAACAAAGACATAAAGAAGTGACATTTAAAGGTATGTCTATCATATTTTGTTTGGTATTAAATTTGATGATTAGAGCCTAGGGAAAGCGCCATGTCCTGTTGTGTTTTGTTCTAGATTTAGGTGGATCTAGAGGGATTAGTCTATGTTTGCATTCACCAATTTACCCAATAAAAATGTTGGCAACTCCACTAAGGATACAAATGTTTTCCATTTTTTCCTTGTTTTCTTTCTTTGATTGCTTGGTTTATATTTTTTGAGTCACTGGAAGTTCCATCTTGACTCTCTGACTATTAAACTTCACTGGAAAACCTTCTGAATTTTTAATTTTTTCCATTTTTGTTTGATTTCTGCACCTTTCTTTGAGGGACAGTGTGGCAACTTAGGATTTTTGCACCCTACCCATTTTGACCAGTGCGGAAACGTCACACCCTACCCATATCTGGCCCACGAAAACCAATGATTTCCGCAATGTTCTAGTCTTCCAGCCTGCAGAAATTGTGAAATGCTTGATTTTTTATGGTTTTCCTTACCCAGACCTTAGATTTGGTTTTGGGGTCAATTTTTGGGTTTGATTATGATTTGTTTACAGTCTACTTGATAGTTTTTTAGCTTCTTTTAGCCATCTTTACTTTTTTTTCTTTTGAAATATTTGATCTCTTCCTTTGAGTGTCTTTCAGTTACAAAGCCTTCTTTTTCTTTAGAATTGTTTAGTGAAAAGAACACTTCTTTTTTCTGAATAACTCGTGGTAAAAGAGAAACTTTGTTTGGGTTGTTTTTTTTTTTGAAGTGATTTGCTATTGCTTTTAGCTATCTTTGAAAAAACAATCTTATTTCTTTCTTTGCATTAGATTGGGAGCATATTTGCATTTGAAGTAGTGAAATTGCATGATTTTTGGTGTACAGTCTATTTGTCTCATTTCTTGAAAATCTTGATATTGGTGAGTTTAGTAAATTTTGGGACATTGTGCATATGGGAATGATAAATGTTTTCTCCTTCTCGTAGCATAGCTTTCATCGAAATGAAACGATTGCATCTTCATCTCTTTGCATAACTTTCGAGTTGGTTAAAACACCATATTGTTCATGCCATTTTCCTCTTGAGTAACAACAACCATAAAATAAAGTGATTATAAAAAAAATTGATTAGACATTTTTTATACTTTATGGTAGCAAACCTACATTAGATTAGTTGAAGGGATTTGGAATAGGTGTGAAAGATAACTTTCCAAAGTTGCAAACAAATATAGAATCTTGCGTTAGGGAGCGATGAAATCCACTTGCTACATTTTGTCCTGGGAAGCCCTTCTAACACAAGGGTCAATCATGAGGTCGCACTGGGACTGGCAGAGCTACTCACCCTGCTTTGTTGGTCTTGGTGTATAGATTGCGCGTATTATGGGGGTTGTTGATTAAGGTTGGTTGTCATTGATGTCAAACCTTGAAGAAAGACCCATAGCACAAAGGTTTCGGTAATGGACCCTATAGTGTTTGATGTAAATATGAGTCATTATTTTTTTTTCATGGTTTATAAGAAGTAAATATGGATGAACTCCAAAGTGGTCCCCTTATGGTGAAAGCCCTCACAGGAAGATGCTTTGTGGAGTAAGAGAACCCATGCTTAATTGTGGAATAATGAGATGAAGGAAAGTGAATTTTTCAGGGAAAATATCCTAGATGGATAGTTCTTGTCATGTCATTTCCGCTGGTATGTGGAACGTCACATAATTCCTCACGGTTAGAGAGTTATGGCCATGAGAAGTTGGAGACCCCAGGTTTGGGTAATGGACCCAAGTTTGTTTGATGGGTAATGGTATGCATTATGATTTATTTTTAGATAATACTATTCTATATGGATAGTAAATGTCATGCCATTTCTGGTGGTATGTATAACATCACATAACTCCTCATGGTTTGAGAGTTATGGCCTTACGAAGTTGGAGGACCCTCATATGTCATCTAGAAGCCCCAAAAGGTCAAAGTAATCAAAGTGGTTTAAGAGATTT